>LR751691.1:69290-144262 GCA_902729485.2 Mus minutoides
TGCCCCACTTTTTAATGGGGATATTTGATTTTCTGGTGTCCACCTTCTTGAGTTCTTTATATATATTGGATATCAGTCCCCTATCTGATTTAGGATTGGTGAAGATCCTTTCCCAGTCCGTTGGTGGCCCTTTTGTCCTGTTGACAATATCTTTTGTCTTACAGAAGCTTTGCAACTTTATGAGGTCCCATTTGTCAGTGATTTTGAAATGCATTACTTTAGGCCTGAGCCCTTTCCACATGTGCAGATGGCTTTTGCCTAACCTAAAGCTGCTTTTCTTTCAGCAGTGTATGCTAAACTTGCCTGAATTATTGGACTGATGTGTTTGCTTACTCATAGCTCTTTCACTGAATTTTATATTATGTTAGCAGTGTTCGTGGCTTCTTTCTGTTTTCTTGATGTTTATTTTTTCTCTATTTTTTCTTGTCTGTAGGTTCTTTCTCATAATTTCAGCATGTATGGGGGCATAGGTGTGCATTTTTATGCAACTGTTTGTATAGGCATGTGTAGAGGCCAGAAGAGAAAGTTAGATATTTTTCTATCACTCTCAGCCTTATTCACTTAACAGTGTCTCTTTCTGAGTTTAGAGCTCACAGTGCATCAGTTAGGCTAGCAAACAGCACACCCCAGCAATCCTCCTGGCTTCAGCCCCTGGCTTTGAGGTTGTAGGCACACCAAACTTCTTATGTGTGTGCTAGGTATCCAAAGTTGGGGCATCATGCTTACATGGTGTTCTTACTCAGTAAGCCACCTCTTCACCTGTCATTCCTCTCAATTTTGATTTTAATTCACTAGCTTTGTCTTTCAGCAGGGTGTTTTAAAAATTGTATTTAAGTAAGCAATGATAATTGTGTTCTTAAAAGCTTGTTTATCTCCGAACTTTTCCAATGTCTACTACGTGTTTCTCCCATACCTCCTGTACTATCTTTGAAGTCTGTGGTTATTGTAATAATTAATACAATTCAAAATGGTACATTGGCACTCAGGTGGTTTTTGTTGTTATCTTTTCTCTCCTCTTCCCTGTTATTTTGTAGTATTTTGGGGATGACCCACTTGCTTAAGTATAATGAGCTCTTCAAAGACTGGATTTGTGCAAGAGGTTTGAACAAGAAAGATACCATCAAGCCCAGAAGACCAGTAAGACTTCACTTTTGCCCATAGCGAACTCAAGGTGCCACACCTAGTATGTGAAATTGATTTAAAAGAAACCGTGACTTTCCTATAACCAGGTGGAAAAAGCTTCACAGTTCTGAGCTTCTGACCTCCAGTCAGTCTCTGGTCAAATCAAGTATGTTTGTGTCTCCTTGTGGAAACCCTGGTGGAACACAACATCATATGTCATCCAGAGAAGCCTTCCGAATTCAATCAGGGTATTCCACTTCCTTAGCTACACAACCACTCTCACACAAGCACTGCCACTTTACTCTGGGCATGGAAACTCCTTGTAAGGGTCACAGTGCTCTGAGGCTTTGCCTCAGATCTGTAGGGTTTCCTCACTGTTGCGTGCATGCATCTATCCACTTGCTGTGTTCAGGGATTTCCCATCAAACAGGGAGGCTGGGGCACGAATGCTGTAATTTGGGGGAAAGGAACTTGTATTTCCATTTCTTCTTTTATCCATATTTTGAGTAGAATGTTTTGGAGCTTGTACTCCATTCACAACTTCTTTAACTCCAGATTTATTTTTCCCAAGGAAGCAAGCACCTTAGGGTGATAACAATATTCAGTGTCAGCTGGACAAATGCCAAATCATTGTTTCTTTAAATGTTACCTTGCTAGTGATAAAATGCCCTAGTGAAGCTACTTAAAATGAGAAATGGTTCATTTAGCTCATGGTTTTAAAGCTTTCTGTTCATGGTCTCTTAAATGTGTTGTTTTGATATAGCAGTCTATGTGGGGACACATGACATATCAAATTTGTTCACGATATGGTCACTAGGAAGCAAGAAAAGAAACAGGAAGGAACTAGGCTCTCAATATCACTTTCAAGGTCATGTTCCCAATGATCTAACTTCCTTCCGTTTCCTAAGGTCCCATTGCTTCCCACTAGTACAATTTAGTAGCACAGCCTTTAACATATATGCAACATTAAAGGCCCTATCATGGTGTTGGCTTTCCCATGAAGAAGTAGGATAACCCGCATTTTCTAAGCTGGTTTACTAGCAAGAAGCATGAGGTTACTATTGATTATTAGTATGGATCAATCAAGACATTTACTTCCATGCCCCAGTTGGTCGAGCCCCAGGTTGCAGAGCTAACTGAGATCAGTTTGTGGCTGAAAGTGGTAGATATTAACTTGTCCTGACTGGGAAAATGACAGAGCAAGGATGATCATGTGTACACATTTGACAAGTCCTTTTTACAGCTGAACTCTTTCCCAGCTTATTTTCTGTTCAATAGTTAAAATCTAAGTGTTAAATGCCACATTAACACTCCCTTGTTAATTAGCAAGAGCAACATTGTGTCAACTGATTCTTTCTGATTAACACATTCTGTTCTCCCTTTGATTTTTAAAAAAGTCAAAGTCTGTGGTTTTTATGCTACAGTTGTGTAAAACATCTTCAGTATTTGCCATAGCTTTGCCTTTTGTACTTCTGGAACTAATGGGCATGTTTTATAAGCATATAATACATTCTGAAATAAATTGGAGAATGAGTGTCGCTAAATAAAATTCTGAGTTGCTTTGATTTGTTGTTGCTCTGGATCTCACAGTGTTACATTTGCTAACAGTTAATTATAATAGTCTTTCCTCTCAAGATTTCTATGACCTGTTTCCTTTATGATAACAGAACTGAGAATGTTGTGATAGGACTCAACATAGAGTAAGTGGATGTTAATTAACTTCTTATAAATCATTTTATTTTTTAGTTATGTGTATATATGTGTTGTATATGAGTTCAGTGCCTGAAGACTTCAGAAGGGTACAATAGACCCCTGGGAGTGGTACATACAGCACAGGAGTGAGATATCCTTCATGGCTGCTGGGAACTGAACTCAAGAACAGGATGGATTCCTAACACTCTGAAGTTTAGCATGGTTGAAGGGAACACATGTCCGTGTAATTGTCATTCAGATCAGTAATTTGAACATTATATACACCCTAACATTTTCTTTATACACCTTTTATAACATCTTCCTCTCTTCAGGAACCCAGACAGGTATATTAAGATTTAATAAAACAATCACACAGTAACAATGAAGCTCATGCTTCTTTTGTTTATGTTTATTTGTGAGGTCACCATCATTTTTCAGGCAATAGCAATTGAATCACTTTGTATGATAAATATTTTATGAAAGTTATGGTAGCCTTCATACCGCAGCTATTCGTAGAATTTCCGATTTCCATTGCTAGGTCTATTGTGTATATGAAACTAATTTTGACTTTCATTTGCTCTTCTCTCTTGACAAAGTCAGGGACTTTTCATCTCCCGTACTTCGTTTAACATAGGTAAGGCTATTAAAATTGCTGGGCTTTTGTCATGATTAATAAGTTGTACTTTTGTAATTATTTGAGTTTTATTCAAAATCTCTGCTTATGTATAACTTAAGGAGAAATTTAAATTATCCCCCGGGTACTTATATTAGCCACTTGTCACAGGGACATCATAGTTGATGATGGCAATTTTAGAATGAGGTCTTTGTGTTGGTTCATGGCCTCAGAGAGATTCTGGTTTGCTATGAGGAGGAGGCCTGGCGGCCCCAGCCTCTAGCTCTATCCACAGCACTTGAGAACATGGAATGTCTGCCTTTTACACTGCAGCAAGCCAGAAACAGGGAGCTTGGGCTGAAGCTGGAAGCTGGGACACTTTCAAGACCAACTTCACCTGCTCCTGCCAGCCAGTCTTTCTAAATGCTCAGTGGACTTTAACCTAAGACATGAGTTGAGGTCTAAGTGGTGACATTCTGAGTCTGTGGAAGACATTTCTGATTCAAACTGTAACATGAGCATGTGTATATTTTACTTCTTTAATTTGGCTCAAATTTTGTTTTGTGATCAATGCTAATGAATACTTTCTTTTATCTTCCCAATGTCACCTTGTATTATTAAGAACCCCCATTACTGCATTTTCAATAAGAATTTGCATTCTGTGTACCAAATAATTAGGCTATAAAAACCTTCATGATATGCAACGTGGGCAACATCCCACAATTTTCAAGTACTATATTATAAGTGTAAAGCTGCATTCCAGGTTTCTAAAGGAGGCTCATTGCTTGCTGGCCATTTTCAATGCAGAGGGACTTTTATGCAATTTGGTAAGACATTTGTGTTGACTACTTACCTTTGAGACCTTCCATTTCCAACTGTACCTGTCACATAAATAGCACCTGCTTCAGTGTTTCTGAGCTGCAATCATGCAAAAATGTAGACAAAGAGACTTTAGTAAACAAGTCCTCTCATGCCTCTGAAAGCTGGAAGTGCAAGGTCAATCATTCCTGTTGTTTCTCCTGAGTAGTCTGTCCTTGGCCAACAGAAGCCAGCCACCTTCTCACCATGCCCTCCGTGGTCTTTCCGTTGTGGTTTCTGGCTCCCTGCTCTCTCCTTGAGAGCCCATATTTGCTTTACTTGTAACAAGACACTTAGACTAGGCAAAGTCTCAACCTACACACTCATCTAGGTTTAGCCAAGCCTTTAAAGGCTCTATTTACAGAGAGTGACACTAGGAAGTGTCTATCTGGCTGCAGTGTAGGGCAAGGAGCACAATTCATGCATGCCATGGAGACATACCAACTACAGAAATTGTTGGAAAATAATTTGATTATATATTTTCTGATTTGCTACATTCGTTATTAATTTGTGCACATGAATTATTTTTGGTTATTGTTTATTTACATTAAAATGATTTATTTTATCTTATATGTGGTTAAATATTATAACATCTTACATATAATATCTCATAGTACCTCATCTTTAGGATTTATCCACAAGTATTCTTTTGGTAATAAATTCAGTATTCATAAAGAGAATGTGGTCATTTCAAAAGACTGCATATAAAGCATCTAAGTATTGAGGTAATTGTATCAATATGTTCAGTCAGACCCAGATAAATTCAATATTTTTTAAAAAAATTTTAGATTCTTTATATTCCCCAAGCTCACTCATCTTGATTTATGCCTGCTTGATTAAAAAAATGAAAACTAGTGTTTTATTATGAGGTTGACAAGTTAATTATAAATGTGAACAGAGCTGTGATTAATCACAGAACCAGCAGTTCTTACCTTTTCTTGCTCTTCGGTTATTCATTAAAAAGTGAGTGCTGTAACTTGCAGTATGGACAGATATATATCTCAGACTGTATGACAGACACTTATAGATCATTAAACAAGTACCATATTTCCCACTGTCTTTAGCTTCTACTTCAAGTCCATGAAGTAGAGTCCAGTTGATTGAGTTTTGGAAACATCTTCATGATATGAACAACCTTCTACAAACTTTTCTTCGTTTTCTTGCCTTGATCTTCTGCTCAGCAGAGTGAGCTATGGATTCAGAGGAGGCTGAAGCTACAGCAGAGACAGAGTCTAGATTCATGGCTGATGATTATAGAGACTGTTTCCTTGTCAGGCCCTATTTGGCTTTGGTTTGGGCCTTGAGGACAAACCAAGCCTGGCTCAATTTTCAAGACCTGTCATTCACTTCCCCTTGAGAATGACTCAGCACGACTTACCATCCTGAACAAGACTGCCTCTGCCTAGCTACTGCTGAGGTATAAATAATTTTCTTATGGGCCCTGAGAGATGACCCCATGCCCCTCGTCACCTCACACTACCCCATATGTCATCTCACCCCATACTTCTATCCCCACCTCCTTGCCCTGTCTATATAAGCAAATTGCTGTCATGTTAAAGTGAGTTCCTGCTTTGACAAGACTCCCAGCCAGTTGTGTCTTTTTTGGACAGTCAACATTTGCCATCCCGCTCAGCCCTGGACAGACCCAGCTGGACCTGGTTCTCTCCTCTTGCCTGGACCTGCCAGCAAAGAGCCGACAATTCCTGACCACGAATCTCATATTATTTGAATGAAAAACAATCTTTTATTATGAAAAACTATCAAGACCCATGTTTCTACTTCTCACAGCAGTAAACAGTTCTTCAGCTTTAAAGATAGAATAGGACAATCCACATTGTTTAATACTCACTGATGGACAGCTTCCTCTCTGGTTATATTATCACAAAGCCCTTTGACTCTCTTTTCTTTCAGTTTTTACTTATTAAAATATCATGCATAGTCATACGACGTTCATAAAAAAATCTTGAAGATTTTGCAGCTGTTATTTGCATCTTTAATCTTACAATTTTGTATTCCATGAATGGACCTGGTTTAGCTAATTTCCTATGAATCATTCTTCAAACATTCAAATACTTTTCTACCCTCTGCATTTTTTCTTCTTTCTCCCATATCCTCATTAATAATCCACATTTATTAATAAAAGCTTGCTTATTTTCTCAGTGAATTCTCATGATTTTTATTTTCTCAAAAATTATTTGTATTTTTATTTGCTTTGGGAGAAAGGGTTGTGACCTTTGTCAAGTTCTCCCCACATTCAGTGATGTATATTAATTGTGGTTAGTGGAAATAGCCAACTGAGGACTCAGAATGTATAGGTCAGGCCCATTTAATTCATTGAGATGTTTTATGAGGTAGGTGATACTTTAATCCTATTTTGTGGAGGAAGAAACCAAAGGATAAAGAAATTGAATGGATTTATAACTTCGTGGAGCTTGACTTTGAAGACCAAGCATTTCATACTACTACAAGCACTCCTCACTTTTCCAGAATGGTTCTTCCTTGATTTCTAAAGTCAAAATTCATGTTCCACACCAAACTTGTTCAATGGTATCTTGAAATTAATATCTACACCTGTGTTCCTTATTTTAGGGGAAGATACATAGATTTTTAACATTATGAGTTTTTGAATGTTGACTTTAATAAAATTCGCCTATGTATTTGAATTTGCAACACTGATTTTTTTTTTTTAATTTGGAACTTTGCAAATACAAAAAGAAATATACTTTAATTGTAATCTAATTCTACAGAAATCATATAAAAACACAGATTTCTAGGCTATTCTATTTTTAAAGAAAAGTGTTGGTATGCACAGAAAGTAAGTTTAGACCCAAGCTGTTTTGCTGATATCTGTTGAAGTTCAAAGTTCATATGCTTATCTGCAAGAATCCATCTTGATAGTCCTATAAAGTAATAAGCACTCACATTTTTTATCTGGATAATCATTTAGCCTCATTTCTAATCTATGTTTTTCTGTGGTAGAGAATTAGGAGGTGTTTAAAAGAAGATCAAAATGAGGAGGATGTAATTAGGGTTGTATCTGAGTGCAATCTTAATTCACTTATTTAATATTATTTGAAAATTCATCTTGTGTATTTAAAAATACATGAAAAATAGCAATGTGTTTCAGGCTTTCTTGAGTTTTGTGTATATTTATTATTTTATGACAATTTATATATTTTATGCATTCCCATTTTCAGCAGAAAAACAGGCAGTAAATATGGTAGGATAATTGCTAATATATATTCCATGACTTTAATGGCCTTTTCTTCCCTGTGGACTATTATTAGTTTTCTCCTAAAATCCCCTTTAATTAATCAAAAGAAAATGGGAGATTTCCATTAATATCTGAGCATCTTTTTCCCTTAATTTGTTCTGAAGTATGTATGTGTCATGAATTGTGAGTCTCTGGACAGATAGAAGAAGAAGAAAGAGAACCACCAGGGTTCTAACATGAGTTGAAAAGAAGCCATTTTCTAATCTGATAAATGATCATGATAGCAATGAACTCTTCTCACTGTGCTTGTATCTCTGAAAATCAGGTTAGCCAGGCTCATTGGCTGTCTGGTTTGGTAAGTCTTGGGAACAGGGTACTCATTAATGTGAGAGAATCACATTCACTGACAGATTCTTCAGATTATGTCAGTCAAATTTGTATCACCTGAATAGAAGGTATAGAGTTAGCACACAGTATCAAGAACTGCAGTCTACAGTGAGCGCCTGCCTGACGTCAAATGAGAACTATATAAAGAGTTAAATGCTATAAACCTATAGTTACCCGAAGAAAGAAAACAGCTGGCACTTCTGGGGAGTTTTTTTCCTTACGAAAGATGCTTTATTTAGAAATTAAGTCAATCATCAATGTCAGATGCCACTGAAAGGTATAAGTGACCTGTGAGATAGGCAGGAATATTGAAAAACCAGTACACTCACACACACACACACACACACACACACACACACACACACACACACACACTCACTCACACACACTCACTACGTAAATTTTATTTATTTATTCGGATTTTAATTCCTGGAGTTCATAAAATATGAGAGGGAGCTTGTCCCTTAACAACATACATGCACAGGTCGAACAAATTTAAGTGTGAGGGAGTTGTGGTGCCACCAGGAGAGTCACATCCATTTTCATGGGCACTGTGCAACCCACAAATGAAATTACTAGAAACGTATCATATATCCCTAACTGAATTCAGTGGGATAGCAGAATACAAGTGATAGTCTTTGTGATTTCCTGCCTGGAAAGAAGAGTGTGAGTCAGTACCTGGAATCTAATTACAGGCAAGCCACTAATAAAACCACCAGACACTTGACAATGTGAGAGGGGAAATTGTACAAACAAAATTTATGACAGAGATCCACAGCACTGCTGCAATAAAAGAATCTCGTTTGAGTGACACTTCCTGAATAGTAATAAAAAATTAGAAGCCCATTCACCCCCCAGGGATATTACCAATATTTACTGCTCCCTTCCTTGTCAGTTGCATGTCATGACCCCAAACCTCCTTTAAGGGAGAGAAAAGAAATGTAGCGTACCTTATCCAAGTAAATTTAAAGCAACGTCTTTAGCCTTAAGGACCTTTTGTTTTTATCCAGGAACAGGTAAGGCATTACCTTTTCTTCAGAAAAGAGTAAAGTTGTTTTGTGGATTAGGCACACACACACACACACACACACACACACACACACACACACACACACACACAAAAGCATCATTATGAGGTTTTAATTAAAGTCTCTGGTACTGCACTAATTTTTCAGACAATATGGGTCAAACCCAATACAAAAGAGCAAACCTTTTTAGGGCAAAAGAAGTATAAAAGCAACTACTAACTTTTTGAAAAGTTAAACTTAATTACTTCTTCTGTGTAGGATTTTAATTGGCCACTGACTTACATAACTCCAACCCCATTATTGAAGATTGACCTTTGCTTTTTATTATTTGATGAGGTTTCTTAGAAAGCTCCTGAACACTCATGTAAAATGAAACAGTAGAATACACTGGATAGAATATTCAATAACTTTTTTTATTCAACTAATATTTCTCCAAGTGCAGTTAATCACCAGTCGATTGATTTCTTCAATTCCAAGTAATGATATATTTTTTTAAGTTAGGTTTATAAATTGTTTCTTCATCATTTTTGGTCACTGGTTGAATGAAAACCAAATTATCAAAAAAAAAATGGACAGGTCAGAAACATTCTCATCATTTGAGGTTTAGGTAGAGTTCAGAAGCTTTTAATGACCGGGTCTTCATCCTTTGGGCATAATACCGCTTTTGATTGATTTCAGAATGCATTACTAAGGGTTAAGTTCACAGAGTGGAAGACGGCTCATTTTATCTCTGGCTAACATCAAAAGCTGTGAACATTCAAAGGTAGTCTAATTCTTCCAACTGATGCAAAGACACTTCCTGATGTAATGACACTTAGCACCAAAAGGAAAGACAAACAAAACGCCATATGCATTGGGCACCAGGTTCCATGTAAAGAAAAAGGCCTTCCTTAAGAACTTTCATCCGACAAGACAGGTATATACAAACAGACCATCAAAACATAAGCAGACATGAATTTTTTCTTTCCATATTCATCATTTTGACTATGGGGAGGGAAGCGATCTGGAGAAGTCTTAAAAAGAACAACATCAAAAATTCATGAGCCCACTCTTATGTTTTAGCATCTGTCCTGGAGGATAGAGGCCACTGCAAGATCTAACATTCAAGGACTCCAGCCAAGGCCAGCATTAGTTCTCAGCTGTCAGTTATAAAACTGGGTCTCTAGAGCAGTGTTTTCCTCAGCACGAGCCTTCATCCTGCTTGTCCATAGGAAACTTCCCAGCAGCAATTAAAATACAAACAGCAAGCCATGTCTTAGCTTTTGTGCCAAGCGACTGGAAATTGTATACGTTTCTACTCCTGAAGCAGAAGGGCTGCTTACTAGAAAAGTAAGATTTACCAAAATTCACTATTAATCAAAGCACAACATGGAAGACTCTGTGTCATATTCTTGCAAGAGTTATGGCTGTCACATGGCTCTCATTAGGCTGCCCTGCCTTGCATATGTGTATGGAACACTGTTAGCACTGGGGATAGATGTTTCTGTATCATAATTGTATTATTATTTTCTTCACGTTTTTATGCTGGGATTATATCAGGAGAATTACAATTACAATAATTTTCATTCTTTAATTTTTTTCTATGATTTTCAAGATTCCCTTTATGCACCATCCCCTCTTCCTAGTTTATGAAGTTGCACATAAATATAGGCAAGGTGGATCAATCATATTTCATTGACATGAAATTTGATATTGAGATTTAGAGACAGTAGTTAGACTTTGATGATGTTTATTCAAAAGGTTCTTCAGAGCTGGGAGTGGCGGCACACTCCTTTAATCCAAGCTTCCAGGAAGCAGAGACAGGAGAATCTCAGAACCTGATCTACAGAGTGAGTTCCAGGGCTACAGGAACTCTACCCATGAGAGAGAGAGAGAGAGAGAAAGAGAGAGAGAGAGAGAGGAAAGGAAAGAAGGAAGGAAGGAAGGAAGGAAGGAAGGAAGGAAGGAAGGAAGGAAGGAAGGAAGGAAGGAAGCTTCGTTAGGTGACTTCACACACACACACACACACACACACACACACACACACACACACACACCATATGACACGACACCAGAAATACCATGTATATGATCCTGCTGTCCCTCTTAGGTATATATCCAAACAAAATCAACTCAGCATATATGACAGAGTCCAATCCCAGTGTTTGCTGTGGTGCTAACTACCAATCAGCAGATAGGTAAGGATGCATAGCCTGTCATTCATTCACAAAGATGAGAAACCTATCATTTGTAGCAAACCAGGATGGGTTCAGAGGACTTCAAGTACTTTTGTTGGATGTGAACTGTTTCTCCAACAGATTCATATGATTGACGTGTTTTTGAGAGCACAGATGTGCACATAGAATACAGTATACATAAAACAAGCATGGAAGTAGTCATACTTCAGATACATGGTTGAATATTTTCAGCTGAACATGAAAGAATACCAGGATCTATGGGGAACAAAATACCCATGGAAGGAGTTACAGAGATAAAGTTCAGAGCTAAGACAGAAGGAAAGACCATTCAGAGACTGCCCCACCCGGGGATCCATCCCATATACAACCACCAAACCCAGACACTATTGCATATACCAGAAAGATTTTGATGACAGGACCCAGACATAGCTCTCTCTTGTGAGTCTATGTCAATGCCTGGCAAATACAGCAGTCGATGATCATAGTCATCTATTGGATGGAACAAAAGGCCCCTAATGAAGGAGCAAGAGAAAGTACCCAAGGAGCTAAAGGGGTCTGCAACCCTATAGGAAGAACAATGATATGAACTAACCAGTAACCCCCAGAGCTGTGTCTCTAGTTGCATATGTAGCAGAGGATGGCCTAGTCGGCCATCAATGAGAGAAGAGGTCCTTGGTATTGTGAAGATCATATGCCCCAATACAGGGGAATGCCAGGGCCAGGAAGTGGGAGTGGGTGGGTTGAGGAGCAGGGTGGGGGGAGGGTATAGGGGGCTTTGGGGATAACATTTGAAATATAAATGAAGAAAATATCTAATGAAAAATTAAAAAAAAATACCAGGACCTTAGTTTTATAATTTTTATTTATCTGGTAGTATTTGAAGCAGCTAATCCAAAGCAATGGGAAGACAGAAGCAGGTATGGCCTAGGTTCATAGGTGAGCAGCTTTGTGTCTATAAGGAAAGCTCTCTGACAAACCCAGAGGCGAACTCATTCAAGCTAACTGAGTCAAACAATTCCAGATGTGCAGTGATGGAAGGAAAGGTGCCTGGTGTTGGTTTCAGGTTAAACATAAAGCCTATAGTTTTGCACTCCTCCCAATGACTTTCAAGAACTTTACCTTTAAAGGGCACAAACTGCTTAGTTGAGGGTTTCTATACCTCACAGGAGGTGACTTGAGAGAAATAGGGAAGCAATGGACTGAGCACTGGGGAGTCTCCTGGGGACACTGCCTGGTTGAAGCCCTGGGCAGGACCAGGGAGGTCTGAGAGTGTAAGGCTGCCGAATACAATCCACTCAATCACACCTTAATCCTCCACTGCTGGGTTGGACCTGAAGCAGCATAGATTTCTCTGTACCCCCTGCCAAGACTCTAATATTCTACATCCTGTCTTCTGAAGGGGAAATGTCTCCAAGGGATTGGAAACAAGTCCTGCAAAGCAGGCCTGCAGTTTCATTATACTAACAAACCAGCCCTGCTCACAGGAATCCCTCCCTTCTCTACCCTTGCTGAGTCTTCTTTTTATCCCAAATATTTATCTTAATCCCTTTACAACAAGGCCACCAAGGAATCATTTTGTGTCTTCCCTATCTGTTGTCTCCTCCCTCTTTGGAAATCCTTTGGGGTCCGGGTCAGCTTATTTTTCTCCCAGAGTTTTTTGTTGCCTCTTTACCTCCTTGTTCCCTACCATACTTCTATTTTAAGCTGTTCACCAGAACTCGCTTTTCTCTTCCATGAGGTAGACAAAAAGGATATTTACCTGGACCTGTGACTTAAGGATGTAGGTTGTGGTCAGACTCGGAGACATAAATTTCTCCTCCTGGCCTTTCCACTTAAAGCAGTCTTGAGTCACAGTCAAAGCTACTTCCATCCCAGTGTCAATCACTTGACCTGATTTTAGAGGGTCTCAATGTAGACCAAACCGTGGGGAACTCTGACAAAACTAGACTGCCCTTCTCAGCAGACGGAATGAATTCTGGCATTGCCTTTCCAGCTCCTGTTCATTGAGTTCAGCGGAAGCTTGGTCTGTCCATGCTGGACAATGAGACTTGGCTGAGAAGGCATTGCCAGCAAGGCTCTGTCATAGCTTGAATTGAAGTAGAGACACCCTCTTTAGTCAACCATTTGGGAACACGGTTCCTAGTTATATTCTGCTATCCTCATAGACAGTAGCTTAGTTTAATTTTCATCATAGAGGCTTTATCCAGTACAGTGCCACACAATGCAATACTGAGAAAGGAAATGGATTATTCTGAGAGGATAGGTACTAGTGCCTGGGACCCTGTGAGAGAAGCAGGAATAAGTTATAGCTTCCTTGTGATGTTGACTTATACTCCTAGTTCTTAGTGAGAATCCCCTGGGCTTGTGATCTGTGGCTCAGCTCTGTGTTCCTAAAATAAATCTATGCTTTCATTTGTACTTGGGATTCGATGTAAAATTGAAAGGCCCATGAATATGTTGGTTTCACAATGGTCAAAGAATCTCATTGTCTCTTAGCTTGACTTGATGATTGATTTCTGTTTCAAATCACTTCTTTTGTACATGGCAAAGTTCGTAATGAGTTCATCACTCAAAAAAATAATTGACAATTAGGGCAAGGCTGGATGAGTTGTAAGATGGGCTGGTTATCGCCACTGGAAAGCAGCAGAGCACATCCTGGATCTGGCCTCAGGGCCTGGGAAGGACCCTTTCTTAGGACAGTTGTGTGATTTACGGGTGCTTTTGGAGCTTTTGGAGCTTTTATCTTTACATGAGGTGATTATGTCAGATGTTCTCTCCTCCCCATCTTTCTAGATCATCATTCTAAGCAACATCTCTCTGGCAACACAGTGGCTACCTTGCCTTTCTGTCCTCACCGGTTCATGCTTTCTAGATGTGCCTCTTTCTAGAAAATGTCCCTGTACACTCCTTATCTGTAACCAAGAAACTCTTTGGGTCTCTCTCTCTCTCTCTCCCTCTCCTCCCTCCTCCCTCTTTCCATATTATATATATATATATATATATATATATATATATATATATATATATATATTCATATATGTACATATATACATATGATAATCTATGTCATCTATATTTATATCTACACTTCATTTTCATATATATCTATATCTATATTATATATCTTTAAGTTATCTTTAATGATCATTCAGTAGAGTGCAGACTAGATCAGAATTGTAAGCAGTAGAAAGTAGTGGAATTTCATCTGATTGTTAAGATTTTTTGAAACAGAGTTACTGACAGGCAGAATTTTAACATGCCCTACTTTAATGTGACTAAAGGTAATAGTTTTATATATGCACTCATATATAAAAATATAGATACATATACATAATACTATTTGTGATACATACTTTTTGATGGAAAAAGGTTTCATAGTCTACCATGTGAGTAAATAATGTATAGTTCCGATCAAACATATAGAGATCAAAGTCTGGAGGAGAGCAGTGACCTTTCTTCCTTCCTCAAATGTGTCCTGTGTTTTATAGTCATTGTTGGAGACCCTTCCCTTTCATCTCTTGTCAAAAGAGATCCTGCCCAAGCTAGAAGATTTCAACAAAACAGGTTCTATATTCATTCTAGAAGCAGTTTAAAAATGTTAACAGTGTCCCAAAACACATTGTGTGCTGGTAAAATCATGAACTACATAATCTTTACTGAAAATAGTCTAGAGAAAATGAGTATTATAATACACGTGGCATCTGTATAATATAATGGAACAGAATTACTCCTCAAATAATTGAATTATGCTACTTTATAGACAATACAATACACTAATATACAATAGGATTTTATATGATGAGTGAGAAGAAATTTTGAAAGTTACAACTTAGCTCAGCCTATTTCAGGCTCTAAAGGGGTTAGTGTTCACTAGGCTTAATCTTGATTCACTATTTGATGGCAGCTATTGTCAACAAAGAGATAGGCCTATAGAATGGTACATGAGGACATTTCCAAGCAGGATTAACTAGGTCCAAAGACTTTCCCTCAAAGTGAGAAGTACCCTCCGGCAGCAGCCAGATGAAAAGATGGCCAGGTAAGGTCACTGTTTCTTGCTTGGCTATGTTGGCTTCTTCCTGCTGTCTATGTTGATTCCATTGTAGCT
Organism: Mus minutoides; assembly: GCA_902729485.2. Classification (NCBI taxonomy): domain Eukaryota; kingdom Metazoa; phylum Chordata; class Mammalia; order Rodentia; family Muridae; genus Mus; species Mus minutoides. The sequence continues at coordinate 84,487 of LR751691.1, forward strand.
GCCACTGCCACCGGGATTGGACTGCAGATTCTTCACCATTCCAAAGAGTACTGAGGACCAGCAACTCTTGAACAATCTTCTAGGCTTTACAGCGATATTGTGACTTCTGAGGCAAATATCCTGGAGGGTATTATGGTGTCTCTGGATTCTAAATCTATCCAGTTTTCATATGGCCTGTGTTGAACTCTCTAGACCATACTGTGTAAGCCCATCAAATAAATCCCTTTTCATGATGTATAGCCACTCAATTCATCTAGAAAGCTCTCAGGTAGATACTAATGGAGAAGAGGAGGCTAATAAGCAAAGCAAAATCAGCAAGAGGTCGGGGATTTTCCAATTAGAAGGGCAGGGTTTAGGGGAGAGAGAGAGAGAAAGAGAGAGAGAGAGATTGAGAGAGAGAGAGAGATCAGAATTGTAAGGGGATGCTGAGTTATTTTCTCTGTTTTGGTTAGTGTTTCCCTTCCCACAGGGATACCTGAAAGGCAGTTCTCATGAGCTCTGTGCATGTTTGTCTGTTTATTTCTCATTCTCATGGCAAACTGGGAGCAATGCATTGTCTTTGTATACTTTTCTTTTTTTTCCCAATTTTTTATTAGATATTTTCATGATTTACATTTCAAATGCTATCCTGAAAGTTCCCTATACCCTCCCCCCACCCTGCTCCCCTACCTACCCAACTTCTTGGCCCTGGAGTTCCCCTGTACTGAGGCATATAAAGTTTGCAAGACCAAGGGGCCTCTCTTCCCAATGATGGCCGACTAGGCCATCTTCTGCTACATATGCAGCTAGAGACACGAGCTCTGGGGGTACTGGTTAGCTCATATTGTTTTTCCACCTATAGGGTTGCAGACCCCTTCAGCTCCTTGGGTACTTTCTCTAGCTCCTCCATTTGGGGCCCTGTGTTCCATCCAATAGCTGACTGTGAGCATCCACTTCTGTGTTTGCCAGGCACTGGCATAGCCTCACAAGAGACAGGTATATCAGGATCCTTTCAGCAAAATCTTGCTGGCATATGCAATAGTGTCTGCATTTGGTGGCTGATTATGGGATGGATCCCTGGTTGCAGCAGTCTCTGAATGGTCCATCCTTTCGTCTCAGCTTTTGGTCAGCATATCTAAGTCAAACAAAACCCCCAAACTAAAAACCAAACCCAACAAAATGAAAGCAAACTAAAATGATCCACCCCTCTCTCTTCCACCTTTCCTGGAGTATGTCTCTTAGACAGAAATGTGGAACTACAAGTAAACTATTTGAACAGAAACATAATGGTTTTGATGTTTTTTCTTTGGCTTTTGTTTTTTTTTTTTTTTCAAACAAAAGGGCACATCAGAATCATATTGTCTGTGTTTTTGTGCATGGGACTTGGTTTTTCCAGACAGGAAATTTAAAAGTTATACACAGTGGGCTTACTGACTGGAAGGAGAATGAAACAGTTGGGCTTTCCTGAAATGTGAAGAATTTCAACACAATCTCTATTACAGGAATGCTCTAACTTAATGATTCTGAAATCCATCAGCAGGCTGCTTCAGCTTCTAGATGTTGTACTACTTGCTCCTGAGCTAATGTAGATGGTCTTTGGGGAGCTCGGCTCCCCGAGAGCCTGTTGTGCACATGTAGTGAGCCTCAGCCCTGCTGACACTGCTCTGATCGTCAGAGGTATTCATTTCAGAATGGCAGAATGTGGTGAATAAGCACAAAAGTTCACTCTAGGCTGTTTCCTCCCGTCTGCAAGCCGCCTTCCTCCCCAGCACACCTTGCAAATGTGTGAACCTGCTGCCATCTTAACCCATCTCTATGATCTCTACATTTCACAGACTCAGGACAGTCTATTCTCCATTGCTTCACTTTCCTCCAGCCATTAGTTAAAATTTTCTCTCAACTGGTTTCAACCTCTATTCAAAAGGGGATATTCAAACAAGAGTCTACTTTGTTTCTGCATCCATTTAAACATCTTTGTCCCTGAATCAGGTTTCTCAGCAGAACACTCTTCAAGATAACGCTACTCTCCTTAAAATCAAAGCTAGAAAATAGAGTTTATGCTCTGAGCTCTAGAAGTTCACTCCAATTCCAGTGGTGTTCAGGTCTGTCCAGGTGTTCATGTTCTTTGCCGCCATGTCTTCCATGAACTCCCTTTATTCTGCTCATCGGCGACTCTGTATACTTTCCCAGGGTTTTCCTTTCTCTTCTTCAATATACCACTTGCATTTTCTTTTCTTAAAGATTTACTTTGATTATAAATTATGTGTAGATGTCTGCATGTGGATGTATGCACAAGAGTGCAGGTGTCTTTGGAAGGCAGAGACATCAGAATGCGTGGAGCTGGACTTAGAGATGGCTCTACATCACTGGATATGATTGCTTGGAACTGGCTCCTCTGGAAGAACAGCAAGTGCTTTTAACCAGAAAGTCCTGTTTCCAACCTCGGCTCGTCCTTAGGCTGATTTCTCAATGCACACTGACTTTAGCATCCTCTCTGACTACTCTACGCTCCTTAGCAGCAAGATATTTCTCGGAAGACTGTGAACCACTTTTCCAGGAATACAATTTCCAAGTTTTGCTATTTTCTGGGTTTTTCTGAGACAGAGTTTCTTGAATGTAGGTCCTAAAATGGCCATAAACTCCCGATCCTCCTGTCACCTCCCCCAGTACTGGAATTACAGATATGTGCTGCTATTTCTGGCTTGCAAGATCAAGCATACTCTGGTTTTAGCTCTGCTTCCAGGATGATGTACACACCAAAGGGTGGCCTCAACAGAGACATCAGGTTCCATCCATGCCTTTTCCCCTCAATGGGTGAGGAATGTGAATAAGTTGCTCTATCTATTCTTCCTCCAAGTATTTCATCTAAGCAATGAGGCCATTCCTATATGCCATGGAGTCTTACGATGATTCAGTGGCTAATGTGGGAAGCATTGAGCATGACCTTCTAGCTTAAGTACTCATGCATCTAAATTTTTTATATATATATATATATATATATATATATATTTAGGTTTTTCAAGGCAGGGTTTCTCTGTATAACCCTTGGTGTCCTGGAACTCACTCTGTAGACCAGGCTGGCCTTGAACTCAGAAATCCACCTGTCTCTGCCTCCCAAGGGCTGGCTAAATAACATTTTCAAGGTCATGTCACAACATAAACATAAGGTGAAAACCAAGGTTTGTTTTTTTTTTCTTTTTCCTGTCTACTCTTTTTAAGGTTTGCAAGGTTTTAAGACTCCTCCTACTTGAAAAGGTGGCAATTGCCTTCAAATCAGGATGTATTTCACTGAGGAAATGCCAACTCCAAATCCACGAACCCATTTAGGATTAAGACTAATGTGTAAGAGAACTATAAAAGCAGAATCTAAGTTCTATGCATTGTAAACTGAGGCTGCTATACATGAAACCCAAGTCACTCATACTATAGCTCTCAGTGCCTTCAAGTCTTGGAGCAGAGCATGAACTTCAGAAGTATGTGCTGCTCAAGACAGAGTGTCAGTTCTTCTTCCTGCAACAACTTCTAAAGCTGTTTATTATTTTTAAGATATCACCCACATATTTTATGCTCCGTATTTACAGTTAATCAGAAGTTCACTCTATTGGATTTTTGATTGTTCATTAAAAATCGCTCTTCTGAGGCATAATTAGAAGCAGCGAGGAGGACGCATTTGTCAGGTTGACGCTCATCTCATTTGTATTCCAAGTCTCCGCACACTCTGATTTGCCGCCATCACTGTTTGCCTCCTGTACCAGGATAAGTTGTCAAGTCACCGCCATCTGTTGTGCTCCGATTGCTCTTCTCCCAAACTCTCTGCTGATCCAAGACTTAAGTGTAAGGCGCAGTGAGCAGCTGGAGAAACCCTCCCCACGCTACTCTGGGCGATGGACCACTCAGATCTGACTGTTCACGTTCCCTGCATGTTCAACTCAAGATGACATTTTCATTTGTATTCTGTTACAGAAGTAAGTATTACTGATAGTATTGGCATATGTGTCGATAATATGTACAACTGTGAATGGAATGCAAAATAATTCAGAATCTTTCTCCTCCCCCCTTTCTCTTCCTCCTCTTCCTCCTCCCCATCCTCCTCTTCCTCCTCCTCCCCCTCCTCTTTCTAGTAGTAATAGTCTATGCAAAAAAAACAGTCAAAACTCCAAGGGGCCTGTAAAGTGAAATTATGAAAGCTGAGGAGAGCAGCCTTGGTATGTTTGCAGTAGTAATGATAATCCCAGCAGTCACACAGGTGTGAGTGTTTATGTGCGTCATCTGAATCCCACACCTTGCCACAATTCCTTATAGAGAAGAGTCTCTCTCCTTATTCTAGAAGCATCTTAACCCGGAGGCTTAGTGGTTTGCAACTCCATTGTGCTGACATATGCCAAGGAGTCAGCTGACTTTCACTTTCCCCTGATTTCATATTTCTACCTATATCACAGTATGTTAAAAAGGTAAAACAAAATGGGGGGGGGCTCAGAAGTAAGGCTTGGTGCCACCAAAGTGATCTGATCTGTGAGAGAGGGACAAATGGTGAATATTTTTCCTGTTCTGTTGTTTGAGATAGGGTCTCATGTATCTAGGCTAGCCTTGAATAGTTATGTAGCTATGAACTCCCGATCTTCCTGTCTGTGCCTCCTGAATACTGGAATCACATGCTTCTTCCACACTACACATTGGGAACAAAGGGACAGAGACTTTATCCATAACTCTCTTGTTTATTTTTTTTTTCTGTTTTCTCTTTTTGGACTATTTAATAGTTCCAAATACACAAAAACAAAACCAACAACCCCAGCAGTAGAGCTTTGCAAACAAGAACCTCAGAAACGGAAGCGACTCGCTGAGCATATGGCAAGATAAACTCTCTCCCCGGGCTAGGAACTGGCATTACAAAAAGGAACAAGTCATTTTTTAAAATCATGATCATAAAAGCATACCCCTGGAGGGAGTATAAAATATTGCATTAAGTAGATTTTGCAGGATGAGAAAAACTGAAAATAATAGATACCAGTGTAATCCATGGGAGATTAAAATATTTACGTACTAAAAGTTGCAAAATGAGAAAATAAATTTTCCCTCTTGAGTCAAAGTGTTCAAACCCTAAGTGGGTAAGGTTCTGCACAATGTGGAATGAAGAGTCCTTTAAAATTGAATTAAAAGCCATTTGCTCTTTTATTTCTAATTCTATCATTATTTTGGGGGAGGGGAAGGTTTGGTGGGAGATAAGTGCATAAAACATAACTAGTACTGAAGATGTAAGATTTAATGGAAACTCTAGTTCTTCTGACTCAAACTCCTATTCTTATTGTTCACGGAATTGTATAGACTTTGTGTTTGGTTCATATTGATGAACATTGTTTTTACTTTTTTAAACATTTTAATAATAACATTATATAAAACCATTTTAATTAAATCATTTTTATTAATAAAAGCAAATGGTACTAGAATAATTAAGAAGGGGATTTATGCTGTGTCTCCTGACTTAGAACCGAATTTAAGGATACATATACCAAAAACTTTATCTCCAAATCAGTTCCTCAACATCACGGTCAAGGTTTTGAGAGCATAAACTGAGGATATCACAACTTGTCTGCATCCAATTGTTTTCCTAAGCAGAATTTTCATCCTTCCTTTTGGGACCAGGAAGAAGAGCTTCCTGGCACACTTGGAAAATGGTGTCAGCTGTGCTCCCTGGCAAGGGTCATAAGAAAAAAGCAGACCTGGAATCCCCATAGAGACAACAGTGGCTAACGGAGAAACGGGAGTTCTAAGGGCTGGAGAAAATGTAATAAATGCTCACTTTCGAGAGCAGATCTCGAAATGAGGAAAATAATGGCAAGTATCACATTGGAACAATATATTTGGCTAACATTTTACAAATTGAACTTAAAAGTGGTCCAGCAATCTATATGATAAGAAAAAAAAAAGCAATCATAAGCTATTGAATTCCAAATCTTCTGCTTCCTGTGAGCATCTGCATGGAAAAGGTTCAAACAAAACCATTTTTCTTCAGCTCTGTCTTCTTTCGTATGTAAGGACACAGAGAGTTTTCCTTTCCTTTGGCAGGACAGTAAGAGGAGTTTTCCTTGAATCCCCCTACCCTATCCCCACATTCCTATTGTCACATCTGTCCTGACTACACCACAATGCCCAGTGACAGTATGCATTCCAGGAGTACAGACTGGATGAGATAACAATGAACAGATACTACATGTCTGTCTGTTCTAGCTACTGAGATGAGTATGGAAGAAGTCACTGGCCTCAAACAGCTTATTGTGCACTCTGGAATATAGAAGGGGAAGCCACAAAACAGTATAATAAACAATGAGAGTTATTCAAGGGTTTTCATGGAAGGAAGAGGTGCTACATCCCTCGGGAGAGACCATCTGATTTCGTTGTGTTTGATGGAGTCTAAAAGGACATACAAAAGAGAGGCAAACAGACAAACAAACAAACAGCCTGCCAGGTAGAGACAAAATGAAAGAGAGTGGTTTTTGTGTCATAGGCCAAGGTTTAACTGATAAATGTCCAGACATGCATTAGAAAGGTAGTCAGTGGTTAGGTCGTGAAAGAACGTATGTGCTATGCCTTCCCAAAGGAATTTTGACTCCATTATTCTCTGTTTAACGGTAAACCCAAGGGTTATAATGAGAGTCATGCTGTACATTGTTTATGAGTTCAAGATTGGAAAGAGGGAGACCATGCTTGACATGGTCTCAGTGGGAAAAACAATCACTTTGGTCTTCTAAATTGAACTATTTCAAGAGAAAAGTAGGGAATGGTAGTCTGTCTCCTTAAGAGGACGTGAAAATCGTTATTACAAGTTACTATGATTCCAGGGCCATGTTTCGGTTTAAATCAGCACTTCCTGAGTGTTGCAGAAATCCCTAGAAGGACTCTGGTGGTAAGAAGTTCCATGGGAGTCTCGACAACTGGAAATCATTTTCATGTAAGAGAGAACGTGACACTGCAGGCTCCAATACATCATCCCTAGGAGCTTAAAAGTAAGCTACATTGTTGCTTGAGAGAACAGGGAGAAAGTTAATTGTGAGTTTGTAGCTGTAAGGGAAGGAGTCTGATATGGGAGGGCTAGCTGACCTACGCACAGTTTTGGTACTTGGAAAAATAGTAATAATAAGGGAGATACCTGGGAAAAATGAGTTCTAAAGAAGAAAAACAATGTCTTTAGGAAGGATTCAGAAATCAGATAGAAACTCTTCCAGAAGTCACCCCCATAGCTAAAATTAAGACATATTATAATTAAAAAAAATCAATGCTAAAGCTAAGGACATCCTTCTAGTATTGATTATTGACACTTCTAAACTAAGATGTAACTAGTTGGTGACTAGATAATCTCCAGTTCAAAGAGAAATTTCCCATTGATATGTGTGGAGACACAATCCACAGACAATGTGTTAAAGGGGTTTTGCTGCAGCTGTGGATACACAAAGCTATTGAAGAAAAGCACACCAAACCACCCATGAAGAAAACTGGCCTCGACAGATTGTGTAGCGGCTTGAGGCCTGTGGTCAGCAGAGGACCTCCGGTCTTCCTCAGGCAGAGCAGACTGAAGAAGCTACTCAGGCTACCATGGTGACTGCCCTGTGTAGCCTCACTTTAAGAGGACTAGATGGAATGATCAGATGTTAGGATGCAGAGAACACTCACCAGGTCCCTCCCCAGGGATGGAATTTGGGCCTCTTAGGAAACAAATGCTACTCTAGAGAATTTCTCTATACCTTTCCAACTTTCTATTTCTGAGTGACTATTGGTTGTTTTGCTCCTATTCTAACATGTATTTATGTTTCAGGAAGGAACAGATAACTTACTATAAATTCCCCAAATAAAGACTCCACCCACAAATATGACACCCACGCTGCTGCAAATAACCAGGATGTTATTTTTAAATTCCCATGAGCCCAGAGCTTGATGCCAAGGCCACATAAAGGTTTGGAGTATTTTTGGATGCATTAAGATGACAACATAATTTAATATAGAACTGAGGGTGGGACAAATATTAAGTGATGTTGAAGGATAGATCTTATTGGAAGGTGTGATTACTGTCAAATGCTTGAGGTACTTTTTTCTTTTACATACATTGGACTTCCTCTTGTTTGTATCAGACCTCATGACAAACCCTAGTCAATCAGCTGTAATTACTGATTTATTGTAAAACACGAGACTTCAACAGTGTACAGAGATATTCAACGTTGTGCTTACATATCCTGGATCCTACAGTAGAAAGATAGAGACAAGCTCACATATCCTGGATCCTACAGTAGAGAGATAGAGACAAGCCTGTCACAGGTGGACTTTAGCACAACTGTGAATCAAAGCTTAATATTTCTAAGTGTCAAGAGTTAGAGGCCTTTTGTGTTACAGTATAGCATTTTCTGACAGTGTTGGTCACCTATACAACCTCTCAGGACTGTTTCTTGCATTTAGGAGAAAACCAACCTACCAACATCTACTTGAATTAATGAATGATCACAGACAGTTATTCTAGACTGTATGTTAATTAAAGGATTCAATTCTTCCCACTGAGTTAAATTTAGAAACATACATTGTTTTCTTTTTTGACAAAGGGTACTGACTATTTTTCTACAGGGCACTGCTAATTGTATAAGAAGAGATTAAGGAATAAATTGAAAAAATATGCAATGTTACATACATATTAATTTAATGAGTACATTAAATGTAAAAAAGGGAACTGGATTATTACCATGAGAAAAGATGACTTATGACAATTTAAAAATGAAAATTGATACTGTAACTAAATTTCATTTTTATTAAAATGGGAAAGATAAAACATGATTATCACATTATTGATTAGAGAGAAGAAAAACAGGTGTTCTTGTACAATAGGCTGTAGAGGAAAATCTAATAGTATTATTCTGCTGAATGGACATATTATTAAAATGATTCCTAACGACTTATTGGTATACTCATAGATCAGTATGCCCCTAATTCCTCATTAGAAAAGCTGACCCTTGCAATGGATAGCAATGAACACAAGGATCTTAAACTGGTCGGTACATGCAGAGAATAAGAGAGTGGAGTTCTCATCCATAACTGAGATATGGATACCACACACTTCCTAACAAGCTCAGACATCTTTGCAAAAGAGGAGACAGGAGACTGTAAGAGTCAGAGGTCTTGGGTGATTTCACTAAAACTGTTTCCCATACATAACAGAGCAGATGCACATATAAACTCAGTTGGATTGTCACCATAATCACAAGACTTCAGATAGGTCAACCCCATTACAGGACATTCTTAACTCCCAAGAATATTAGGCAGCACAAATTGGATTTAACTAGGAAGGCAGGATGCAAAGTGGTGTCATTGGTAAGAGGTAGAAGAGTTGGGGGAGAGGAAATGAATATGATCTAAATAGACTGAAATTTTCAAAGCAATTCATTAAAATGGCATTTCTATATCAGGGAAGGATTTGTGAAACTATAAACAAATAGTAATTACAACTACAGTCAAAAGCAAAATGTAGTATAAAAACTGGATTGCAAATCTCAAGTTTGTCCATTTGAAGAGCAGTACACTTACAGGATGAGTTTTTATCAATCAAAAAGTTTAATCAAGGATGTTTTTATTTAAAGAACTTTAACAATTTGCTTTCTTTCAAAACCAATGTTAATTTAGTTTGGGTAATTTCTCTTTAAACAAAGGGAACCATTAAAAACTATATGACATGAAGATGTCTGGGTGAATAAAGGACTGGCTTTAATTTTCTTCTTTTCTTCATTTCCTAGGACATCTGACTGATGGAGCCCATGTCTCTCATAGAACCCAGGATGTGGACACAATGGGAAATGCAGCCTAGTAATGGTGCACTCCTTGAATCATGGCACTGGTTAGGCAGAAGGAGATGGATGTCTGATTTCAAGGCCAACCTAGTCTACAAATGGAGTTCAAGGACAGCCAGGGCTAAACAGAGAAATCCTGTCTCAAAAACAAAACAAAACAAACAAAACAAATAAACAAAACAACAACAGCAAAAAAAACCCAAACAAACAAACCACCAAACCAAATCAACCACCCCCACCAGCAGCAGCAAGAACAGTCTAGAAGAAAACGCAATTATTGCTTTCTAGAACAAAGACACGGAGTAGCCTTCAGTGAGGTTAGAGCAGAGCCCAGGGTGACCAGCTGTTGCATCCAGGACTCTGCGAAGACATGAAGAGGTCTGAAAACAGGGTGGCTCCAGATGAGAAGAAAGAACTCATGACAAAATCAGTCAGCAACCTCCGTGAGGGCTACGGAGTTTCCTCGCTGCTGGAGGACATTCTGCAGGTAGGGGCATGCTTCAGATTTTAAAGAAAGGTTGTGTTTACAACTCCTGCATATTTATAACACCTCTGCCTTCCATGCCCCACCTCACCATGTCTATTTCACACTGTTGTATAAAATGAAACTCCCAAAGAAGTAGAAATGATTTTCATGAATCTTCCTCAGATGTAATATCCAGATGTAGTTAACGGGTACTATAGCAATCTCTAAGCCAGTACTCTGCCAATACCGTATGCTGATTCAAGATTATAGTTCAAAACTTGAAGTTTTATGTTTTCTCTAATTTGCTGGAAGACAAATGGTCTCAGGTCTCCACGGCTCACTGTTACAAGCAAAATTGCATCTTTATTTTCTGCAGCACCGTCACCGATTCTAAAATGCAAATCCTGGCTTACATGGACCCTAAGATTGACAGTTGAAGATACCCAACAAGGGGTGGCTTCCTTAGTATTTTATAATGTACATGCTCACTTCAAATCTTACCATTTTGGAATGATGGGTCTTCAGACACTTAAATTTCAAGTTTAGAGTTCACTTTCTACAAAAATATAAAATTTGCTGGAGACCTCTTCTCATGCCAAACCAATTTGACAAACACATTTATAAAGCTGCTGGTAGAGTGCTCACTCAGGCATCTGCAGATTGGTTCACAGACGTGAAATGGACTCAGAACGCCATCAGTCAATTTGGGTTCTTGGCGTATGGAAATGTTGGCTCAGTGCCTTTTCCTAAATCCAAACAAAATAAAATAGGCTTCTCCTTCTCACTGAAGGATAATTCAGTGCCTCAGAACTCCCCTATCCCTTGAATCATTTCACGGTGAGCACAATGTAGAAGTCTATTTTTGTTTCTTGCATGCAACAGTTTGAGGGAATAAAGGAAGAAACCCAAATGGATTCCCTGCATTCCTGGACGCAGAGAACACAAGGATAAACGGTCTTTGTGCTGGAATCAAGGTGAATTTGAAAGAGGCTGAAAAAAATGGAGGACTTTGAGAGTCTGGAATTAACTAGTTGAAGAAAAGGTTGTGTGATCTGGTGGTAAGGGAGCTCTTCAGTAAGGACACTATTCAGTCTTTACCAGCTAGTGCTGGAGAATTTCCTGGTAAACTGATGTGGAATGCTGGGTGAGTTGAAGATAGCCCTCTGTGTTCAGTTCAAATTTGGAGCTGTATTTTGGGCCTCCTTCACAGTAGCCTTGGACGAAGACAAGCGTTTTATGTTTGATTCTTCCCTCTGCTTATAGTATAAACATGAAGCAGCCAAAACTTCAAGATACCTCCCTGATTCCCTCCCTTGGTTTGCTCTCCTGTTTCCTATTTTTGGTTCCCATTTTGAGAAGGACCTATGAGAGATGCCCAGTTGGTGGAGGCTGACAGGAGAGGGCTAGAAAATGGTCTCTTTTGATGACCGTAGGGACATTGCCTGTATATATTTCTAACCATAGACTGACAGGTGCTCAGCTGACAACAGTGTAGCTTATGATCCTGTATTCTGTCTTTCTCGGTCACTTTGCATTGGTGGTACAGTTATGCAGGCTTCACTGTTCTTTGCACAGTTGCTGGCCGGCTCAGCTCAGCATAGTGTAAAGCTGCAGCTCAGCTCTGCTTCAAGTAACCAGGGTTTCATTAGCTCCTCGCAGTAACATGGAAACACAGAACACAGTAGAGCTAAGGGAGGACACATTGAGTCTTTTCATAAAAGCAGTTTCTTCTGGAGAGGGACTCTCTAGTGCCATTGTCTACTGGGCCAGCTCTCTCTTTCCAGATGAAGTTTACTTCAGTCTACCTCCATATCAGACTCAGTCTGATTATCTGTCTTTATTTGGTGTGACCCCGTTTTCATCCCCTTTTGGCCTTTCTTCTGTCGGTTCAACTTTCTTTTGTTACAGTTCATTTTTAATTGAAAATAGATTCTTCTCTCATAAAATATGTCCCTATTCTTCCCACACTCTCCGCTCTTCCACTCCTCCCAGCTGCTCCATCTTCCCTCTTACTCAGATCCACCCTATCTTAGTTTTCTTTCCAAAAAAGAGCAGGCCTCAAAGAGACAGTCAAATAGGACAAAACAAGCTCCTGTTTCTCTTGTGTTTTGGATTTTTTTCTGATGAAGAGATAGATACCATCCACAAATTTCTCCTAGTAGTCTGAAAGCACAAAATGCAAAAGATCAGGAGGTGGGGAGGAGGTATGGGATGTGGAATAATCAGAGGGTAGACGGGGCGGGGGGCAGAATAAAATATGGAGTATGCCTTTAATCCCAGCACTTAGGAGGCAGAGGCAGGTGGATTTCTGAGTTCAAGGCCAGCCTGGTCTACAGAGTGAGTTCCAGGACAGCCAGGGCTATACAAGAGAAACCCTGTCTCAAAAAACCAAAAAAAAAAAAAAAATTAAAAAGTATTTTATAAAGCACTATAAAAATACACAAGATTGATAAAATAATTTCTTCAAAAAAAGAGACATATACATATCAATTCTACCCTGGCCAATATTTAAAATAATGAAATAAAGTTCAGAGCAGAGCACTTGGTGTGGATGAATAATTTCATATCCATTGCTTATACCGAGTGCCGTGGAAACTGCCTTTTATGAATGACCTTCAGCTGCAGGCTGACACCTCTCTTTTCTCCCCCTACCTCACTCCTAAATTCTTGAGCATCAAGGAAGGAAAAGCAACTTCATTACATGTTGTGCTCTGTCTTAAGCACTTAGAGAGATCACTTAATCCTTTGGGACCTCAGTTTCCTAATTTATAAAATGAGAAATTTGGGGGTCAATCATTTATGATCAAAGAGCACTTTGTCATCCTGTGGATATTGAGGTGGCAATATCCAAGGTAGACTTCGTTTACCTTGGAAAGTCCCAGTCAGGTATGACAGAGGGATATGAGAGCTATTGCCCTGATGTCACAGCCATTCTCCTGCAGTAGAGGCTGGGTATGCAACGTTGCAAGATGATGTGAATTCTGTAGTTCACTAAACTGTGCTGACCAGCTCATGGATTGTTTTGTATTTATCCTACACACAACAGCAGGCTTGATGTAAATTTTGCATTATTTGACTTACCCTCACAGTAATTTATCACACTGGGGAAAACTACATCTAGCCCCAACAAATTAAAGCCATATTTGATTTAATCATTTTCCCTTTAACAGGAAGCCATTAGCATGGCAGGATTAAGAATAAATTCTGGGTTTTGATTATTTGTGTTGATAAAATTTATTGGACTCCTCACCAAATTACTCTTTATACTCTCTCGCTGCTCTGCCCTGATTTGTTTATTAATGATTGAGGTCAAAGCCTGATTTATGAACAAAAGCATCTGTCCGACTTACAATACCCTCATGAAAATTCCTGGTATTTACTGCCGTGCATTGAAAGCATTGATGGTGATTAGTGTCAAGCAAGGCTCTAAATATTTATAGATTTGATTCACAAAATTATCCAAAGTATGGATTTTGTGGAATTTGATCTGGGTAGGGGCATGGGCTCCATTTCTCCATCATAAGTAATTTCTGTTACCCAGAATACACTTCAGGCATACTGATTGCTAGACGATGCCTAGACTGGATATCATGAATTAACATTTATGGAACACGTATGTTCCAGGCATTGTCCTAAACCTCACAGGTAATCCTATGAGGTATGAATTTTAATCTCATCCCCTCTTCTCTACATTTGCTCAGTTGAATAACAATATTAATAATGTTTTCAATAGCCTGTAACTCTTGGCATGGGCCAGGCAAATGTCATAGCGTTTCAGAGACATCCAGCATAGCATCCTGTGAAAGAATTACTGACACCATTGCACAGATAACGGGAGGAGGCACACAAAGGTTCATTAGCTTGGCAAGAAGTCACACTTAGCAGCAGCTAGTGATTCTAGACCAGCGATTTTCAACCTGTGGGTCACAACTCTTTTGGATTCAAACAACCCTTTCACAGAGTCCCCTAAGACCATCAGAGCATACATATATTTATGTTACAATTTATAATAGTAGAATAGTTATAAAATTGGCAACAAAAATAACTTTATGGTTGGTGGTCACTCTAACATTAAAGGGTTTCGGCAATAGGAACATTGAGAACCACTGGTCTAAACCCATACAAACTGATTTCTTCCATTTTGTTTTTTAGTATTAAAGTGTTATTTTGTAATTTGTAAGTTGTATATAATCTTGAAAAGTATTTCTCATGTTTGAATGATTATAAATGATTAAATCTGGACTTTCATATTAAAGGATTTGAGGGAGTACAGAATCCCAGCATAATCTTTGATTTTCTTTGACTGCAAGGACTGTTGCTCATCCACATGTAGTCACCACTTATATTTACTGCTATACAAATAACAAAGGGGAACCATGGTAATTTAACAGCTTTATTTATGAATCAGTGCTTACAAGTATTGACCACCACTACTTGGGCCCCTTAGGATCAGCGCTAGGGGATTATAGTCACACCCTCTTAAAATGGATTTTTCTGCCAATGTGTTTAATTATTATGGTATGAAACTCTGAAGTGATATGGTAAGATATATGGTGTAAAGATATGGGTAACTGTCTGATTCACAGTTGCTTATCTTACTGTGAGCTGGTGCTCTTTCTCCATGTCTCTTGTTTACTTCCCATTCTGCTCTCAGCTGCCGAACTCTGCATAGCCAAGAGGCTCAGACATGACTTCCTTCTAAGCATCTCTCTGAGTCTTCTCTAGGTCTCACGGCTTTAAATAACATAAGTTCATTGATGTTGTGTTTTTTTTTTTGTTGTTGTTGTTGTTTTTGTTTTTTGTTTTTTGCTTGGCTTTTGCCTGGGCAACTTCTTTTAATTCTAAAGCTTATCCCTACCCATAACTCAACATCTCTGTTTGGTTCCAATGTAACATTTCTACTACTGAAGTCAATCATGCAGAACAATGTCCTAATCTGCCTCAACTGTGAGTAAGGATATAACTTCCCTGTATGAACATGCCAAAGGTCAGTGTTTACCGCAGCAAGTCTGGCTGAATGTACAGAGAGGAAGTTACAGAGCTCAGGCAAGATAGTTAACAGTGGGAGGAAGATCTCAGGACTCCATGCTTATGCTGGAGGCATGTAGAAGAGAATTTGTTCCTCAGAACCCAGACATAATGGGAAAGGAATAGCCAGGAGAGACTTCCTAGGTATGTGTCTAGAACAATTAAATAAGCAGAAGTGTTTTCTCCGGGAAAGAAGAGCCAATGTCAGATGGTGGTATGGATGGATAGTAGGTAGTGCATAGACAGATTATTTGGGATTATTCCAGGTCACATCCTCACAGTGGATGCAGAAACTTTCTGTAAGCTATCTAGGGAAACTTGCTACTAGACATTACATCTGCCACCCTTGATTCTCCCATCCACATGGTCTCCATTCTCAGTTCTTGACTAATAATCCTTATTTCAGCTCAAGGGTTGACTATTTTCTTTATTTATAAGTCCTGGCTTTGTTTTCTGGTTTCTACTCCCATCTGTCCGCCCATGCATGATATCTGCATGATAGAGATACACTCCCTACTGAATATGACCTCATATCTCTTACCTGGGATACTGATTGCCCTGAAAAGTAGTTCCTGACAAGGATGGCTAAATCTTTGAATACTGATGTATAGTGCTCATTAAACTCCACCTCCCATTCCCTATATGATAGCTGACACTCAATCCTGCCCTATGCCATTGTGTGCATTGAATAAGGAAGTCTATGCACAATATTGAAATGAACATCAAGGTTTCACCTCCACTCCCTATTTTTATTACTATTTTTAATTATCATTTAAGCCCACTAGTAAAGAAAGATTTGCTAGATCCTTGTCACCCATCGGTCCTTGCCAGGTAGTTAAACCTAGTTCAGGGATCTTTATCTAATTAATCATTTATATCTTTTACAAACCCCACTGCGCTAAGCTGCCTGACACCTTAGCCAGCATTTCTTTTGGCCTTAGACCCTTTCTCTGGAGTGTTCCCATAAGCCATTGTTCCCTTGGTCCCTTCTGATGATAGCTAAACTTTGAACTTGCTGGTTTTGAAGAATGTCCTCTCCCACTGATCTCACCGCAGCCACAGGAACCCTAGGAGCTCTTTACGGTGCCAGTGAAGACCAGCATGTCACAGGATATCAAATAAAGCTAAGGAGAAGTGCACCAGTAGCCATAGGAGTTTTACATTTTAATCAACTTATTATTTCCCCGTTATTTGTTTCCTTGCTTCATATCATTTTTTAAAAATGTTCACATTGATTCGAGAATACATTTTGTCCAGGAAAATTAAAAGAAAGCTGTACTAAAGTATTCACTTTGAATAAAACACTTAAGATAATTACTTGAGTAATTCACCCATTATTAAATTCCTTTGTTTTAATTGCAGTAATTATACACTCTCTTTACTGGAGAAGAATTCGGGGGCTAACCTCAACCCAGGCTGACTGCTTGCACCTTTGTTTTGTTTCTCCAACTTACTGAACTATTTGAAAAATATGTCACTCTCAGTAAAACCTTATGATAGTCAGCCTGTATGAATATTATGTATGAGCATGAAACTGCAGTGGTTCCACATAAACAAAAAGTAAGTATTCCTACCATGCACTTACATTCTTGGTGGGGAGTGTAATGTATTTAGCCATGTTGTGGTAGTGCATAAAAACATAGCTTTAAAAAGCAAACGAAATAAAACTAAGATTTCTCTTCTCTCTCATCCTGCTTCCCTTGTCCCTACTCATGATTCCCAACCTTTCCCCACTTCCATCTGTCTCTGCTGTCCTTCCTTCTCCTCGATTGTCACTTAGCTAGCACACACTGCCATTGAAGACTGTCCTACAAATTTCTCAAAAGAAACTAAGATGTCTCCCAGAAGAAATGAATGATCGTTACCTGTTTTTCTGCATTTAAATACTCAATTTTCTCTTTTTATTGTGTACTCTAGTTGATTGTAACAACAGGACCCAGTTTTGTGGAGTGATTTGAAACAAAACAAAACCAAACCAAACACCAAATCACAACCTTGTCAAATCAGTTACAGGACATTCCTTAAAGTAGTTTGAACATTTCCCATTTCCCAGGCTTGATAGTTTGTGACTCTAATCTCCTTGGTGCTACTTTCAAAGGACAAGCACACACATTTTGTGTAGAGTATCACTATAAACTCTGATTTGGTCAATTCAGAAAACAAACTGCTTTAAAAAACAGAAACAAGACCTTTGCTATACAGGCCCCATCAGAGTTAACCACCAAACAACAGCAGCATACTGCAACAAAACCAATTATTCGGTTTTTTTTTTTATAAGAAGAACATTATAAGCACTTAAAATATATTATTTAACTCTGTTCTTAAAAGTCTTGTGGGAAAACAAAGCCCACAGTTAGAAGTTCTTCTGAGACAGTGCTATCGCTGTCTTGTGAGGGAGCCGGCATGCAAACTTGTGGCAGTCTAATGAATAATTAGCTTCCTGTAATTATAAAAATTATAATCTCCCTGAATGTCTCTTTCCTTTGACCAAGCTTTGCCTAACCACTCCCTTTCATGAGTAGATTAGCATTTGTCTTCCTAATGATCTGCAGATTATTTTCTTTTTACATCATGCCTTTCATCTGAACATCTTTAAAGTCTGTTTAATTATCCCACTTTAGATATGGAGTGTCACAACTCTGAAACTTTAAATGACTTAGCTCATCTCCCAGCCACAGTCTGAGATAGTCAGCTGGAGAATCCAGGATGGCTGGAAGTTTCTAGAATTGTCCAGACAGAAGATATGCCTGTCATTCTTCATAGGCTTGAACCCCATAGTCTATACTTAATGGACAAGGGGACCCATTGTGTGTGGTGAACTGCAGCGTGTATACAATCTGAATTCATTTACAAGAATTATTTGGTTGTCAGTGGAATGCTACTCTGTTTACTTCTGCCAAGGCCACAGCTGTAACATATGTGTGCAGTAATTAAACTTGAATCAAGCTCTATGTCCAAGCATTACAGAGCCCTATCATTTAGATGGGCAAAGAAGCAAAAAAATGAATAGACATAGTAGGTTGAAAGACCACCATTTTGTACAGTGGAAATTTTCTGAATCAGTTAAAAGTGGATTCTCATGCAAACTGCTAACTTTTTTTTTTTCTTCTCTAGGGAGAATTTTCTAACTGTTCCTATTACCTCAGACCAATCACTCTTTGGTGTCAAGTTTTTAGGCTTTGAGCTGATTTTGGTGGAAAGGCAAAAATGTTTACTTTAAGATTTTTAATATAAATTTCAAATCATAATAGCTAAAAGATCGTGATGATGGCAACACATCCAATACATCTGACATATAAAGGCTTGATAATTTAAATGGCACAATTATAAAATCTAAATTGTTCTTATCGCAGAGCCCTGTGCAGGGACATAGTGTTTCTGCCCTTCCAGGGTGGGGTCCTCAGGGGTATGAATTCATATCACTCCAGCTACTCCCTCCTGCCTTTTATGTCTCACACAACCTTTATAGATAGATGCTATATGATGCTGGGGCTGTGCTGGCCATAGCTGTATTTCCCAGAATTCTTTGCTTCCTAATTAACAAAGGTCTGTTATAAACCGGAAGGGGACAAAAGAAGTTAATGCTCTTCCTTTCATAAAATTTCCTCTCCCTCCCCCTCCCCCTCCCCTCCCTCCCCCTTTCCTCCCCCCACCCCCCACATTGCTTCTTGAAATAGATGAATTCTTTGTAGAATCCCAGCTTTGAGGCACCTCTTCTCTACTTGTTTTACTCTCTCTTGCACAAATGACCTTAAAGATGGCAACCTCCAGTATCTATAAAGTTGACTCTGTGGACTTCTCTACAATTAAGGAAGTCACTGTTTCTGCTGTATCAAAGGCAAAGGCTTTTTGCATCCTCCTGACTCTAGGAATTAGCTCTCCTCAGGGAGGATAAGTTAGCCACTTCTTTCATGAGCATGGTACCTCTTGCAGATGACTTAAGTAGAACAGGTTTCTGGCTAGGGTGCTGTGTTGACTGCCTGTCTCTCTGCTGCCTCCACTGGCATCCACAAATTGGTGGGATGTTTGCACCCTGTCATAGATCCCTCTTGACAGTAATCACACTGAGGACTTTACTTTGTTTCTTAGAAATAACCGTAAGTCATTTGTCAATGAAAGAGGAATGAACAAGATAGCAAAATTATTTGTGTCAAAGTAAGTAATAAATATTCACAAGTGTTATAGCCTCATGTCTGGTGCTTAGATCCGTGAATATGCATTGTGAAAGCGGGCAGGGAAGGTCATGGTTTGTTTATTGATTCAGGGTATCTGCAACATGTTCTGGGGCACTGCCCCACTCTGCAAGGTGGAGTCATCCATTTGGTGCTGTGACTAATACCACAGTGGCCAATCCATCATTGTGTCAGGCTGGTTGCTCCGGGCTGGTGGGCAACATGACAAGCCCAGTAACTTCCATGAACACAAGCCCATTTCCACACTTCATTTGCTGTAAAATGAGTTTCCTGTTGAGAGGTAATGCTGGGTAGAATACCCAGATGGTGAAGAAAGGAGCCTGGGAGTCCACTGGGTTCTGGCAAAAGTATCATAGGCAGGGGAGACAAATCAATACCCGAGTAAGGACTGAGTCCAGTGGAAACAAAGAGCTGCCCCTTCCATGACGGAATTAGTCAGAAGTGATCACCTTGCCTCTACCAGTTGATAAATCTACCATATGGGGTCTCAGTGTTGGTCTCTGCTGTTGGCTGTGAAGATACTTGGCAGTGACTGCCCCTAAGTTGGCCCTGAGACATACAAGTTCATGCTTCTGTAATATGGAGCCATTGTTGTGACTGTGTTGCTTTGCCCATGATCCTATTGGTCAAGAGCAGAGGCAGATGAAGAATTGCAGTTAATTCTCAAATAGTTAATCTTGCTTCTCCAATTATTAAGCCTTCACATAAAGTGTAAATAGTTTGTTTGGTTTTGTTTTTTTATTTAGTTGTGTGTGTGTGTGTGTGTGTGTGTGTGCTTTTAAACAAAAATAACCACATGTTTCCCACAGATTTTCTCCTCACCAAGTTCTCAGTGGTGTCTCTTCTCAATTCCCAATCACCCACCTACTGTTCATGGATTGGTGACACCGACTGTCTATGCTTTCGAGCAAAATTAGGGATCAGGATTCTCCTTGGCATTCAGAGAGCCTGTGGATGCTTCATTGTGATCTTTCTGAATTACGATTGAGTAGGGCTTTGACTGTTGGATGGTTTGCTTAAAAGAAGTGTCAACCCTGTGTGAAGCCACGCATAAGACAGGACTCTTCTTTCTTTTTCAGCTTTGTGATAAGATACTCTCTATAACTTCATAGGTGTGCCATGAGAGTGAGGGGTCAATATTTCTAAGGATCGTGAAAGTCAATGCCATTTGTGAAACTTTCTCAAGCTCATAAAATGTGCAAAAGCAGCGGAGGGAGGGAGCTGGCTCAAAGGGCTGGCTAGGAAACATTGCACAGAGGTCAATAGGGAATGTAACTTATATTGTAAATTGAAATTCATAGCCAAAAGCCAAGTTTCTACCAGTATTTGGTAGGAAAGTAAAAGCTATTTTTCCACGAAGAATAACTATCTTATAGAGCATGATATTACTCTAGAACATTACATTTGTGAATCTCAATCCCCCTATGGAATCATGGGAAATGTTTGAAACGGTATTGCTGTCTGCCTCACACACTTCACTCACCAGTTGTTATACATTCCGTGTGAGAATCAGAGGACATTCAAGAGCCCAAAGAGCTTCGTGGAGATAAATGCGATAGAAGGGAGGCAGGGCAGGAGGCAGCATCATTCATTCATGCCTCCCAATGTACTTACTGTAAGGCCATTTTGGATGCTTCATCACAATTTCAACTATAACCTCGTGGCTGGCTCCAGCTAGTTCACCATGGAGCCCAAAAACTAGATAGAAGATGATCCGACTGAAGTCAGCCCATAGAATTTTGGGGAAATTAAGGATTGCTACTTAAAGCTCTCAAATAGGTTACTAATAAAGATTTTAATTACATGGCTTTATATTATATTATATTATGTGTCTGCTTAGATCCATATCATAGACTCTTTATTTATTATCTGTTACAAATAGAGTTGTAGTCAATCCTGGCCTTTTCTATGTTGATTTTCTTTCAGTTGTTCTCTATTATTGTGGAATTAGTCAGCCCATTGTAGTATTTATTTCAGAACATATGCTATGCTTTGTATCTAGTTGGAATAACTTAATAAGATAACATAGTATACATTAAAGAGAAGGGTTTAGTAAGAAAAGTCTCTAAAAGTGATATTGCTTAAAACAAAAGGAAGTATGAAATCACATCATTTAATGTGATTATTGATCACTTTTCAAATACCTGGGTGGGATTGCTCGAGTTCCTTCTCTTTTAGACAAGTCTGTCTTAGAACGTTCAAAGGAATTCTTCTTTGCAGCTCTGCACAAGAATTGACTTGTCTGTGTCCAGTCCAGTCAGCGCCCCTGGGCACTCGAAATGGACATTCCTGTTTGTAGGAAGACAACTGAAGGACACTTTACCTCAGCAGGCTGCACCTTAGAAAGACTCTCTTTACTCAAAACCAAATAGGACAGGATGATCTGATGTGGACCTGTCTACAAGACCAGTGGCTTCAGTGAGCTATCAATGCATCTGGGACACATGCAAACCTCCTGATCTACTGTGCTCTGGAGAGCCTAACCGTTTCCAAACAAAACAAACAAACAAACAAACAAACAAACAAAGAATTACATGGCTGTGTTTTCTATAAAACTATATGTGCTTATGGTCGCTTATAAATAACTATTGAACGAGGAGTTATTTCTAACTATAGAGTGCTAATCCCTCTGAGTGTCTGAGTACTTCCTTCACGTCTCTCTTCACGTTTTACTCAGACATTTTTCAAATAAATTCTACTCCAGTGAATGTTGATATGAGCAAAAATAAATAAGTGCAAATAAATTAAGGCACTACTATATTTGTTGCCTTATAATCTTAATATGTATTTAATATGTATTTGCACATGCTTAATATATATTATCTCTTAAAATGTACTTAAGGAAAGAATGTTGTTGGTTCTATACATTTAAACATTGATACATTTAAATATATGTAGTAAATGATAACATCCCTTTAAAAAATTATGTCAATATGATTCCAATGAAAATCTATTAGAATATTATTCTTTTAAATGAAATGTATTATTTTAATGACAAGTTTATTAAAATAGAAAAGTTTAAAAGCGCTTTAAAAGCTTGAATTTTCCAACTTCCTGCTGTTATTAGGATTTTGTTTTATATGCGTGAAGACACTAATTCTATCTTACATGGCTTGAGAACCAACAATGCCTGATACGCAGTAGCTTTAAGGTGCTTTATATTTTCTATTTTTTGGCACCCTATAAGGGATTAACAAAACTTTTTTATATATAATTGCTAAGTTTCTTTTCTTGGAGAAAGAATTATACTCCGATTTTCTGGTAAATATCTGAGGCTTATCCATCTAGTCCACATCATTCAGTAATGCTCAGAGGCACTCTTATCCACAGATATGATGGAATTGGATTTCTAAGTCAGCACAGTCAACTTTTGAGATAAACTTCTTCTAGGGATAAAACCTGAAAAAATGTTCTTAGTTGTAAAGGTTTATATTAACTATGGAAGTAAATGCACAGAGATGTGCATGCGCACACACACACGCACATGCATACACACATATGTAAAGAGGTGTGTGTGTGTGTGTATGTATGTATGTATGTATGTATGTATGTATGTATGTATGTATGTAGAGAGGGGGCAGGGTATAAGAAAACAGAATCCCCAGTAATAATAAATAACAAGTAAAGCCCGAGGAGAAGTTTTTCTTCATGCTAACATATACTGTGTCCACAGTAATGCAAGGTCAAAGGTAATGGCTTCATGCTTTCAAATTCTCCTCAAGCTCTTTCATGACTTGGTTGTCAAAACCACTTAACTAGTTCCTATTTTAACAATGCCCATGATGTTTTTCCTTTGTCCCATAATTTTGCAGAATAATATTACTATTGCCCAAACCACCTGGCATTTAAGCCTTAGAATATTGCACATAGCTTAAAAGATCCCTGTTTTGACAGGACTATTTATATTGGCAAAACGCGGTCCCATTGTGCCATGGTCTTGACAGACTGTCAAAGTCTTAATTCCATTGGCTTCTTCTGGTCTATGTGCTATTTTTGCGAGTGCATTTTTCTTTCTACATCCACAAAAAAACAACCCGAGGCTGGGCTTTTATGGTGAGATAAAATGCGGTTCTATAATCTCTGTCTTAGACAATCAGGTCTTATGCTTTCTGGAAGGATGTTGTGGCAAATGATGTACATTTTGAGATACTTAAATCTGAGGAAAGAGAGAATGTTCAGGAATAGGAAGCAAGCCTATTCTGTCTGAGGTGTGGGGCTTCTCAGGTCTGCCTTTGTCTAGCACTCT
Organism: Mus minutoides; assembly: GCA_902729485.2. Classification (NCBI taxonomy): domain Eukaryota; kingdom Metazoa; phylum Chordata; class Mammalia; order Rodentia; family Muridae; genus Mus; species Mus minutoides. The sequence goes on from LR751691.1 coordinate 108,217, forward strand.
CTGCATTCTTTTTAAGGTAGCTTGGCCTTCTGGCTATTCTGCTATCTGCATCTGCCCTTCCCAGATCTCATTTACATTCTCCAGTTCTGACTTGATTTGACCTTTTGGCTGCAGAGTTCACAGCAGCGTGTTGTCAGTATTTTCAGCTCCACATTCATTTTTCTCAGGAGAAGAATCTGATTGGGCCAAATTCCAGAGTGGAGTCTTTTGTTGTTGTCTCTGAAATAATTCAAGCAGAGACAGGTTGATCATCAGTCAATGTGGTAGAGAGAACTCTAGTTTGGGCATGAAGATATGACCCTTCGTCCCCCCCCCCCCAGTTCCTTTCAGCTCTCTGATTCATGTAATCTGTCTTTGCTCAAACCCTTCTTCCTAGAAAGTATCTTCCAAAACAAACATCGACATCATTACTCTGTCTTCAATCTCTGTCAGAAGATCTGTTACTGTCATTGCTGAAAAATGATGTCAAACATTCCAGCAATTTTAATTCTTCAAAATGTCAGATATTGTGTTATTAATCATAAGTTCATATATACATAAGTGGATATGTATTTATATTTACATATTATGAGATATGCATGCTCTATGGAAGCAGGTTTTTTTTTTTCTTCAGAGAATGGGCTCTCCATGAGGACCAGAACCTTGATAAATGAGAGAAATTCTACATGCAGTCCAAGCATCCGAATCCCCTGATTTACTGCTCAGTCTGGGTGTGACTTCCATCACACACTTGAGTGCTTAGCACACATATGATTTGGCACTTTAAGATAGTATGTATTGAAGAGAGGATTAACAAGAAATATTAGTTCAAAACTCAAATGGAAACAAACCTTCTGAGGGTTTGCACTCCCACACAGCTCCCCTTTAAATTGTTATGGATCAATGCTAACTAACATTTAAGACACAACCCAGGGCGCCTGCCTGGGCTTGGCCAGCTTCTGCTCTTCCAGCTGCAGTCAGCACAAATGGATTAGAGGAGATCTGTTTCGTTTCAGAGAAAAGCAGTTCTACCATTTTTACTGCAGGCTCCATGGCTTGGGGGTAAAGAAGTTATGTCAAGCATCCTCAAGCTGTTATCTTGAGGGGAAAGTAGGGTCCTTTTTCAGTCTCAATCTCTGTCTCTTTCTAATCCAAGTCTCTGGAATCTGCTTCCTCTTGACATTTCTTCAAGGAGATGTTTCTTTTTACTTTTTATTTTCATTAAGCAATAATTCAGAAACAATGAAATGAAAAGATGGTAGAAAAGTTCAGGGTTGGGTTGATACATTTGACAATTGTATATATTAAAAAAAAAAAACTGACACCCCAAACTAAACAGAATATTGCAGGCCTGTGCCTTGTAATTGAAGATTCCTTGAATGTAACTTTGATGTATTTAAGTATGTATTCCTCCCATGTATTTGATTAACACCTTTTTGAGGTTCACACAATTGCATGCATCAATCGCTCACTGTTTTATGTTTCACGGGCATTTTTATATCCCAACATATAGCTCCAATTATTTTTCACTCTCTGTAGATGGGCATTTGACACTTTCTAGTTATTGGTTATTCTAAATAAGGCTGACATAGTTGTTTGTATAGAAATCTTTTGTGGGATGGATATTTTAATTTCTTTGGGGAATAGATTTGCTAGTTCCTAGGCTTTATAGTCTTTCAAGTGACTCTAGAGTTCTTCACTCCCACAAGTAATGGAAGAACTCCACTCACAGTCATACTAACTTTGACTTTAATTTTATCTTCCTTTGATTCTATACTATACTATACTATACTATACTATACTATACTATACTATACTATACCGTATCACATCATACCAAACCATACCATACCATACCATACCACTATATCATATTATAGTTTCCTTTTGCTTTTTCTCTGAAGTCAAATGATGTGGACAATCATTTTATTCAAAATCTTATTGATGATCACCATACCAGGATAATTCAGGGGATTTTATGTTGTATAGTGATCAACTTGGGATATTTAGATTATGTAACCCTTGAAGTCTTTGTCATTCTTTTATGACAAGAATATATGGAATGTTTCTTTCATACTATTTAGACATGTGAGATATGTTATTAACTATAATGTCCCTCTGTATAATAAAATATCCAAACTCACTGCTGCTGCTGCCTGTTCCTTTGCATCCAGTCAGCCATCCTCTTTTCCTCCTCTGCCCTCTTGAATGACATGGTTTGCTTATGTTTCACTTGCATTGCCTTAAACCCATGTCTCAGATTCTTTGTCAGTTTAGTTTTTTTTTTCTTTCTATTCTTTCAGAGAAATGAATCAGGGAGTATAATGTAGCCCAGGGCAACTTTGAACTTGCTATGTGGTTCAGGGTGACTTAAAAGTTCTGACTTGCCTGCATCTTTTTCCAAAGTGTTGGGTTTATAATTCTCAGCAACCATGCCCATTTTTTTTATTTAAAGGGATTCTTTACATATTTTTCCTTTCTTTAAATGTTCTTAATAAACTCTGTATCAGGAAAAAACCCAAACTTTGATGAGCTGTTTCTTTTGCTCCCCTTTTGGGGTACAGGCTGGTCAACTTTACAAAGACACAGCACTCAGTTATTTAATCAAATATTAACCCAGGTGTTTGTATTTGTTCATACAGATGCACACAGATGTTTATATCTTCATTAAATTTTTGCAGATGTGGTTAAAATGTAGAGGCATTTGACTTTTACATAAAAGAATTGCTCTTTCAACCAGCTGAGGATAAAAAATGCACAGATCAGAGTTTCCAAGGGTAGGGAACACACTTCTTTCTTCATATGACAATACAGAGAGACCATGCCTTCATTTTTAGCTTGCCAGTGTGCCTCACAAAAATGTTCAGTTTTTATGTTTTGAAACTTCATGGTTAGTGATTTTTTTGACTCTTCTAATAAATCTTTGTCTGCCCTGTGCTTACAAAGTCATTCCCTTCTTTTATTTTTTTCTGAAAACTTATCTTTGTAACTCGGGGACACCTTGTTGTGCTAAATCATGGCATAATCTATAGATTTACTATTAAAAATCTGTATTTCTATATGCTTTTATCATTTAAATTTTTCTTTCAACAGTTTTACTTATTTTGCGCAGTTGAAGGTATGCCAGGAACCACATCTAGAGGCCTGAGTACCACGTTCAAGAGTTGGTTCTCTCCTTCCATCCGTTGGATACTGGGGAAGGTACTCAGGTCTTCAGGTTTGTTGGCAAATGTCATAACCCACTGACCCAGCTTTCCTCTTTAGCAACTTATAAAACCAATTTTGAGTGTTCATTCCTGGTGTGTAGAAATATGGTTTATTTATAGTACATGGACCTCCCTTGTTTTCAGAGAATTTACTTAATTGGATTCCTACTGATTATTTCTTTTAATTATGAGATTATCAATCCTAAAATGGGTTTCCAATCCCCTGTGAAAGCTGGGTGAGAGGATATCTTCTCTAGCTTCTACAGACTCTTTCTCTCACAGCCTTCATTCTTTGGAAGCTACAGTCTTCATTCATAAGTGCAGAAACAGAATGTTGTCTGTCATGTCAATTCTCACGTGCCTCCATTCTCTGCTCACCGCCCCCACCCTGTGGTTATCTTTCATGGTCATTTATTGCTTTCCTTTTAAGAGTCTGTCATTCTTCTTGAGTTTCATGTGTTTTGAGAATTGTATCTTGGGTATTCTGAACTTCTGGGCTAATATCCACTTATCAGTGAGTGCATATCATGTGTGTTCTTTTGTGACTGGGTTACCTCACTCAGGATAATATCCTCCAGATCCATTTGCCGAAGAATTTCATGAATTCATTGTTTTTCGTAGCTGTGTAGTACTCCATTGTGTAAATGTACCACATTTTCTGTATCCATTCCTCTGTTGAGGGACATCTGGGCTCTTTCTAGCTTCTGGCTATTATAAATAAGGCAGCTATGAACTTAGTGGAGCCTGTGTCCTTAGTACATGTTGGAGCATATTCTGGGTGTATGCCCAGGAGTAGTATTGCTGGATCCTCTGGTAGTTCTATGTCCAATTTTCTGAGGAACAGCCAAACTGATTTCCAGATTGGTTGTACCAGCTTGCATACCACCAGTAATGGAATAGTGTTCCTCTACCTTCACATCCTTTCCGGCATCTGCTGTCTGAGTTTTTGGTCTTAGCCATTCTGACTGGTGTGAGGTAGAATCTTAGATTTGTTTTGATTTGAATGTCCCTGATGACTAAGGATGTTGAACATTTTTAGGTGCATCTCAGCCATTTGGTATTCCTCAGTTGAGAATTCTTTGTTTAGCTCTGTACCCCATTTTTTTCATAGAGTTATTTAGTTCTCTGGAGTGTAACTTCTTGAGTTCTTTGTATATATTGGATATTAGCCCCCTCCTATCTTATTTAGGATTGGTAAAGCTCTTTTCCCAATCTGTTGGTTACCTTTTTGTCTTATTGATAGTGTCCTTTGCCTTTCAGAAGCTTTGTAATTTTATGAGGTCTCATTTGTCAATTCTTGATCTTACAGCACAAGCCGTTGGTGTTCTGTTCAGGAATTTTTCCCCTGTGCCCATATGTTTGAGGCTCTTCCTTACTTTCTCTTCTATAAGTTTCAGTGTCTCTGGTTTTATGTGGAAGTCCTTGATCCATTTGGCCTTGATCTTTGTACAAGGAGATAAGAATGGATCGATTTGCATTTTTCTACATGCTAACTGCCAGTTGAGCCAGCACCATTTGTTGAAAATGCTGTCTTTTTTCCACTGGATGGTTTTAGCTCCTTTGTCAAATAGGTATGTGGGTTCATTCCTGCGTCTTCAATTTTATTCCATTGATCTACCTGTCACTGTAACAGTACCATGCAGTTTTTTATCATAATTGCTCTGTAATACAGCTTGAGGTCAGGAATGGTGATTCCACCAGAAGTTCTTTTATTGTTGAGAAACTCAAGAAGACGGAAGACCAAAGTGTAGATACTTCCATCCTTCTTAGAATGTAGAACAAAATACCCATGGAAGGAGTTACAGAGACAAAGTGTGGAGCAGAGACTGAAGGAATGACCATTCAGAGACTGCCACACCTGGGGATCCATTCCATATATAACCACCAAACCCAGACAATATTGTGGATGCCAAGAAGTGCATGCTGACAGAAGCCTGATATAGCTGTCTCCTGAGAGGCTCTGTCAGTGCCTACAATTACAGAAGAGGATGCTCATAGCCATCCATTGGACAGAGCACAGGGTCCCCAATGAAGGAGCTAGAGAAAGTACCCAAGGAGATGAAGGGGTTAGCAGCCCCGTAGGAGGAACAACAATATGAACTAACCAGGACTCCCAGAACTCCCTGGGACTAAACCACCAACCAAAGTAAACACATGGTGAGACTCGTGGCTCCAGTTGCATATGCAGCAGAGGATGGCCTAGTTGGACATAAATGGGGGAAGAGGCCCTTGGTCTTGTGAAGGCTCCATGCCCCAGTGTAGGGGAGTGCAGGGGGAGGGTAGCTGAAGTGGGTGGGTTGGTGAGCCGGGGAAGGCAGGAAGGGATGGGGGGTTTTCGGAGGGGGAGTAGGAAAGGGAATAGCATTTGCAGTATACATTAAGAAAATATCTAGTAAAAAAGAAGTCTGTCATACTACAGAATCACAGGCTTTATGGATTAACCTGCTGCAGACAGTTTGTGAGGTGAGATGATGTATTATCTACTGTATTTGCTGAGTTCTAAGAAGCTTCATGTTCATATCAGTGCAACCTCACCAGCATTACTAAGCAGGTACAAAGATGATACATGGTGCATCTGTCTTCACTCTTCATTGACCTATTTTTGTTTTGATGTTTAATATGAGCCTATTGGTTCCCTTTAAAAGAGAAATATCTAAAAGTCCCTGCCATTTAATTAAGTTGTCCAGTCCTTTTATATTTACTGTATTTACAGCTGTAGTTGGGGTTTAGCCTAATCTACTTACATTTACCTTCTCTTACTTTCTCCTGTGTTTTTTTCTTCCTTTTCATCCTGTTATATTTAACCCATTCATTGTTAGACCATTTAGCATTTGAATGTTGTATCTAGATCTTGTATACTTAGTTCCAGTGCTTTCATTTCTTTCTCTTATTTTAAAAATTTCTACTTAATATATTTATTATTGATACATTCAACGTCACTATCTTCATGGATTGTTTCTTATCATATATCTATCCCAGTATGTGGATATTACATTTGTATGCAATGTTAGTGTCCAGAGGTTCCTAATGAAATGTTTTAGTTCTTCAAACATCTATTGAATTGTTGCCAGTGATTACGTAATATAGAAGCTCTGTATGTCCTCAGATTTCCATAAAACCTTGCTGCTTATATTAGGAAAAGGCCCCATGAATCACAGTGAGAAAGAATATTAGACTTCTGACAATGGTAATAGTATACACCTTTAATTCTACCACTCAGAAGGCAGAGGAAGTTGAATCTTTGTGAATTTGAGGCCAGACCAGACCATAAAACAAGCTCTAGGACATCCAAGGATACACAAGGTAACCTTGATTAAATAATAAATAAATAAGTAAGTAAATAAATAAATAAATAAATTCCTGTTCTGCCTCAGTCTTTGGCATATTATGTGTGTGTGTGTGTGTGTGTGTGTGTGTGTGTGTGTGTGTGTGTGAATATATCCTGAAGTATCACGGACAAGAATCACTGGAGATATGAACACTTATTCTGAACTTTCCATCACCTTGGCTTTCAAGTGCTCATTGCAAATTAAACTTTTTTTTTGGTGGGTTTTTTTGGGGGGGGGGTATTTTTTTATTAGATATTTTCTTAATTTACATTTCAAATGCTATTCCGAAAGTCCCCTCCCAAGTGATTTTGGTCCATCAAAGCTCTTAGTGGCTAAGCAGACCCCCTTTTTTGTGTTTTAATTTAATTACAGATTCTCTCCTTTTTCTTTCCTCCCTCTAAGCCCTCCACTATCTTCTTCCCTGGTATTCTTCAAATTCATTACCAATCACTAATTGTTATTGTATACAGATGTGTATATATGAATACATTCCTAAGTATAACCTTTTAGTCTATATAATGCTACATGCATATATATATATATATATATATATATATATATATATATATATATTCATGGATGACCATTTATCATGAGATAATTTGTGTGCTCTTCTCTGGTGAAGACTGCTTCTTGTTTTCCTTGGTTACTCATGGTTAGTTCTTTGTGTTGAGTTGTGGACTCATGAGTTTCTTCAAGTCCAGTTTGGCATGTCCAATGTTGTCATCCTTATTTAGCAAACATGTTGGCCAATCATGTTGATGAGATTTTATAAATGAATAACTAATAAGTGCTGGTAGAATCACAGTTATTGAAGGAGAATCTAAAACCACCAATTTGCTAGACCAGTAGTATAGTACTTAACAACAATCTATAAGCATGTGTCCTTTTTCTCACAGAAAAGTGTAGTCTTCACCCTTCGACCAGGAAACATCTTTGTGCAACAAATGGAGATCACTCTCAAAAAACCACAGTCGATGAAAATATATAGTTGTAGACTTCAATTCCAGTTGATTATCCTACAAAACACTTCTCTATCTAAGGCTCAGGGTACACTGAGGAAGAGGAAGCAGGAAGACTGTGAGAAGAAGAGGGTATCAGAATGTTTCCTGGGATTGTGTATCCTGGTAATATTAGAAGCCACGGCTGTGAAGTCTCACTGATGTCTTTGCTAGTCTACACAGAAAGCATTTCTAGTGTTCATTGAGAAGTTCATCATTTTCTGTAATTTATTTTGTTTTTGTTTTCTTTTTTATTGGGTTAAGATCTATGAAATTTTGGTTTAACTTGTTCATGGTTACAGTAGGAACATTTCTACCCTGTAAGTTTCTATATCAGAACCCAAGTTGAAAGCATCTATTGGTCCTTTAGTTTTAATTCATCATATAAATACATACTATAGGCCATATGAAGCCATGACAATTACTAAGTAACTTTATTTACTTCCTTCATCCATTGCTACAGGTATTAACATGCACACAGTTACGTGATCATACATCATCAATGGTTTATGGAATTATGGTGAATGTTCACCATATCAAAGTCTATTTCTACACATCATCCCAAAACACAAACGTACCCCAAACAATAAATTTGCCTAATGAGCATAGAGCAGTTCTTAGACAAACAAAGGAAGATATAGGTGTGCAGTTCTGGTCCCCAGGGATCCCTGTATGTGGTCAGATTTTGCAAGCAGCACTGTAATACACAGAACAAGATATAAGATATTCTTTTGTTTGTTTGTTTGTTTGTTTGTTTGTTTCTGAGACAGGGTTTCTCTGTATAGCCCTGGCTGTCCTGGAACTCACTTTGTTGATCAGGCTGGCCTTGAACTCAGAAATCCTCCTGCCTCTGCCTCCCAAGTGCTGGGATTAAAGGCGTGCTCCACCACCGCCAGGCGATATAAGATATTCTTACTTGAATGGTAAAACCTGCCTTCCCACAAGCAGTTAAGTCATACATGAAGATGGCATAACAACTATAAGATGGAGGAATAGCTCTATTTTATGTGAAATAGGAGAAACTGAAAACTGGGGTGAACAAGTGATTTTGGTGTATATCTTTACATTGGTTATAGCTCAGGAAGAAGAAGACATTGAAATTGCAGTGTAGACATGTTGGTAGTAACTTATGGTTTAAAATCTCTATGTGCATGTATGTGGGTGGGAAAGGGATGTATGGGGGTGGGAAATGGATGTATGTGCATGCGTTTATTGAGAACAAGGAATCTCTCAGGTGGCAAACTTTTTTTTTTTTTTTTTGAGACAAAGTGCCTTTTGGGAACTGGGCCTTTCTGATTACATTAAGATGTCTGACCAAGGGGGCTGGTGAGATGACTCAGTGGGTAAGAGTACCCGATTGCTCTTCCGAAGGTGATAAGTTCAAATCCCAGCAACCACATGGTGGTTCACAATCATCCGTAACGAGATCTGGCACCCTCTTCTGGAGTGTCTGAAGACAGCTACAGTGTACTTACATATAATAAATAAAATAAATCTTTTTTTAAAAAAAGATGTCTGACCAATAAGAGTTCAGTATCCATCTGTCTCCACCTTCTCAGTGCTGGTATTATAAGCATGAATTACCATTTCTGTACTTTTTATGAGGGTTCTGGAGAACAAACTCCTGTTCTCATTCTTTTACAGCAACAAACTTACCAAGCAAGCTGTCTTGCCTTCCCTCCACTACATTTTTAAATGACATCCCAAAGAAACCAATAGGCTCTTCCAATTTCTCTTAGGGTATAGAAACTAAAAGAAGACAGAAAACCAAGAATGTATCTTGTGGTCTTAAAAGCTAAGTAAGCAGAAGGGAAAGTCAGCCCATGAGCAGCCATTGTGCTGAGAGGAATAGAATAAGAACATGGCTGTTTATCAGGTTCTGAAGAGACTCCAGAGTTTGGCACATGTAGAACAAAGCACAGCGTTTGTGTACATGCAGATAAGTCAGTGTTATGAAGGACAGGAGTTACATTTTCCAGGAGCTTGAGGTTGGAACCAAAATGCAGAATCTGTGTAAGGAACCTGTGGCTGTAAGATATGGCTCAAGCCAGAATCAAATGAGATGCTTGTGTACTTTTAACTGGGACAGTATTAGGCAGCCTCTCTAATACCTAACCCATAAAGCAGATTATAACAATATCCTTAAGATTACCATACAAGTAATAGTGCTGTATAAAACTCATAAAATCAAAATGTACGGCTACAATCACCATATTAAAACAAGTACAGCTTCCCTTTAAGTAACCATAGAACCCATGCTTAGAGAATATTACTGTATTTAGTGATTAAGTTCAGGAAATGATGCTTTCTACTCTTTTGAGGCTAGAGAATGAAATGAAAGGCCAGTTTGTTCTTTGCCCTTGGTACAGGTGACAATGATCTCCAACTGGGGAATGCTAGGAGTTGAGAGGAGAATGAGTCCAGGGCAGGATAAAGAAGCCCTTTCTTATGGAAATGTGGCAGTTCCTATGCATGGAGATCATTAATATTCATAACAATCTTACGAACAAGAAAATGTACCCTAAATTATACAGGAAGAACCTGCAGCCAAAACGTTAGTGATTTCCCAAGATTAAAAGGACCTTATGAAGAACTTAGTTTTAGGCTTGTGTTCTCTGAAAGCTGTTGTTTTTAACACCACCTCAGAAAAATCTGTGTCTGCCTGGCCTTTACTTCAGCTTCCAGAAACTCTTAATTCTTACCTCTAAAGAGTCCCTTTCTTCCTCCTTTTATAAGTTACCTTTTAGCCTTATGGGAAACTGTTGGTTGTACATACTAGGTGAAGTTGAAATTTTAGATGGTAGTTACAGATTTGAGTAATTTTGCTATAAGCTAATGCTCATGAGTGAAATAGCTTTACTCAACTTGATGAATTTGCTAAGAAAAGCCATGGCATACAAGATTAAAGTAATATGTACTAAGATTACCAGTTTCTCTGGGTAGGACCAATCCATCTACAGAATCACTGGGGAGGGAAGAGAAGGGGAATGTGTAGACTTTTACTCAATGCACAGCTCCAGAGGACCAAAAGGGAGTGTGGCTCCAATTGTCAGCTGGATACCTTTCTCTAACCTCATCAAGAAAGGAAGTTCCATCTCCTCCCTTGGGCACAGTGATGAAGAGAGTTAAGAAGTCACCACTTTCACATCAGAGGACTTCTGGCAAGGAAGAGGACATTGTTCTCACGCAGCATGTCCACACTCAGTAAACACTGATGACTTGACAAGCTATCTTTCTTAATTTCTGTGACCCAGATTTCTTCTCACATAATTTTCCATGGTTATATTCTACCAATTGATTTGTACTCTTAAGATCATGGAAGTATAAATTAATGATAGGATTTAAGAAGGTTATGTGTACATTAAAATAATAATAATAATAATAATAAGAATAATAATAATAATAATAACCCCCACAAATCCAAAACCATCAGGGCAAATGGGAAGAATAAAGGTGGGGAGCCATTTGAGAAGGAGGGCTAAGGTAGGGGTTATCTAGGACTTAACATGCTTGTCCCCTTCCTGAGGATACTGTGAAGAACAAGAACATACCAGGTGATTTGCCAATACAGAAGTCTATTCCTTTTCAGCCCTAAGCCTACAAGTCTACAACTGAGATCTGCAACGGGACTGCTTTCCCTTCAGAGCTCAGGGGAAATGTCCACCCTTGGCCCTGTTAGTTTCCAAGGGCTCTAGGCATCCTTTGGCTTAATTTCATACCACTTCAATGTCTTTACCCTTTCACATAACACATTATCTCTCTCTCTCTCTCTCTCTCTCTCTCTCTCTCTCTGTGTGTGTGTGTGTGTGTGTGTGTATGTGTGTGTGTATGTGTGTGTGTGTGTGTGTGTCCTTGTGTCTTCTGTGTGTCCCATAAAGACAATGTCATGAGCTGTTTTGGGGTATATTCAGACCATCCAGGATGTCCTTGTTTATACATCTTTGAACATATATCTTCAAAGATGCTTTTCCAATATGTGCACTTTCATGGGTGTTGTGTTAGGATAGGGGCATTCCTTTTGAGGGTCCATCACTAGCATCATGACTATATGAGAGAAGAATATGAGAACAGGCAAGAGCTACAAAGTGGTTATTTGGGGAAAAAAATGAAGAAAGAGGTTGGGAGACCAGAGTCAGATATTTAAGTTACAAGTGTGTCTGGTGTGGAAAGAGTGGCTGTCAGAGAGATCTAGTTGGTGTTCAGGGAGAGTGGGAGAAGGATACAGGATACAAGCAGCTGTGATGGAGAAAAAACATGGCTGCGACCGGATAAGCAAAGACAAAGTGAGAAGGATCCTCTTCAAAATGATTCAGGAAAGGTGGAGCCTGGTAAATGTGTGCATCTTGAGAAAGTTGTTGGGAAGAAATGGAGTCCTCTGTGTAATTCCAGACAGAAGCAGATGAAAGAGTCAATAGACAGAGCAGTAAAGTACAGAGGAGGAAGTGGTTCCCGCTCCCGCTCCCACTCCCGCTCCCACTCCTAGAGACACAGAAAGGTGATTGTACACAGAAGCCTTCCAGCCTCTCTCAAACCTCCAGGGGAGATCTGGTTTAGTAATTGTCAGTTCAACATGGAACTGGTGTCATCTTTACATGTGTGCTTACACCTGTGCTTTCCTGTGTGTGCATGTGTGTGTGGTGAGGGTATATGTGTACAAATGTGGGCACAGGCATGCCTGGTACATGTGTACAGTCAGAGGAATCCTCTGGTGTCCAACTTTGACTCCAACCTCATTTAAACGAGAGCTTCTTGGTTGTTTTTCTACCGATCACACCAGGGTAGCTGGCCCATAGGTGTCCTGGGATTCTCTCATCTCTGCCTCCTATCTCTCTGGCATAGTGCTGGGATCACAGGCATATGTTCCACACATCCAGTTTTTATGCAGGTTTAGAGAATTTGAACTCAGGTTCTCATGCTTGTGAGTCCTTACATTCCCTTATACCATGTTCGGATCCATCTTCTTCTTCCTGGATGTCATTCTTCTTTTCTCCCCCTTAAGAACTTCCGACTGTTGGAAGCTACTCATGGGTTACACTGACAACTATATCCGCATTCCAACCACCAAATATGTGTTCCCTCTTGGAGATTCCTGTATTTAAGGAAAATTTGTGTGACTGATGGAAATCATGTTTTCTGAAATGGAGGAATTTCCAGTTATACGCATCCTACAAGGCAGAAAGAATTCACTGTGTACTCCATGATTTCATACTTTCTCAATAGTGAATTTAAACATTTTAATATCTACCTTTCTATTTCCTGTTAATGGTATCTGTGAGCTTATTCTACTTTTCTTACCATGTTATAAACTGATTATGGTAGTGTTTGTTTTCGAGTCATCTTTGTGGCCCCTTGGGATTTAAAACACACTAACGGCTGATGGTTAAATATCCCTTTGAAAATGACTGAGCCCTAATTATGGTCATATTACCTCATTTCCACCCGAAGGAATAGTGCAATTTAAGAACATCCATGGGTAAGCTGGGGAAGTCTTCCTATTCTAATTCTCCCACTGTGAGAAAATGTTGAGGAATCCACTTCAGCAATATATTCAACAGAAAAGTATGGAAAGAAATTTAAGTGGTTATTTAGACTACATTAAAAAAAAGAGATCAGTCTTTTTCTTTTGTTTCTAGCTCTTGGATTTTGATCTCACTGAAGTCATAGCTGCAAGGCCATTTTTACCATGTTTTGTTCCCATCTGACAGGATGGCACAACGCCTGGAATGTCAAGGTTGCCTTAAAGAATAAAATTGCGGTAGTTTAACTCATATTGTGCATTCACTGTAATAAGAAACATTTGCTTATGGTGCCATTATTTATGGTTTGTTCTTGAAGAAAGGCAGCCTGTAATGCAGATGAAGTCATCAGGAGGGTGTGCTACAAGGGACATATCTGAACCTACAACAATACAGTCACTGTCTGCTAAGCCAAGAAGGGCAAGATTATTTCTGGCAGACACAATGGTAGTGGTGTCTGGAAGGCTCTAAGCGAGAGAGAGCTGGCACAATTCCCATATGACTTCGTTGTTATATCATAAAGTATAAATTATTTGGGGGCTGTGCCCTCAATCATTTCCAATAACTAAATCTTGCTTATTGTGTTAATTTTTCTGTCCTATCAGAACAGAAATGTTTATTGGCAGAGGCAGGTCTTTTTATTCCTGTGCCCATGTATTATCTCAGAGCTCAACTTGAAAGATACTACCGACAAGTTGGCACTATACCTGTGCTCCTGTGTTGACATTAGCTGATGTCTAAATAGTGTCATGAGTCAAAGCCTCCTTCTTTGTTGGGCAACAGTGGGAGAATAAGTGTCTCTTTGTATTTCTGTGTCTGTACTTTGTTTATACATCACTCTGGGTCATGGGCTCCCACACCTCAAGCCTCTGTAGAGGGGAAGCTGCTCTCATACTCTCCAGAACCCCACTTTTTAATGTTATCTCATTATAGTTTTTCAGGACTGTGTCAGAGAGGGGAAAAGGCTGTGACTTTCCAAAGATTGGTCTCCTGGGCATGGTAGTATCTCAGTGACTTCAGCGTAGTGTGGCTGATTCTCAAAATCCTTTACAAGGTCTGCGTGTTCCAAGACTGCTGTATTTCTCAGCAGCCTCTGGGAGACCCAGTCTCCATCACTACCTGTGATCCATAGGCAGAGGCTGTGTGATGGTGTCTCCCTTGCTGCAGATGCAACTCTTCAGCCTACTCCTCCCAAAGACCTCAGTAATCTTATTCTCATGTTGTACCTCCTCCATCTTGACCCTCTGCTCCCTCCTCTGCCTCCCTTGTGCCCTAGACAGACACATCCATCCCATAAACACTTGGCTCTGGGTTTGTTGAGGTCAATAAACTACATGAGGCTGTACAACCCTGCCCTCAGTTTGGTCAATGCTCAAGTAGCTCAAGGTGCACCGAGAATTCAAGGTAAATCTTTCTCTTGCAAACCTAGGAGATCCAGAAATAATGCTTAAGAAGAAATAAAATCTCAACTAAGACTGACTAGGCTCCTTCTCTCCCTGTGACTCTCATAGCTGTAACTTATCTAAGAGTTTCAGAAGTAAATTATTCTAAATTATCTCTGGAATACAATCTGTTTTTATGGGATTTTATATGTAAATACATTTACCAAAACAAAGACAGCCCCATCCCTGAAATTGTCCTAAATGATAGGAATAAACTGGTCTGTCTGTCTGTCTGTCTGTCTGTCTGTCCGTCTGTCTATTCTATCTATCTATCTATCTATCTATCTATCTATCTATCTATCTATCTATCTATCTATCTTCCTGTGCACAGTTTTGGAGAATTACTAGACAGTGTCCAAATATCTGTCTTTGACTTATTTCAAGCAATTCAACTTGGAGCCAAGGAAACCTGGAACAAGAAAGCCTCCAAGTTCACTGGGTGTCAGGGCCCTCCCTCCTCAGGCCTGTTACCTTAAGCATAACGATCCTCACTAAGCTCTGAACACTGCCATGTCAGCTCCTTTACAACGAGCATAAATAACAATGGTCCACGGATTGATCCCTGAGGAACCCCATAATGACATCCATTAAATCTGACATGGCACTGTTTAACAACACAAGTGGTGTGTGCCCTCTTAAGTAGCTAGCACACCAATTAATTAAGGATGATGCCATACCTAGTCTGTTCCATTTATCCAGCAAAGAAGTATGTGCTACCAATTAAGAAATAAAATGATGTTTGAAGCAACAGTGCTTTATTTATCTAAGGAAAGGCCTCTCCAGTGGGGCTGTAACTCTCTGCTGTCCTCGCACACTCTCTTTCCTCCTGGGAGCCCCCTGCTATGCTTGCACACTCTTCTCCTGGGAGCCCCCTGCTGTCCTTGCACACTCTCTTCCCTCCTGGGAGGCCCCTGCTGTCCTTGCACACTCTCTTCTCTCCTGGGAGCCCCCTGCTATGCTTGCACACTCTTTTCCCTCCTGGGAGCAACCTGCTATGCTTGCACACTCTTTTCCCTCCTGGGAGCCCCCTGCTGTCCTTGCACACTCTCTTCCCTCCTGGGAGCAACCTGCTGTGCTTGCACACTCTATTTTTACAAACAGAGAGACTTGAACATGACCCTTGGCTATCATAGCCAGGATCCTTTCAGTGAAGGCATACTTATCAATAATTATGGTAAGTGGGTCTATGATAAAGAATACTCACCTGTGCTCACTTATATAGTTAAGAGGACAATCTAGTGCAAGGAGATTTGTCAGGAAGCAATTTCTGCATATGCATGCCACAGCAAGATGTAGAACATTGTCCAATGTCAGTTTTCCTTGCCAGCTCATTTTCAGTTGGGGAGCAGCAACCAGTCACCGGTAAGGAGTCTAGGGAAGAGGCAAGAGAAGGAAACTGGAGACACATAGTGCTAGGGGATGGGAATGGGGTGGGGAGGGTGGGACAGGTCAGAAAGATAAGTCAATCTTTTATGTCCAAAGATAGGGAAAAGGAAATAGTGAGGTAGCAGGCTCCTCTTATCTTGGAAAGGGAGGGAGGGAGAGAGAGAGAGAGAGAGAGAGAGAGAGAGAGAGAGAGAGAGAGAGAGAGAGAGGTCCCATTACCTGGGCCACCCAAGATAATGAAGATAATCCAGCATGATTACACTTAATGGTGCTGAATCAATTTATGATGAGGAGGGTGACGAGCCTCAACTTGAACCTTGTGGTGCCCCTTCAGTAGGAGGAACACACCCCAAAAGAATAAAGGTATGGGAAGGAACTGGTAGGTGAGGAAAGGGAAGGGGCGTCAGTATCAGTTACCTTACTCTCCCCTTAACAGATAAGATGAGCCTCCTTTAAGCGTCTGCCAGAGAAGGTCATTTCTTTAGGCACTAATGAGAATTCACTGCATCTATTTGTGAGAGGAAAAGAAAGACAAGTAATTTCTTTATCCATTTGATTTTTCAGTAGGCAGGAAACAGGTCAGACTGGCGACTAAAAAGTCTCTGGCAGATACAAGGTCAAACTGTTTTCCCTCCTGCAGGAGAAGCCAACTGAACAAACCACTCTTAGCCCCGCAGGTCAATTCAAGCCTGGTCTGACTAAATCCCTTTTCTAATACCAGAGAGCTGGCACCCTCAGCCACAGCTGTAGCATCCTCTCTGGCTGAGGAGGAGGCTCTGGTGAGTGCTTGACATTTGAAGCTGCTTATTTCCTCAAAAACTTCAGCCTTTACAAATAGAAAAGTCATAAGTTTTCTATAATTACTATCTGGGGCAAGTGTGAATTGACTATAGATTGCCGGAGCGGCTTCTGCCGGATTTGGTCGGTATCACAAGGGTTTTAAAAGGCGCAAGGACACTGGTGTGAAGCTCTTTGTCAATTAGGACTTCAAAGGGTTTAAAGCTTTAATTGTGTAATTAGGGGGCCTCACCCACAGTGATGAGTGTGTGTCATTAAAAAAAAACACGCTGGAAAATTAAGGCTCCGTTAAAACCACTTGAAGAGAAACTGAGATTGGAAGGGGCAATCAAGATTGGTGAGAGATAGCTCAGCAAAGCGTTGTTTGTGACAACCTGAGCTTGAAAGAAGGCGAATGAAATAGCTACATACATCAGATTGGTGCCAGGCAGAGTGTGGGTCACAGACCAGCAGTGTCAGCACCATGTGAGAGATGGGTATCCGGCAAGACATCAGGCTCCACCCCGGAGTGGGATTCCTTAGGAATAGAGCCCAGACATCTCTTCCTACAAAGCTGGCCTCTGTGTGGCTTTGATGCTCACGGGATGGCTACAGGCAGAAGATTCTGAACAGACTGCATACTCGCTTGTGTTTCCCCACTCTGTTGTTCCCAGTGTAGACGACCTGGCTTTTCCCGGTGTAGATGCCGGTGGTTTTCAGCTCTTTCTTCACTATGCTGGCCATTTCTCACTCTGAATGGTTTGCTCTGTGTTTGGGAGTTTTAGGAAAATGTTTTCAGTACAGTCCTAATTAGATGTGTTTCTGATACGGTTTCCAGCTTTGCTTCGTTACTGTTCTGTGATACTTGATCGCATGTGGCTACCGATCTGGCTCAACAGATCCACTCTTCCTTTCCTACCCCATCCTGCACTTCACATTCTTTAGCTGTACTGTTCCCTTCCCTTTCTTCAGCAGTGAGCCTGCTCCTGCCTCCCTGCCACTGAGATGCTGCATTCAGAGGAGCTGCCTCTCAGCACTGTAGTAATGTTGTTCTGCCAGGACCTCAGTGGACGCCAGCCCATTTCTCTCTTTGATTGTGAAGAGGAGGAGGAGATCCTGTGGGCCATGGCTTCATTTCTCCCCAGACCCCTCGGACATCACATCCATAAGCAATTATCGGACTCCCACACCGTTTCAGAACTCAGGCATCTAACTTTTGACCTCTTACAACATCTGAGTAGCAATCACTTCTTTTCTTACCCCACCCCTGATAGACTAGTGTCTTTCTAGTGTTTATATAAATGTTCCTTGCCTTAGATTTCCAGGAGCACTCTGAAACCAGGAGGGTTTGCTTGCAGGGGTGAGAAAAACTCCAGCTGAAGCTTTGGTCATGGGTGACCCTTCCTTGGGAAGCCTGTGACCTTCCTTTGGACTGTCAGGGTTGTGGGGCAGCAATATGTCTCTCTGTAGAGATTTTCTTTAGTAGCTTTCAAAGATTCACATGGAAGCCTGGAATTGTCCCCAGCTCAATAGAGATTGATTGTGAACACGGATTCTCAGAGGCAGGTACGAGCTAGACCCCCTACGGGGAAAGCACCACCCTGCTGTGTAGAGGCGTGTCTCCTGCTATGATATCTGATCGGTTTCCTTTCTGTTTTTTTTTTTTTTTTTTTTTTTTTTTTTTTTTTTCCCTCAGAGGCAAATCCCTAGGCTTCTACTGTGGCTTTTAAATTTCTCCGTTTCTGGGACTTTTATCAGTCGGCCCACCTTTGCCAGCCTTACATGTATCGAGTTAACACTCCTCGCTCCTGTCTCCTGTTTGCTTTTTATGCAGCCTCTAGATTTTTGCTTTTATCCCTTCGATTTTTACGGGGCAAATTGAATGGCAAATATTTACAGTCGCTTTCTCTTGTATCTTGCAAGGAAACTGGTTCTAGAGAAAGGCCCAACGATTTGTTGAGTTGGTGGGTGAGAATTTGTGTGGAAAATGTCAACAGAAGGTTGAACTACGCTTCAGAGGAAAAATTAAGAGCCTAAATGAGCAGGGAGTGTAGCCCGACGGGGCGGGACCAGCGATAAGGGATGTACAGCGGCCTGGAAAAGTGCAGGAAAGAAGTGTAGGAAGGTGACCAGGACCGGAGAAAAAGAAAAGGTGAATGTCCACAGAAAATATACAGGGAATCTCGAAATGATCTCGCAACTTAGTAGAAGATGCCCACTTTCTGCTGTGTTGTAGAGGAAACTTCAAGCGCTATTTAAGTTGATCTTTCATGCTTGAGAATTAAGTCCAATTATGCAAGGGACTATTGAGACTTTGATACAGCTAAATTTGACTTTAAAATTACACTTTACATAGGAGGGGGAAAAAACCACATGCAATTTAAAATGCACTCATTATATAATTGAATTGTGCTACTTATAGGGAATGCCTTCCTTCTTTATCATCCTGAAATCTTTCCCAGGAGACCAAGTGCTCCTAGGGCCAGGTTTAGATTGAGAAATCTGTAACACACACACACACACACACACACACAAACACACAGGCACACACATATACACATACATACAAATAAACACACACAAACACACCTTAGGAGGCTGAGGAGAGGGTTAAGGTAGCTGCCATGCCAGAGTTCCAAGCACCCACATAAGAAGCCAAGCACAGCAGCCAGAGGTCTTTAACGCCAGTGCTGGGGCA
This sequence comes from Mus minutoides, assembly GCA_902729485.2. Lineage (NCBI taxonomy): Eukaryota > Metazoa > Chordata > Mammalia > Rodentia > Muridae > Mus > Mus minutoides. The sequence continues at coordinate 127,551 of LR751691.1, forward strand.
GACAGATCCTTGGAGCTCACCAGCTATTCAACCTAGGCAAACTGGCAAACCTGAGCTTCAGTGAAAGACAGTGTCTCAGAAAAATAGCGTTTCAAGATAGAGAAGGACCCCCCAACATGCAGTCCACCTGCACCCCATATGAACACCCTTCCTGAACACAGAAATTTAATAACAATTTTGCACAAGCCAAATAAATGTAATCTTCTTGTCTCTTGAATGTCCATAGAATATCCTCAGTGTCTAGGTGTCTATCTGGATGTTGAGACACTGAAGTTGTGAAATAGTACCACAGCTTGGGAAGGTCTATTGATGTTGATAAGAAGTTGTGGTTTTACAACCCTTCTGACAGTTTGGCTCCTGAAATAATTCTAATAATGCATGAAATAACTCTTGTAGCACAATTTGGAAGAAGAGATGGAGCAGAATCATCATCACTTTGAGGGTTTTATTGTTGTCTGAGACAGGTTCGATCTGGGGGTATAATCATTGATTTCAATATATCTTAATTATGAACCCTATATGAAATTTAGTTTCATATTAAAGTTCGTCCCTAACAAATGATTTTGAAGTGTACAGAATCCACTAGCCTCTTGGTCACTTTTAGCAAATAGTTGTCTATAATATTTCGGGAAGGTAATTAATCATTTGTTTCCGTGGTGAAATTCATCTCAATTTGCTCCAAAATGTTTGGCGTTTGCCTTGGTTGAACTTCCAGCTCTTAAAAGATATTTACCTTATTAAATAAGGCTATTAAAATAAATTCTATTCTAATTGGAAGGGAGGTTTTATGGTAGTTCTTAATCCTCTTTACATACTTTCTTGCCAGTTCTGCTCTGGCAATCGCCAATAACAACATATACTGCCATTAGTCACTTTTCATCAGTAACTGATGACTCAGTGGCCAGAGTGTAAGGGTTTGGAAGTCATCTGGATAAAAAGGAAAACAATGACATCATATGGATTGCTTAAACATTATTGGAATTATACTGGCTACGTGCTGAAGGCCAAGGCTGTCTGTTTCTCCAGGTCTGTAAGTTGTCTGTACTTTGGCTCTGCCTCCACAGCTCACTAAATAACCTTGTCAAAGTCACTTAACCTCTGAGTGTTTGTTTTCTCATCTGTAAAATGAGGACGATTATCCTTACCTATCTCACAGGAACGGGACTCAGATTAACTAATTAAAGATTAGAAACTGCTACAAAAACACTCAGTATTATTAAGGAAAACTGAAGCTTTTTCAGTGCCTTTGGGTACAAGAGCTAGTTAGCTACAATGGCTTCCAACAAGGGTTTGATAGTGTGACAAGCTGCCAGGTGTCCCCTGAGGAATGACACTTGTTGAGGGACCGTGCCCTTCTTGCTATTTTGTTAGTGAGGACTGAGGCCACCCATAGCACAGACAGTACTCTGATCAATAATACATCTCCTACCTCTGACAATCTGAAGTGCTCACGAGTGATAGCAAGATATGCCACTTGAAGTGGAAGCGGCTGTCTCTGCCTAGTCAGTGTGCAGCTGTTCTTGGGGGAATGTGGCTCCTAAGACTGCAGCTTGAAATGTAGCCTTACCCAAAATAGTCAGATGCAGATTTTCTTCCGGGTTATGAAGCATCCATTTATAACCATCTGATTCTTTCCTTTCCCTGGCGTACTTATTGAGGATGCCTTAGACTGGCTTGTATGTGGACTTTCAGCACAGTGGACCAGCCTGGTCCTTCTGCATTATCCCCATTGCCACTGCTCTTGGCAGCAGACAGTGAGAGCCATTGCTCTGGGGCCCCTGGCTTCTTCTCTTGATATGAAGAAGCTCCTGGAGTTTATATGACTCCTTCTTTCATCCTACCCCATTGCACTGTTCAACACCCCAATTCTCTTTCTTCCTTAAGTCAAGGTCACTAGGCAGTTTTCTGTGTTGTTCTAGGATGCCTGAGAAGCCATTTAGGCCTCAAACTCAAAGCAACTGTTCTAACCCTGAGCTGTATTTGAACCCCTTTTCAGTTCTTTCGTTTTGAAATAGGATCCTTATAATACTTAGGTTAGTCTTGATTCTACTTGTGGCCTAGGTAGCACTTAGCCTATAATTCTCCTGCCTCAGATCTCCCCCCACCCCACCCCAGTAGCTGCAATTCCAAGATCTACACTACTAAGTCTGGCTTATTTCCTCTTTGAAGAGTAAAATAAAATCTTTAAGAATGAACGTATTTGAAAATAAAGTATTTCCTAAATAGTTTCTCTGAAGTCTTGAGAGGAAAGCCAAGCCAAACAAGATGGCAGGTGCTCACACACGGAAACAGTCTGTAATCTCTCTTCCAGCATTTTGCCTACTGTGGCAAAGTTACAGCATTATCATGTCTCTCCACTTATTGTTATCTTAATTGATGGTGCCAGGGATAATACCTTACCCACGAAATAGTTTTGTTATCAGAATGAAATGGAATTAAGTAATACACCTGCAAAGACCTGCCACAGGATACACGCTTTACATACTTAAATTAGTCCAATGGTGTTTATCATATTGTGTTATAGTTATTTGGATAAATGGTTTCTTTATTTTTAGTCTGGGCTTTCTTTCTTATGAGTTTTATGCCTGTTCTATAATTTGTTAGTGTGTATGTGTGTGTATGTTTGCATGTGCTGGGGGTACACAGGTGTGTGTAGGGATGCATGTGTGTGACCGAGACCCAAGAGTGAGATCAAAGCCATAGAGTGTCTTCCTGGATCACTTTGCATTCCACGTACTGAAGCAAGGGGCCTCATCAGAACCCACAATTTGCCAAAATAGCTAATCTTGGGAACCAGCCTTTTATGGGGAGCACTCTTTCTGTCTCCTGAGAGCTGCTACACCAGCCAGGCTGCCCCATCTATCCAGTGTTAACATGGGTGCTGTATGTTCAAGCTTCTATCTTTCCACTTACATGATAGGCACTCTACCCACCCAGCCACCACCCAGCTCCATAGATAGTATCTTTCCATTGTTTTCATATATACCCACACTGGGGGATGCAGCCACTTTACATTAAATTCTGCACTACCTAGATTCTGCACACACCTCAGATTAAGTGGTTTCTTAGCTAAATGTTAGCTACTTGCACAAGAAGGATATAAGCTAAAACTCTCAGAAAACCCAAAAACTCACCGAGGTGTGCTGACGATTACAGAAGGCTGAATTTATGATTTCAGAGAGTTGGAATATTGTAAATCCAGAATCAAAGTATTTCAAGCTACTTTTAATCCCCCTGAAGGCCATTCCATAACCACCCTCATGTCTAATGTAACTTCCTTTTAATGCAGTGGGAAAGCATTCACCTTTGAGTATAATGGCAGGTGCATACTTACTTGCATAAACAATCACTCTGGGTGGGAGTCATGGTGCCAGACAATGACTGACCAGAAGATACTCTGGACCAGTGGCTTCTGGATCCTCAGTCTCCTGAACTCAAAGAATGAATTTCACAGATGATGGGAGGATTAAATTCAGAAAGGAGTCTGATTGTAAGCGAGAGTTTAAGACAAAGCAAGGGAGCCCAGTGCCAATATAACTAGAAAGATCCAAGAAAAGGTTGTTAGTGACCAAGGGTTCCATAGGGGCTAATAGAGCTTTATTGGGCTGAGGAATGGAGAGGTGGCTGAGGTGCTCAGTGTACCTTTCCCACCCATTACGTCTCCAGGGACTTCTCCATCCTGGGTTCCGGACAGTCCTTCTTGTCACTTCTTCCTTTCTATCCTGCTGGCAGCTACACTCATTAAGGTCCCTATGCAAAAAACAGAAGGATAAAAGCAAGGAATGAGAAGAGTTACCAATGTCCTGAAGTATCTGTGCTACTTCTGTTCTCTGGCTGAAGGGACAGACGCTCAGGCAAAGACAGGGCATTTTCTGTATCTGGCCAAGACAGAAGGAGCTGTTAAGGATCAGAGGCAAGAATGGTTTGCTTTGGAGGACCACACCCTGAATCTGACTCATTTCTTTCTTTTCTCTCACCACTTGTGACTAGCTAAACCTTTAAATGTGCTAGCTTCCACCAAAAGCTAGGTTTTTAAACTTACTGGAGAAATTGCCATACTTTCTTCCTACCAGGAGCCTCTACCAACTCATCTAGTAGGTGTCTCGTTTTGTTAGTTGGATTTGCAACTAAAAAGTTCTACTCAAAGTACATCAACAGTAGAACGTAACTTTGGGTGCCATCTAAATCCTTGTCCCTGGGCTGGAAATACTCAAACTTTACTCAGGATTAAACTATCTTCTCTTTCCTTCAAGGTGAGATCTGTGTTTTCTGTGAACACAAAGAAAACAAAACAAATAATAATAATAATAATAATAATAATAATAATAATAATAAAGAACTCCATGTCTATGTCCAGTTGAATGGAGGTTCCTTCCTTTCCACCCAATTCTCTTTATTCCCCATATCCATTCACCGATGTACTAAGAGCCATCATTTTAAAACAGAACACTGTATTGTATCATAATTTCTCATATCTCTCAGAATCATGACACATATTTTATGATATTTCTACTAATAAGATATGATACTACTAATAAGATAATGATAAGATACTAATAACCTATGAATATTACTTGATCAAAAATGTGACTTTGTATTGATGGGAAAATATTCATTCAACACACAGTCAGCTGAACATGTCTTAACTGCACAGTGAGCAAGGCTGTTCTGCGTCTTACAAGAAGTGTTGAAGTTGTTCCAATTATGAGTGGGCACAAAAACAAATTCTCTTGGCAAATACAATTTTCAAATTACAGCAGACATTGCAGAAGAAAATGACATCAAACCGAAAGGACTTTTCCTCTCGTGGTTCTGTTTCCAAGCTCAGACACAACTATTGCATGTAAGCGCTTTGATTCAGGTTACAGCAACTGGAAAAATAGTTAGCAGCTCCTGTGTCTGTTACTGCCGTTTTTCACTGTCCCCTTTGCTGTATTTTTGGTATTAGAAAGTATTCACTACTTTCAACAAAATAGTTTATATCTTTAACACTAAATCTAACAAAACTCCCAGACTTATCCCAGTGTCTGATATAACATAGCATAAAACTCTTTTTAGGGAAAATCAGAAAAAGGGTCTATCCAACACAACAGGAAAAGCTCCTTGAAACTGTGTGTTAAAACTTTAAGAATTTTATTTTCCGTAACTATAAATGAGACGGAGTTCATCATTTGAGAGGCTACTGACAGAGCACTTTTTCCCCAAGATGATAGAGTAATTTAAACTTTTCATTAAAAGCCTTTTCAGTCTCAACTGAATAAAGCCAGCTGTTCCTTTCTCTCCCTCCTCCACAGCAGCACATCGTAAACATTCAGACCACAGCTCTGGATGACACCAAAACTGCTTATCTACAACCACCTCCGTCCCAGAAGCGGGACACAAGATCGGAGCTGGCAGAGGATGAAAAAACAAGGTATCTTAATTAGAGCTCTGCCCACCACTTCATCTGGAGGAGGGTGCCACCTGAGAATACAAAGGGGTATTGTTTTAAAGGCAGTGGCGTCCAGGTGGAGGGGGAGTTATTGCTCAAGGAAGCTGCTTTACTGCTCCAGAGCTTCCCCGAAGCAGGGACCAAATCTCAAACCTGGAATTACCACCCCTTAGAAGACAAAAAAAAAATCTAACTTGCTGTCAGGTGTCAAGTTCCCCACCAACTCTGACTAGTCCCTTCTCTTGTATCTGGTCTTCACTCCGCTGGACTGGGCAAAGGAAAGCCTCGAAGGTTCTCCCCGGCTTCCAGTCAGCATGTGCGCTTAGCAACCTTGAAACTATGACCCACGAGGAGGCGAGGCCACAGATTTTCATTCTTCTGTCTGGATTTTGCTTTTGAGCTCAATCCTTGTATAATTCAGGCTTCTGGATCTTTCTTCAGTGTTATTCAATCTAATCTATCAGACTTCCTGCTGTTAGATACAATCATCCCTGCCACATCTCGGATAATGCCACTTCTTAACTCAAAACCTTAATGTCGTTTTGCTACTTATAGAAGAGACATAAACTCTGAAATGAGAGTCTTGGCGCCTCCCCATCTGCCATCTGTCTTCTGCCTTTTTCTTCTCATCTGTTTTCCTTTTGTTTGTTTTGTTTAGCTGTTTTTTTGTAACTTCAGCTAAAACAATCCAATACTAATATAACATAAGCCAGATGTCTAAGTTTAAATTTTTAGTATTTAGATTAACAGAAAAGCAAACAATAAGAGAAAAATAGTCACAATTCCATATTAGCAACATTGATGTTCTATATTATTTACATGTATGTAAAATTATATTAATGTTTTTTATATTTGCCCTTGTTAATATTTACATTTAACTATCTCCAAAAATTTGTAATAGTGAGAAATGACACACAAATATATAAAAATCATTAATTAGATATTTATGGGAGAATCTGTCTTCATGAGGATATTCCACAATGTCTTATAATATGTAATGTCACCCCCATCCCCTGCAACAATTTGTTAAGACTGTTTGCTATAACAAATGTAATACTTCAGGTAGCATGTTCCTGATCAGCCTACCTCAGACTAGCTCATGAAAAAGCCATGGGTGGGGCTGGAGACATAGCTCAATGGTTGGAAGTTTGTATTAGCAAAAGACTGAGTTTACTTCTCAGCCCTCTATGTTGGGTGATCCACAGCAACTTTTAACTCCAGATCCAGGGATTCAATTCTGGTCTTGTCAAGTTACTGTAGTTACACACACACACACACACACACACACACACACACACACACACACACACGAATGAATGAATGAATGAATGAATGAATGGACTAAAATAAGTTTTAAAAATGTCCTGTGGCTCTCTTGTTCTCTTTCTTGAATCACATATTCTACAGAAGACTGCCACTTGCACTGAAGGCCTGTACAGAGAGAATGGGGCCTTTTTTTGCAAACAGCCAGGCAGGAAACGAGGTTTCCTGCTCACTGTAGCATAATTGATCCCATCATGGAGCAAACTGTGAATCCACAGTCAAACTTCCAAAATCATTCACACTGGGCAACAACTTCATAGCAAATTCATAAGGCAACTGGACTCAGAACCACACAGAAGACAACATGTTTCTTTTTTTCCTGGCCTGCAGAAATCATACAGTTAAAAGATTTTGATCTCCTAAGATCCCCAATTTTAACATAAATTGTTAAGAATCAATAATAAACTAATGTAAAATTTCATAGTTGGCAGTAACTTGTGTCTGCAGCCAGCACCCCAAATATGGGAATGGCATTGGAACCAGGTTATAGGTACAGAGTGGAAAGTGAAAGGTCTTAAGAGAGAGCGTGTAAAAAGGTTTCCTGAAACAGGATCCTCTTTGAAGAGCTGTAAATGAAGTATTAAGAGACACTGGGGAAAGCCTGGGTATGCAATGACAGAATGTTCAGCAGGTTACTGCCTGCACTAACGTGGAAAGTAGAAGATGTTCCTAATAAACCCGCTGATCTAGCAGAGATTTTTCTGGACAAAGTCCTGTAAAGTCTAACTGGTTTCTTCTTGCTGTGTATGGTAATATGAGAGAGGAAAGGAATAAACTATTATGAATGGTTAATTAAATGGAAGGAATTAGAACTTGATGTTATCAGAAAACCCTCAACTCTTCTATATAGAGAATAATAGTAGAAATTGAAGCACTGTCATGGATCAAGTTAAAGTCAATGTCAGAAAAATGCTTTAAAAATGAAATTTAGGAAGGGCATTGTGGAGTCCTTGTTGAGGTTTTAGGAAGATCACAGAAGTCTCCTGTGCAGAGTGCTATGTGGTCCAGACAGACCTACCAGAAGTTCTGTATGTGTGGCTTATGGGGAGTCTTCATTCTACCATTTAACCGCATTAAATTATAAAAACAAACAGCAGAAAAATACCTAACTTTCTTGTGTGTGCGTGTGGCAGTAGAGAGAACATAGTCGGCAGTGTCTGTGTAGAAGTCAGATGACAGTGATTTGGCGTCAGTTTCTTCTAACTTAACATGGGGTCTCAAGGAGAATGAAGGTACTTACATGTGGTAAGTACCTTGTGTTGAGCCATCTATGCTGCCCTACAGTGAGACATCCCAGCACAGACTAGCATTGCTCCTTTGTCATTTCAGGAGAAGTACAAAGTAGGGACAGATATACACAGATCTGTGGAGGCTTGATGATCCAGGGTAAGGGTCGCTAGGCCGCTGAGGCAGGAGTGGGTGGGCGGATGGAGGAGCACACTCATAGGGAGCACCCTCATAGGGAGCACGATCATAGGAAGCACTCTCACAGAGGCAGGGGAGGGGGAAGAGGAGAGGGGGCTTGTGAAGAGGAAACTGGTAAGGGGGATAACATTTGAAATGTAAATAAATAAAATAACCAGTAAAAAATGACACCCCCCCCAAAAAAAAACCAAGAATGGATCTTTACATCTCTATTAGAGTGGAGTACAGTAAGATTCACAGAAGGCTCTTTAAAAAATTAAGATTCACACAGTCTTAAAAAAAAATCTTTCCACAGAAACATTGTACACAGGTTTAAAGAGCTGGTGTAAGGACAGAACTGGAAGCCTCCAAATCTATAGATGGGGAAGAAGGCTAAGAAACATACCCAGTTGCATAAGCCATCTTCTGCAAGATAGAATGAGTCAGCCCAGAGCAGAGCTTGAAGCCATGGAGAGTTATTTATAGGAGTCAACAAGACCAGGTCAAGGAACATTATAATGTGTCAGGACCACTCGCAGTAAAGTTGTGAAGCAGTGATCCCTTTGTGCTTCCCACCTTTCCTCTTCAGGAGCAGCACAATCTGCAGGAGTTTTCTTACACTGGTCATATCTATATATCATGGGAGTGTGTGGGAATATGTGTCTTGTGTCTTTAGATCACAGAACTTCTGTTTTAAAAACTGTATCTAAAGAACCTTGCTTATGCACCTACCCATAGCTGAGTTACTTGACATGTTTCTATAAGTTTCAAACTTTTTTCCTTAAGAAATGACTAGACTTAGTAAAAAGCATAGCTTACAAGACTGATGAGTTTTGGATAGCATGGAGGCACTGACCTTTTCAGATGTTCAACACCAAGCATGAAGATATGAGGTAGGTTCAAAGGATTTACATGGCAGAAGGAGGTACTCAATTCCTGCAAGTTGTCTTCTGATATACATATACATACCATGGCATGTGTGTGTGTTCCCTTCCTATAAACACATAAATAAATTCTTAAAAAATGGGTCTGACTTAGAAACTCAGTTATAAAAGATCTTAAACAATGTATTTGTATTTAGTCTTGAATTACCCCTTCTGTAGGAAGTCTGAAGCCAAATGGTGAATATTTCAATGTGAAGGGATGGAGATTGTAGAAAGGAACAGTGGCCCTGACCAATAGCCCACCAGTTTGATCTCCCCTCTCAATAAATGTGGTACGTTACCATGGAAGCAAACCTTTTAGCTTCATCCTCTAGCTAAATTCAACCATAAGAGTGTCTGTAACCCCAACAGTATCTTCACTCACGTTCTTGAATTATCTATCCTCCAATGCCAGAATAATAAAATGGTGGAAATAAATGCCAATAATTTGAAACTGCTATTTTGGATGAGTTGTTATAAGGTATTAGATTTCCAATTCATGTTTCACTTTGCATGGAAGGAGTTACAGAGAAAAAAAATTGGAGCTAAGACAAAAGGATGGACCATCCAGAGACTACCCTACCTGGGGATCCATCCCAAAATCAGCCACCAAACACGGATATAACTGCATATGCCAGCAAGATTTTGCTGAAAGGACCCTGATATACCTGTCTCTTGTGAGGCTATGCCAGTGCCTGGCAAACACAGAAGTACATGCTCACAGTCATCTCTTGGATGGAACACAGGGTCTCCAATGGAGGAGCTAGAGAAATTACCCAAAGAGCTGAAGAGGTCTGCAACCCTATAGGTGGAACAACAATATGAACGAACCAGTACCCTCAGAGCTCGTGTATTTAGCTGCATATGTATGAGAAGATGGCCTAGTTGGCCATCTTTGGGAAGAGAGGCCCCTAGGTCTTGCAATCTTTATATGCCCCAGTACAGGAGAATGCCAGGGCCAAGAAGTGGGAGTGGGTGGGTAGGGGAGCAGGGCACGGAGAGGGTATAGGGAACTTTCAGGATAGCATTTGAAATATAAATAAAGAAAATATCTAATAAAAAAGGTAAGAAGAGAAAATACTGAATCATATGAATCATATATGCTCTCTTTATATGTCTCCTTCAAGTTTGATTAGCCTTTACTCAAAGTGTTCAATAACTACATTTGATGGGTGGCTAACAGAGATTATAGTTCTAGAAAGCAAATTAATGTCTGTTTATGAATTTAACTCTCCCAGACATTCTACGTTCTCAAATGTGTGAGCACTTTGTTTGCTTTCCCGGGTGTCTCTTGTACTAATCCATCTCTGCAGCCCTCCACGTTACTAAGCTACCTTCTGTTCGGTCACCTCCTTCTTGGCATACTTTTATTCTGATTACATGACTACATGCTTCTCTTCACTTGTAGACTAAGATACTAAAAGCTCAAGACTAACCAGTCTGGTACAGAGTAATTGAACGCACTTGGCTTACTGCTAAAATTTCGATGCTCAGTAAGTGTTGAAGGCATAAGTGGTAGTCAAGGAGACATCTCCCTAGCAGGGATGCTGAGAAAGGGACTCTTGCATTGCATGAAATATTGATCTGTGAGGTTCCTGAAAATTCTCAGCATCCTAGAAAGTGTGTCATCGAAACATATTTCCTGAAAGCATCCAACGTTATATGAGAATGTTCCATGCCCTGAATGCTTGTGTAGATATTTGTTATGCAGAACGCTAATGAAAGAGCAGAGCGTTGCCATTAAACACTGAACAGCACTTTAGTAAAGAAAGGTCTATTCTGTAATTCCCCTTTTCTGTGCCTGAGAAATGCCACTTCTGCTAGCTTGGCTATGGCCCTTCAGTCGTTCTCCCAAGCCAAGGTTCTTACTAAACATTTTCACTACTTCACTATTAGATACTTGAGGCAGATGTCAAAAACCACCAACACTAAATTCGAAAATGAGTCGCTTCTTCTCTTTAGATAAGGGTTGAGGGGAACCCTTATTTTTCTTTCTGTTGGTGAGCTCTCATCAAATGCAAGCCTCCTTTTCAGATGAAGATAATGAGAAGGTACAATGTTTGACTTATGGCATTATTAGCACAACATAAACATTATCAAGATACTCCCAGGGACATGTCTGGTGGAAAGAAATCTTTCGTTTTTCAGTTTTTCAGACACAGGAGACAGGTCAGTGGCCTCACAGCCATGTGAGCATCTTTATCTGACCACTTTAGCCCTCAGCTATTTCTCAGCAATGTGGGATGACCAGGTACTGAACTCTTGTCCCTTACCTTTTCCTGTTTTCCAGAACAGACACTTAAACTCATTACTCTAACATGATAGTGTAGCCTGGGGACCTTTGGATAAACTGTTTTTCTTGGCATCATCTTTAATTAATCAAATATAGTTTTCAGATTTTCTTTATCTTTCTGTTACCACCAAAGAAAGAATGCCAGGAGGAGAGATACACTATGTTCTTGTGTTAGTGAACTGAAGACGTATTAGCATCCTGGTGAGAATGCTACAGAAGCCAGCAGGCAAAAAATATAACCATCCATTTGGTTTATACAGTGAACTCTCAGGTAGGGCTCTTGGGCTGGGGTAGCTTGAGTGAATAAGAAAATACAGGGGATCCCACATAAAATATAACCACATGAAAATTCTTGTGTGTGAAATTGGAGTGGGGCCTGCTGTTTGGAGTTAATTTCCTTTGTTCACAGTTCCCCTAAAGTTGTTAGCCAATCACTCTTGTAGGAAGTCTGCACAGACCCACATGGGCACCCCCACAGGAAGGCAAACCCAGAGCTATTTCCGCACCCACCTCATATTAATTTGTACAAGGGAAATTACTGTGGGCTAATGCAGGACTCTCTACATTTGTGGCTTCTCTTTACATTTTCAACAGGGAAAGTGTTAGACAGGAAATTTGCATTGTGAAAACCATCCAAGACTTTTCAGGGCATGCTTAACTCCTACTTCTTAAAAAATGGGGAGAAAGAGAGAAAGAAAGACAGAAAGACAGAAAGAAGGAAGGAAGGAAGGAAGGAAGGAAGGAAGGAAGAAAGAAAGAAAGAAAGAAAGAAAGAAAGAAAGAAAGAAAGAAAGAAAAGTTGCCTTCCCCCTAAAAGTCCATGTTAGTTTGTTTCAAAGAATGGTTGGGGTTCTGTTGTCTCATAAAACTTTAACCACAAGTATCATACTGAACCCAGCCACTCTGTGTCCATGGGAGTAGGGGAGATTGGGCTTCATGTTCATATGATCTCTGCAAAGAAGTGCTCAGGTTCCTGTCATTCAGATGGGAATTCACAGCTGTAGCAACTGAGTTACTTTATAAATGTAAGCCTGTCTATAGTATGTGTATATACCATATATAGTTTATGGTGTTATATATATTTGTACATTATATATGTATAGTATACATAGATATACAATGTATATATATATATATATATATATATATATATATATATATATATATATATGATCTCTGCTTATGAGGATTCGTTTTTGCTTGTGTTTCTATTCTTTGAGAACTTTATAATTTATACAATGTATTTTATCATATTAATCTCCTAACATTTTTTATAGACCGCCCCCCACAAAAAACTAGGTTACCTACATAACTTTCCATGTTTATCTGTCTAAATAATTCACTGAACTCAATTGGCTAGCCATGAGATGTGATAAAATAAAGACTATTCATGTTAATATGGACTTAGAATTTTGGAATTACAGGTGATATATGAACTTAATCAATTTCTTATACATCCTATATGCCCATTATTTTTACTAATACTGTAGCTTTTATTTTATTTCCCATATGTGGCTTTGTTTTTGTTTAAACTGGAGGAGAGCTATTTAGGAGAATAAAGCAAAGCTATTAGAACAATTAATGGGTTTATGAATAATGACCCATATTCACCAATTTAAAATGCAATTATATTAGACTAGAGATTTTATTAAGGTATTCTATTTTGTCTGCTAGATTTGACTTCAAATAATTTTAAGTTGTTAGATGTATGTGGCCCTATCAGCCTTCTGGACAGGTAATTATTCATAATCATTCTTACACATGTAAACAGATTAACTTTCTCTTAATTCTCACATGAACATCAAAGAGAAAGTACATTATCACATGATCATGAACTCAGACTGAAGTCTAGGAAATTCTTTTTCGCATGCACACATTGATCAACATTTAAGCACTATAGTTTACTCTGTAGTTTGAGTTTTCTAATCTCAAATGTGGAATAAACCACTGAAGATTTTCAGAAAAATTTAACTTGCAAAACATGAAAGTGGAAGCACCCTTTTCTCTCTTTGCTTGTTATTTGTGTTGAGACAGTCTCATTATGTAGTCCAGGTTAGTCCGGGCTTTAACAGCTCTCTGCCTCAGCCCCATGGGTGTCACCATACTTGGATCTCTTATTTTCTACATCTTGTTTTTGGAATCTGAGTTTTCCTTTCCAACTATGTAATAACATGGCCCCTGCTTTCCTAACATTCGGAAAGCAAATTCCAACAACATTTGTAAAGTCCCATCTATATGTTGGTTGAGAACCAATTTTAAGATCTCTAGTGGATTTTCCCCCAATGTGAAGAAAGATGAATTGAGTGACAGGATTCTTTTCTGTGTGGCCACTGAGAGTCGAAGATTGACATCCTCATTTATGCATCCATTTCTAACCCAGAGCACAGGAAAGCTTCGCATTGTCTTCCATTTGGGGACCCTCAAGCATGCACAGAGGGACATTGTTGTTGCTGACGTTGTTGCGGCTGTCACTTGTGCATGGTGCGATGCAAGCACGTGGAAACCAAGGGACAGCTTTTTGGTTTCTGCTCCTCTTTCCCCTGTATGTGATTTCTGGTCTTCTAATTCAGGTATCCAGACTTTTGTGGCAAGACCCTTCTCACAGAACAACCATGACGTTCCTTAAGAGGTGGTTTTAAAGACAGCAAAGAACATTTTCAAGTGATTAAAGGAAAACCTGACATATATGCACACACATATTAATGAATGGAACCATCTATGGGATTAAGCAGGGACGGGGCAGCTTCTTTGGGCTTTTATCAGTACCCTCAACCTTCAGAGAAGCAACAGCTTTGTGACTTGAGTGTTTACCAGCAAGCTTGGACTCCAGCTCCTGTAAATGTTTCTCTCTGGCTTTCTTCCTATATCTTTGAAACCATTTTAAAGCTCTTGGTGGGTAAGTCATGACAGGAGGTGAAAGGCGAGTGGCCACCTGTATATCTCTGGAGAAGCAATTAGTGATTAGATCCCCGGAGACATGGGTGATATATTGCAGCCTGTAGGTAGATAACCATTGCAGATACTACTCCACCCACACAGCTCTAATCTCCCTCCATAGTTTAAAACAGAGAAGTGACAACGGCAGCAGATTGGAGGGGATGTGTTTATAAACAATGCATGTATGCTTTCTGAGTCAATGCAGAGAAGTCCAGGCATTGTTAGATGCTTAACTGACAAGTGATAGCAGAAATATACACACCAGTAAGTCCTTTCATGTGTATCTCAACAAACACTGATAAAAAAAAACTCTGAGATTAGCTTTCACTATAAGAAAGAAAGTAAGGAATGCAAGCCAGGTGTGCACACTTTCCCAGTTCCTTAAAGGGTAGCTGGACTTGGCAATATCTCCAGAGTTATTTGGTATGATATGAGACCTAAGATGTTGAACTGTAGAACACTAAACTGCATAGAGTAGCAAAAGTAGCAATGCTTATTTCTATGCAAGTGTTCCATTTCCTGTTGACAATGTCAAGCTAAATATTTAATTGATATAATTAAACATGTTCAAGTATTTTTACATCACAGTTTGTGGATTTAAAATGAGAATATATTGATTAAGATAAGACTCAGAAATAAATATTCTTCTCACCCCACCATGCTGTCTATCACCCTTGATTAAGAATTTGGAAGTTAGCCTGATGACTGTAAACACAGAAATACTAAGCACATTAAACCAAGATATTAATAAGTGCTCATGGGTGGGCCAGGCAGGAAATAGGTATTGAGCTCCTGTCCATAAATAAATAAATAAATAAATAAATAAATAAATAGATAGATAGATAGATAGATAGATAGATAGATAGATAGATAGATAAAACTAAAACAAAAACAAAAAATCAACAAACAAAGAAACAAAAAACCATGAGGGCCTTCATCCTACAGTGGATATAAGGAAGACCAATTCTGTCATCCACATCATATTTTCATAGACTTCCTGGTAGTTCCTACTTTGGAATATACCAGTATCTATTCAAATTTAGTCTAATTAATGAAAAAATTCTTGGTTTCTTAGTGAAAAGATTTGTTACTATCAATGTCTAAGACGCCACTTTGAATATTTCAGAATTGTCTCCATTCTCAACAGTAGGGATGATTTTCTGAATTCTAGAAGACTTATCTCTGATGCCCTTTTACACAAGAAAATTGCACTATATTTCTATATGGGCCCTTTCTTGACCTCTTGATAACATGGCAGAAGTTGGTTTTTCTGTCAGGTACAAGACACATCTCGGGCTATTTGCCTATACTTTGAGCACTGTTGAATTTCTAAGTACAGGCCATTGGCACCCAAAACTTACACTTGAAAGACAGAAAATTATTAGAAGTTATAATAGATTCCTTGCCCTAGGATCTGCTGGTTATCTTAATGTGATAATCTCACTTCCGCAGACACATGTCGTCACTACAGTGTGGCTCAGATGGACACAGTTAATGATCTCGTGTCAATTTTCTGAATAACAAACATTAAGCAGAAAAAAAAAATCACCCATATTTTGTCAGGTATTGGGAGCCAGTGATAGATAAAGATGAGGAAATGGTCTGCTTAGCTTATGTTAACCCAGTTATTAATTAATCTGTAATAGGCTAGCTGTGGAGATGCACCAACCAGAGGGAAAGCAGTGAGCTAAATATATGTGATAATCTTCTGGTGGAAATGGAAAAAAAAAAAACCCTTCTGTCTTCCTATTTATTATCTATCTATCTATCTATCTATCTATCTATCTATCTATCTATCTATCATCTGCCTGTCTGTCTATCTATCTACCAGTCTATTATCTATCTATATGTCTTTCACATATAAATATATCATATATCACATACATCAATCTATTATATATCATTTATCTATCATCTTTTGCCTATCTTCCTGACTTACTTATATCCATCCACCATAACTTTTCATTGGAAGGAATCAGTGTCATTTCATAAAAGGAATGAGTCCCTATGTGAAGTAGGAATCTTCATAATAAATATTTCAGAGTGAACATAAAAATCCTTGCCTGCTGATCACATATCAGTATGATCTCTTACTTGGTACTCAAGGTTTTCTGAATACACAGGAAGTTTTGGAATTCGTTATATAGCTCATGTTGGTGTTATATTTATAGCAATTCTCTTGTCTTAGGCTCTAAGTGCTATGGTTACAAGCTAGAGCCATCACATGAATTTTATTCTAAAACTTTACATTTGAGAATATGTAGAGGAATATGACCTCAATGGTCTAGATTTGGGGTCCAAGCTTGATTCTTTCAGCAAGTGGCTTTTATTGGCTCAAACCATCAAAAAGCTTTCAATAATACTTTGGAGGTATTTTCTGTGACTAGGGTTATACTGGAAG
>LR755212.1:0-33635 GCA_902729485.2 Mus minutoides
TTTCCCATTTTTAAATAGGGTTATTTGACTCTCTGGAGTCTAACTTCTTGAGTTCTTTTTATATATTGAATATTATCCCTCTATTGGATGTAGGATTGGTAAAGATCTTTTCCCAATCTGTTGGTTGTCAATTTGTCCTATTGACAATGTCCTTTGCCCTCCAGATGGTTTGCAGTTTTATGAGGACCCATTTGTCCATTTGTCGATTCTTTTTTTTTTTTTTTTTTTTTCGAGACAGGGTTTCTCTGTATAACTCTGGCTGTCCTGGAACTCACTTTGTAGATCAGGCTGGCCTTGAACTCAGAAATCCGCCTGCCTCTGCCTCCCAAGTGCTGGGATTAAAGGCATGCACCACCACGCCCGGCTCCATTTGTCGATTCTTGATCTTAGAGTATAAGCCATTGGGGTTCTGTTCAGGAAATTTTTACCAATACCATGCAGTTTTTTATCACTATTGCTCTAGTTTTTATCACTACAGCTTGAGGTCAGGGATGGTGATTTCCCCCACAAGTTCTTTTATTGTTGAGAATAGTTTTTATTGTTGAGAATAGTTTTTGTTATCCTGTTTTTTTTTTTTTTTGTTATTCCAAATGAATCTGAGAATTGCTCTTTCTAACTCAGTGAAGAATTGAGTTGGAATTTTGAGGGGGGTTTCATTGAACCTGTAGATTGCTTTCAGCAAGATGGCCATTTTTACAATATTAATCTGGCCAAATCCACGAGCATGGAGATCTTTTTATCTTCTGAGGTCTTCTTTGATTTTTTTCTTCAGAAACTTGAAGTTCTTTTTATACAGATTTTTCATTTGTTTGATTAGAGTCACAACAAGATATTTTATATTATTTGTGACTGTTGTGAAGGGCGTCTCTTCCCTAATTCCTTTCTCAGCTTGTTTGTTTTCTCTGCCTGTATCCTTTGAGTAGAGGAAGGTCACTGATTTGTTTGAGTTAATTTTATATCCAGCCACTCTGCAGAAGTTGTTTATCAGCTTTAGGAGTTCTCTGGTGGAATTTTTGGGGTCACTTAAGTATACTATCATATCATGTGCAAATAGTGATATTTTGACTTCTTCCTTTCCAATTTGTATCCCTTTGACCTCCCTTTGTTGTCTAATTGCCCTAGCTAGAACTTTGAGTACTATGTTGAATAGATAGGGAGAGAGTGGGCAACCTTGTCTAGTCCCTGATTTTTGGGATTGCTTCAAGTTTCTCTCCATTCAGTTTGATGTTGGCTGCTGGTTTGCTGTATGTTGCTTTTACTATGTTTAGTTATGGGGCTTGAATTCCTGATCTTTCCAAGACTTAACATGAAGTGATATTGAATTTTGTCAATGCTTTTTCAGCATTTAATGAAATGATCATGTATTTTTTTCTTTGAGTTTGTTTATGCAGTGGATATATTGTTGGATTTGCATATATTGAATCATCCCTTTATCCCTGGGATGAAGCCTACTTGATCATGGTGAATGATTTTTTTTTTACGTGTTCTTAGATTTTGTTTGCAAGAATTTTACCTTGTATTTTGGCATTGATATTCAGAAGGGAAATTGGTCTGAAGTTTTGTTTCTTTGTTGGGTCTTCATGTGGTTTTGATATCAGCATAACTGTGGTTTCATAGAATGAATTGGGTAGTGTTCCTTCTGTTTTATTTTGTGGAATAGTTTGAAGAGTATTGATATTAGATCTTCTTTGAAGGTCTGATAAAATTCTTCATTAAACCCATCTGGTCCTGGGCTTTTTTTTTTTTTTTTTTTTTTTTTTTTTTTTTTTTTTTTTTTTTTTTTTTTTTTTTTTTTTTTTTTTTTTTTTTTTTTTTTTTTTTTTTTTTGGTTGGGAGACTTTTAATGACTTTTTTATTTCTTTAGGGGTTTATATGGTTTATCTGATCCTGATTTAACTTTGGTATTTGGTATCTGTCTAGAAAATCATCCATTTCATCCAGATTTTCCAGTTTTGTTGAATATAGGCTTTTGTTGTAGGATCTGATGATTTTTTGAATTTCTTCAGTTTCTGTTATGTCTTCTTTTTCATTTCTGATTTTGTTAATTTGGATACTGTCTCTGCCCTCTGGTTAGTCTGGCTAAGGGTTTATATATCTTGTTCATTTTCTCAAAGATTCTTTGTATATTTCTTTTTGTTTCTACTTGGTTGATTTCAGCCTCGAGTTTGATTATTTCCTGCTCCTCTTGGGTGTATTTGCTTCTTTTTGTTCTATAGCTTTCAGGGGTGCTGTTAAGCTAGTAGTGTATGCTCTCTCCAGTTTCTTCTTAGAGGCACTCAGAGCTATAAGTTTTCCTCTTGGACTGCTTTCATTGTGTCACATGAGTTTGGGTATATTGTACCTTCATTTTCATTAAATTCTAAAGTCTTTAATTTCTTTCTTTATATCTTCCTTAACCAAGTTATCATTGAGTAGGACAATGTTCAGCTTTGGTGTTTATGTGGGCTTTCTGCTGTTTTTGATGCTATTGAAGACCAGTCTTAGTCAGTGGTGATCTGATAGGGTGCATGGGATTATTTCAATCTTCTTGTATCCGTTGAGGCCTGTTTTGTGACTAGTTATATGGTCAGTTTTGGAGAAGGTACCATGAGATGCTGAGAAGAAGGTATATTCTTTTGTTTTAGTATGAAATGTTCTATAGATATCTGTTAGATCCATTTGGTTCATAACTTTTGTTAGTTTCACTGTGTCTCTATTTAGTTTCTGTTTCCATGATCTATCCATTGCTGAGAGTGGGGTGTTGAAGTCTCCCACTAATATTGTGTGGGAGTGCGATGTGTGCTTTGAGCTTTAATAAAGTTTCCTGTATGAATGCGGGTGCCCTTGCATTTGGAGCACAGATGTTCAAAATTGAGAGTTCTTGATAGATTTTTCCTTTGATGAGTATCTAGTGTCCTTCCTTATCCTTTTTGATAACTTTTGGTTGAAAGTTGATTTTCTTCAATATTAGAATGACCACTCCAGCTAGTTTCTTGGGACCATTTGTTTGGAAAATTGTTTTACAGCCCTTTACTCTGGGGGAGTGTCTTTGACACTGGGGTACATTACCAGTATGAAGAAAAATATTGGGTCCTGTTTATATATCCAGTTTTTTATTCCATGTCTTTTTATTGGGGAATTGAGTCCACTGATGTTAAGAGATATTCAGGAATAGTGATTGCTGTTTATTGTTATTTTTGATGTTATTTTTATGTTTATGTGGCTATCTTCTTTGGGGTTTGTTGAAAGATTACTTTCTTGCTTTTTCTAGGGTGTAGTTTCCCTCCTTGTGTTGGTGTTTTCCATCTATTATCCTTTGTAGGGTTGGATTTATGGAAAGATAATGTGTAAATTTGGTTTTGTCATGGAATATTTTGGTTTCTCCATCTATGGTAATTGAGAGTTTTGCTGGGTATAGTAGCCAGGGCTGGCATTTGTGCTCTCTTAGGGTCTGTATGACATCTGCCCAGGATGAAAGCCCATCTAGCTTTCATAGTCACTGGTGAGAAGTCTGGTGTAATTCTGATAGGTCTGCCTTTATCTGACCTTTTTTCCTTACTACTTTTAATATTCTTTCTTTGTTTTGTGCATTTGGTGTTTTGACTATTATGTGCTGGGAGGAATTTCTTTTCTGGTCCAGTCTTTTTGGAGTTCTGTAGGCTTCTTGTATGTTCATAGGCATCTCTTTCTTTAGGTTAGGGAAGTTTTCTTCTATAATTTTGTTGAAGATATTTCCTGTACCTTTAAGTTGGGAATCTTCCTTCTTGTCTACACCTATTGTTCTTAGTTTTGGTCTCCTAATCGTGTCCTAGATTTCCTGGATATTTTGGCTTAGGAGCTTTTTGCATTTTGCATTTTCTTTCACTTTTGTGTCCATGTTTTCTATGGTATCTTCTGCACCTGAGATTCTCTCTTCTATCTCTTATATTCTGTTGGTGATGCTTGCATCTGTGACTCCTGATCTCTTTCCTAAGTTTCTTATCTTCAGTGTTAGCTCCCTTTGTGATTTCTTTATTGTTTCTACTTCCATTTTTAGATCCTGGATGTCTTTGTTCAGTTCCTTCACCTGCTTTGTTGTGTTTTCCTTCAATTCTTTAAGGGATTTCTGTGTTTCCTCTTTAAGGGCTTCAAGCTGTTTACCTGTGTTCTCCTGTATTTCTTTAAAAGAGTTATTTATGTCCTTCTTAAAGTCCTCTATCATCATCATGAGATGTGATTTTAAATCAGAGTCTTGCTTTTCTGGTGTGTTGGGGTATCCAGGGCTCACTGTTGTGGGAGAACTGGGTTCTGATGATGCTAAGTAGGCTTGGTTTCTGTTTCTTATATTCTTGCCCTTACCTCTCACTATCTGGTATCTCTAGTGGTAGCTGGTCTTACTGTCTCTAACTGTGGCTTGTCCCTCCTGTAAACCTGTGTTTCAGAACTCCTGGCAGACCAGTTCTCTCTGGAAGAAATTTGGGTATGGAGAGGTCAGCTCTGGGCTGCAGATGAAAACCGGAAGGATCCAGTTCCCTGCTCTTTTTTGGTTCCTGTGTCCTAATGGCTCAGGGTGAGTCCCTCTTGTGCCAGTAATTTGAGCAGAAGTGGTGGTCTTACCTGGGCTCACAGCACTCCTGGGAGACCAGCTCTCTACCAATGGTTTTTGTGTATGGAGTGTTGTGGTACAGGATCAGCTCTGGGCACAGGCAGAAACTGGAAGGTTTTGGTTCAACAAAGTAAACTTAGAATTCTCATTACAGTCATGTATGGAAGACTACATTACATAATAATAGAAAGAAGGTGGGTTGTGGTTTAAGGAAGAACTAGAGTATTGTATTATTCATGAAAAGGTTAGTAGAATGGAACCCCCTTGGTGCATGTTTTTCCCTAGGCCCAGAGGAATAGCTTAATTAGGTATTTACTAAGGGACCCCTGGTGGTGGGTTATACAATAGACTAGAATTGCACTTGAGCTATAGTCCTCTTACCTGGCTCCTAAGAATAGTTGACTTTAGATAGGGCTGATTTTATCTCAGTTGTAAACAGTACCTGGTTCCTGCTAGGTTTTATGTATGCATTTCTCTGTTTTGTGTAAAGAGTCATTATTCATCAAATCACCTCAATGTACCTTGGCTGATGTGTCACCTAACTTCCTTGTTTTCTTCTGTAAAATAAATCTGATGCTCGCTTTGAGAAATTACATTCAGATTCAGCACTCTCTTGTGTTCATGTCTGTTTGTCACTTGCCAACTCCTTGCCCACCTCAGTACGGGAACCCTGATTTCTCCTTTTGGTTGAGGGATTCCACCTGGGTTCAGCCTATGGCAGGTGTGGAGACCCACAGCCAGATATTATGCCAAAAGAGGCTCTAAATTGGAGCTCTTTACTGGGTCCATTTCCTCAGTGCTCAGAGAACTCCATGGAAGAGGAGGAGGAAATGTTGTAGGAGTTAGAGGGGATGGAGGACACCAGGATAACATGGCCAAATAAATCAACTAAGGAGGGCTGTTAGCTTGATGTTTTTGTGGGACTCCCAACAGTGGGGGCAGGTGTATCTCTGATTCTTTTGCCTACTCTGAGGACTCTTTTCCTCCTATTGGGTTGCCTTGTCCAGCATTGCTATCAGTTCCTTTGTCTTGTTTTATTTTATCTTATATTATCTTATCTGGCTGTTGTGTTTTGGAGGCCTGTTCTTTTCTGAAGTGGAAACAAAAGAGGAGTAGATCTTAGTGAGAGAGTGTATGAGGAGAACCAGAAGGAGAGGAGGGAGGAGGAATGTGGGTCCAGATGTATCATATGAGAGAAGAATCTAATTTCAGTGGAAAAAAAGATCAACCCAGTACCTTTTCTTCAAACCCACCAGTCCTGTAGAAAAGTTTGACAATGAGAATTTCTGAGTTGGGTACCAATGTAACAGGACAATCATTAACACCATCAAGTAATACAAGGAGTTTAAAAACAACACACACACACACACACACACACACACACACACACACAGCTCAATGAAATTAAGGAGAAAGATCTTAAGAAGAGTAGCTGCCTGAGTGATGCCCATGAAAACACAAACATGAGATTGATGGACATGACAAAGACAATCCAAGACTTGGAAAAGTGCATTTCAATAAGGAGATAGAAATGCTGAAGGGCGCTCAAACTAAAGTGAAGATGTAATTTAAAACCCAGTAGCTCAACTCTAGACCTCAAAGAAAAGCCTCACGAGTAGCACAACTCAAGCAGAAGACAGAATATCACGACTCAGATATAAAGTTGAGTGAAGTGGAAACCTAATGATTCTTTGGAAAGTCAGTTGTGTTGGATAGTGTTTTGCTGGGGCAAACATGTGCTGAATGTTTTTCTGAAGTGGACACAGGTCAGAGGATGTTTCACTAAGATACATGAAGAAACATTTTGCTGAAGCAGACACAGGTGAAAGGATGTTTCAATAAAGCAAACACATGAAAGGACACATGATGAAGGATTCTTTGCTAATGGCATGCATGTATTGGTCTGCTTTATATGGTGTAGTTAAGCTCCTTTTTCTGGGACTCTGTAAAAAGAAACACACCAAAAAAAAAAACAACAAAAACAACAACAACAACAACAACAAAAAACTTCTGGTGGTGTGTTGTGGCTTCTTGCTGCTTCCAGACTCCAGCCAATTGACAGCTGAAACAGACTCACGTGGAGTTTTACTAAGTCAGATTCATGTGCTGAGGCAAGACCCATGGAGTACTCGTGATGTTTGGAGGGAGGATAAAAAGGACTCAGTGCACTGAGAGAGCTGAGCTTGCAGAGATAAATGCTTCTTGCTCTTGCATCTTTGCTAATCTTTGCTTAGTCAAGAGAGGCACAGCAGAGGACTGTTCCTGGCATTGCTCTTGGCCCTAGTCCCTCTTCCTGATTTGTGCCAATTCAGCTGAGGCCTGAATATTCCTGCTAGGTTGTGTTTCTGCTGCTGCTACTCTGACACTACTGAACTGGACAGCTGGTGCATCTGTGAAGTGATTGGGAGTGGATTGAGTTCTGTTGCTGACCTGTGAAATGAACTTCTGATTTCCTGGTAGTGCAGATGGAATTTGCTCTAAAGAACTATTTCTAAACAGGTTCTCTTTCCCCTGTATTCTTTCTTTTCTACTACCTCTGGTGGGTGGAGGGCTAGAAGGGAGGTTAAGTGTTTAAGAATCATTATTAAAAGTAGGCATTGAAAAAAATTATAGTTACAGTAGAGCATTTAGACCAAACAAGCAAGGAATATATAAAATCTGTGGGACGTTGTGGGAAAGCCAATCTTTCAAATTACTGGCCCAGATGACAGAGGAGAATCCCAAGTCAATGACATCAACCAGATCTTTAATACAATTATAGGAAAAAATGTCCCCAAATTAACAAAAAACTGTAGAAGGAACTTACTGAGCACCAGACAAAAACAGAAAAAAAAATCTCAAAGGAATATATCACTTTCAAACCACTAATTGTACAACACAAATAAAGTGTATGGAAATATCCAAGACAAAAATGCAAATCACATAACAAGAAAACATGTGAGAAAAGGACCTGACTTCTCAATAGAAACTTTGAAAGCCAGAAGAGCCTGGAGCAGTGAATCCCAAGTCTTAAAGGACCACCCTAGAGCAACATACCGAGAAAACCATCAACCATAATCGAAACAGAAAAGAGCATAAATATAGCCTAAAATAATGATACCCCAAAACCTAAACCTGATTGCCTGGGCCTCACGGCTCTGAGTGGAGGAGAACACCCATACTCACCTCAGGTCTCATGGTCCATGGCGTTGGGCACCACTATAGTGAGCAAATACATGATGGAAAGGTGGGAAAGAGAAAAAACTGGAGTGGTCTATGCACTACAGAGAGAGGCAGAGCTGGAGATGTGATGGCAGTGCCAGGTGTAAGAGAGAGGGGGTGTGGGGGAGGATGTCAATATCATGTCATTGCTCAGTACGGTCAGGTGGATGGTGTACAGTAGACTGGAGCAGACTCAGCCCCCAAACCTGCTGCTGGACAGCAGGATCCCCCTGGCTCTGAGCAACATTTCTCTGAGATGATGAAAGGTTCACTTTCTGGATTGCTCTTCCTCAAAGGTCCATTGTGGTCTGTGAAGCCACTGGAGACCATGTTGGTGTCTGTGGTCCGTGCTCAGATCATGATGAAGCTGAGATCCATGTGGATGCATGAAATCTGTGCAGCTGCCTGATGCCTGGGTAATGGATGTCCTTGGGCTTTGTGGCCTCAGGGGCCCTGCTGATGTGAGTGACACGTGTAGCCAGCCACCTGAGGCCACGTTGAGACCTAGGATCCTCACAGCTGCTGAGGGCCCTGGGTGGGTCAGTGGTTCTGATAGGGTCAAGGACTTGTTGATGTCTACCGCCTATGTTACCACCAAAGCCCATTTGGATGTCTGTGGCCATCTGAAGCCATGTTAATGTCCAAGTACATAGGAGAACTGGCCCCACCCCACATGGGATAGCTGATCCTGCTATCCTACAGGCCCACAGCATGTTGAAGCAACTAATGGGTATGGTGTGGGAGAGCTGGTTTGGCCCCTTTCTGGCTACTGCATGGCTCTCCTTAGTTGATGGTTTCTGGTGCAGATGCAGGTGGAGACTCATCCTCCAGTGGGAAGAGCCTCATGTCACTGGGAATTTGTACATGCTCCTGTGAGTGAGTATATGAACAGCACAAAACAGACTCATGTTTTTCTTTTTTATGTCTTTCCCCCTTCCCCCTTTCTTCCATGTTTTTGGAACTGAGGAAGTCACAGAGGTGGTGGTGGCAGAACAGACATGGGAAGACTGGAAGTTGAGTGTGTTGGCGAGCATGATTCTGAGAGTCCCAAAAAATCAATTAAAACATAATTTAAAAATTAGGAAAAATACAGGAAGCAATATTTTACGCCGAAGAGAGGAAGGAGCATGGCGAGAGCCATGTTGTCTCTCCTGGGAAAGGTGTATGAATGTTCTGTGAATAACCTCCTGGAGGCAAGGCCCCTTGGGGTTTTGTTTCAATTTGGCAAAGACCAGTGGGAATTATAACCAGAGCAACTGTGTCAATCCTTTGGTGATGTAGCCCTTTGGAGATGGATACATGATTCCTGCTTATTTAAAAGATTAAGTAAAGACATGACTGATTAAGACCTTTAAAGTAGATCCCTTATTGGATGGCTTCAAAATTGATCGGAATGTATGAGGAAAAAGGAAGGGGCTTGGAGATGTCAGCTACGTCTTCTGAGGACTCAAACATGCCAATACATTGGAGAGAGGGGAAGTTCAAAACCTACAAAGAGGAGATAGGGCCTAAAGAGATAGGGCCAAAAGGTCAACAGTAGAGCACTCTTTATGAGGACAAGACAGTTCATTCTTAGGATCAGTTAGAAAGTAAAATTTGCTATGCTCTTAAAAGAAATATAAGTTGGATAGATTCATCTTTGCCTCAGGTGAGGGCCTATATAAAAGAAGGAAACAGTATGAGCTGATGGAAAAGTGTTAGTTGTTAGTTTCTGCTCTTTATATAAGAGTTGTACAGGGCAGGACAACACTGTAAAACACAGACTGATTATGGCATGAAAGACAACTTATCATATATTGTGAGTGTACTGAATTAGAAGGTGATGAAATACAAAGGTTATATTCCTGTTAAGTTTGTTTGGATTCTAATTGTTTTTAACTTTGAAGCTGCATGTCTGCTGCTGGTCTGTGTGCAAAATGATGTGCTTGGCTAGATTTAATCATTTGGCTTGCAATACAATACTTAAATCATTTTGTTTTGCAATATTCAGGTGTGCTTAGCTATGACATAATCATTTGGATTGTAATGCTACAGTGCTTAGATATAGGAAAAGGTACATCACTGACCACAAGGAAATAAGGGGAGCTTGAAATTAATTTGATAAGTACTTGTTGATTCTTGGATAATGATTAAGTAAAATCTGAAACTGTATGTTTTGGATGCTATGAAATTCTGTATAAATAAAGACAGCATGAGATTTGAAAGACAAGTGGTCAAGGTCCTTTCTTTCACTTACTCCACATGTCCACTCTGAATTACTGAACTCACCAGACAAGGACTCCAGCAGGAGCACAGTAGAGAGACTATGGAAAGAAATAGAAAGCCATAATTATTGAAACAAAAAGGACCCCTGAGAACACAATACCAAGATCAATGGCACGATGACAATGATTAACACACATATTTCAATTATAACATTAAATATCACTGGCCTTAATTCTCCAGTCAAAAGTAACATATTGACTGAGTAGAGGAAGAAGCAAAATCTATCGTCTACAAGAAACATATTTTAACATAAAGACAGGCACAGCCTTATGGGCAAAAGTGCTCCAATCAAATGGGACCAGGAAGCAAGCAGGCACCACTCTCCTAATACCTGACAAAATAAACTTCAAACTAAAATTAACCAGAAGAGATAAAGAGGACCACTTCATCAACAAATGGTGCTGGTAAAACTGGTGGCTGCATGTAGAACTGTGCAAATAGATCTATTCATAACCATCTATGCAAAACTCAAGTCCGGAGGGAACAATGACCTCATCATAAGGCCAGATAACACTGAATCTGATCAAAGAGAGAGCAGCAAATAGTCTTGTACTCATTGGCACAGGAACAGACTTTCTGAACAGAACACTGTTAGCACAGGCCCTAAGATCAACAATTAATAAATGGGACCTCATGAAACTGGGAAGCTTCTGTATGCTGAAGGAGATCATTATTCTGAAAACGTGGCAGCCTGAAGAATGAGGAAGATTTTTTACCAACTATACACCCAAGAGATTATAAACAAAGTATATAAAGATATAAAACATCTTAGACATCAAGAAAACAAATAAGTGTGTTTCATAATAATGTCAGAAGTTACACCTAAAAAGTGTCATCTCACCAACATGACTGTCTAAATATGAGCTGAACAGGAACAAATTCTTTCAATTAAAGGAACACAGACAGGGAAAAGAGAAGTCAGAATATTCCTATTTTCCTGTGGTGTGATGTTATACATTAAAGATCCCAAAAAGTTTACCAGGAAGCATCTATCTAGAAATAACAAATTCATTGATGTTGCAGGATACAGACAACTTGCACAAGTCACTAGATTTTCTATACACCACCAACAAACATATAGAGAAGGAGGTCATACATACTCCCATTCATAATAGCCTCAAGAAAATAAAACACCTAGGAAAAACCTAACTAAGGGACTAAAGGACTTTTTACAATGAAAACTTTAAACCTCTGAAGCAAAAGATTGAAAACATCACTAGAAAATGGAAAGATGTCTCACATTCATGTGTTGGTAGGATTAATATTGTGAATAATGTTCATAGAACAAAAAATGCAGAACTTCATAGATCAGACTGGAACAGCAGAGATAGAAAATTTAAGACTTGGCAACTCGGCCGAGAGGAAACACTAGAAGTAAAGGCACAGGATTTTATAGGCCATGATAAGCAACAAAGAAAATGTAGGCTGGAGACGGAGCTGAAAAGGTGCTAGAAGAAAAGATGCAGAATTTTATAGATCAGGCTGAACAACAGAGAGAAAATAATGAGAACAGGAAGCAAGGCTTGGAGGAGAATCTTTTAAAAATTAATCAATCAACAAAAAGTAGACATCAGAATATCAGAATTATAATATAAAGAAAAGATTCAAATGTGGAAGCAGAACCTTGAGCAGAGGATACAGGAACTTATGGAACAGGAGGAAAAACAAAAAGGAGAGAGATAAAACAGGGACAAAGACCTTAAGGGAGGAACTTAAAATGTTAATTAAGGAAAATACTCAGGTAGAGACAATAGATAAAATTAGAGAAAGCCAACCAAAGGTTGTCAGAAAACAAACTTTACTTTATCAGGTTAGTATGCAACAAAGACCAGCAGACGATGATCATCCATAGAATTATCAGGAATTAAAATGTCAATCCATGGATGTGTTAGAACTGAGAAAATTTAAGGAAAGTGTCACTAATTTTGGAAGTATTCACCATTTGTAAAACAAATCCTGACTTCTTTATTCAAATAGTAAATAGCTAAAAATAATCAATATTTGACAATTCAGTTCTGATATATATATATATATATATATATATATATATATATATATATATATATATATATATCTTCAATTGTGGCAAGCTAACCACCGGGCTCTAATTTAATTTGTAGACAGAATGCTGTCCAAAAAGGACAAACAGAGGCAGAGTAGTTGACTGCTAAGCTCTGCCAATACAGAGTAAGATAGTCCTTCATAATTCCTGTGTCACTTAAAGTCTGTCGGATGTTTTGGCCCAGAAGGCTGAAGATAGATGTTCCAGTGTTATAAGGAATATTGGAGACTGTACAGAGAGTCAGCTGTCTCTGCCAGTTGTATAAGTTCTGGAAGCAGTGTCTTTGTGCATATTCAGGTAATATTCAGTTCCTTCTTAAATCTCCCACAGGGTTGAAGACTACTTATAGTCTCACACTTGAACTTACATTGTTTAGCATTAAAGATGTTCCAGATTTGAAATGATCATTTTCAGATGGTAATACAAGTTGATATCAAACATGATTGAGGTATAGAATTATAAACTCACTAAGTCAGGATAGATGATAGAGTGCTTTTTCTAAATTGCCAAATATTATAGACTGGATATTATAAGTGTATACTTACCTTATAAATTACATAATTGTTATATCTGAGAGAAAAGAACCTTTACTAGACTAAGTGGGGAATTGCTGGGTTTTGTCTTTTACTGTTTATTGTAATGCTAAGTCCTAGCATTCAGGATTTGGAGTCTGCACATAGCCTGAGGGGACCCTGCCCCCAGTTAATTCTGATTGGTAAATAAAGATGCCAGCAGCCAATAGCTAGAGAGAAAAGGCATAGGCAGAGTTTAGATTTCCTGGGCTAGAGATCACAAGGAAGGAGCAGAGGATGAAGGCGCCATGAAACGGTAAGAACGTGTAGGAGGTCCATGGGATAGGGAAGCAAGGAGAGCTGCCATGGGCTATGGCCCAAGAGAACTTGGCCCGGAGTACTGCCTAACTGGTGCTAAGTGCAGGCCAGATGAAATATAGTAATAACTTGGGTTATAGATAGTCGGTAGATTCTAACAACATGGAGGATAAGCAGTTGCCCAGCTATTGTGCTACTTAAGGCATATTAAAATATAAAGGTTGTTTGTGTGTCTTTCATCCTGGAACATAAATGGTTAAAGGCATAAAGAAACCCTGCACCAGGATTTATTGAATATTTTATACAGCATAGATCTAGTCTGACGACGATTTTATGTTCTGCTTGTTATCACTGATGCTAATCTTACAGGAGAAATGTAAGTTATGGCTCATTCTCCTCAAGGAATTTCTACAGTTTGGTCTAATCAGTCTACAACTCAATTGCTTAAAGTCCCCCTGGTCAAAGAAAATAATCATGCTCTTATTGGTCCCACAGGAGCAAAATGTTTTGGTTTCTCTGATCCTGCCTTTTGTGTATAACAGGTAATTAAAAATTGATGTAAAAGTATCCACTGTTGCTCACCAAATGTTCCGGCAAGGATATTACCCTCAGGGGTGGGGTGTGAGGGGATGGGGTGGGTGGGTGGCATGGTAGGCAGAGATGGTCAAGTAATGATTTCTCTTAGTATACCTTCCCCCAGTTTGGGGAGAGAAGGCTCAGGTTTTCCCACCACCTCAGCCTCACTAAGCAGACAATCTGAGTGGATCAGTGTCTGCGAACACTGGAGGAACTTCCAGCTGGTACATGTTTGGTTGAGAAGCAACTTTCACTTGACATCACAAGCCCAGTTCTAGTTCCCTGGAATACTCCTATTTTTTGTCAATAAGAAAATGTCTGGAAAATGGAAGTTATTGGAAGCTGTCATGAGGTGATGTAGCCTTTGAAGCCTGATGTCCATTCTCCTTTGCTGTGCCTTTTGCTTGACACCTTGTGACATAAAGATGTGTTTCTTACTATTTTGCTTCAATCTTAGGATCTTCCTCATTGTGTTTTAGTCCTCCTTCTAATTTTTAGGAACCTATGAAGAGACATAAATGGAAGGTGCAGCTACAGGATATGACACAGCCCCACCTCATGTCATCAACTTATTGCTCAGATTTTCCTCCTGGTTAGAGAATTGTCCCTCTCTCACAATTGTTCATTACCTGAGTGAGTTACTTTCACTATCACCTGTTGAGGATTTATTAACTCAGGGGTTTGGAGGTTGTTGTTGTGGCTGCTGCTGCTGTTGTTGTTTTGAGATAGTGTACTGGCTAGTTTTGTGTCAACTTGACACAGCTGGAGTTATCACAGAGAAAGGAGCTTCAGTTGGGGAAGTACCTCCATGAGATCTAGCTGTGGGGTATTTTCCCAATTAGTGATCAAGGGGGAAAGGCCCCTTGTGGGTGGGACCATCTCTGAGCTGGCAGTCTTGGGTTCTATAAGAGAGCAGGCTGAGCAAGCCAGGGGAAGCAAGCCAGTAAGGAACATCCCTCCATGGCTTCTGCATCAGCTCCGGCTTCCTGACCTGCTTGAGTTCCAGTCCTGATTTCCTTAGTGATGAACAGCAATGTGGAAGTGTAAGCCGAATAAACTCTTTTCTCTCCAAGTGCTTCTTGGTCATGATGTTTGTGCAGGAATAGAAACCCTGACTAAGACAAATTGGTACCAGCATAGTGGGGTATTCCTGTGACAACCTGACCATGTTTTGGGGAGGACTGTCGAAGGACTTTGGAACTTTGGGCCAGAAGATCCATTTTGTGTTAAGAGTTCTGTGGCATGTTGTGTAGGAGCTTGGAAGATAATGTTGAGAATAGTGCAGAAGATGGAGTGAAATTTCAGAGGGAAAATTAAAGACTCTTTTCAGGGCCATTGTTACTTTGATTGTGAAGATTCTGTGGTTCTGGTTAGCTGGGGCTGAAGAATCAGCTGTGATTAACAAGATACCAGAACTAGTAAAGTGAAACCTTTGTATTACTGGGACTATTGATGCTGGTTAGCTGGAGCTAAGAAGTTAGCGGTGATTAAGAAGAGACCAGCATCATTGAGGTGACATCTTCTGGGAAGTGTTTTCTGAACGCACAAGTAGGCTGTGTTCCAGAGATAGCCATAGTTGTACCTTGTGCTGTGGCTGGACTTGGTAATGTGTAAGAGTCACCCAGGTGGTACTGGTTTTGAAGGCATGAAGGGGTCATGCAGAGCAGCTGAGGCCATGGAAGCACTGTGAGAGGCCACGGAAGGCCATTGGTGAAGGTGCAGCCTCAGTTGAAATTGATGGCCCAGGACTGAAGGGGTCATGCAAAGGAGTTGAGGCTTGGCACCATGAAGAGAGCCTATGAGTGGCTAGTGTTGAAGCCTAGTTACAGTGGAAGATAGCAACATTTTGGAGATGCCAGTATCATGGGATGACCACCAAGAACAGCAGTAGCAGTGAAGTACAGGCAGCTGGAGCCTAGAAGACAAGGTGTGTGCTACAAAGGGCATGGCTGGAGAAGTGACCCAAGTCCTTGGAGGAGCCCAGAAGATTGTGAGTTGGATCCCAGACATTGGACAGTTGGAGTTTAATTTTTGCTTTTGATTGTGACTGTGCCCTGATATTTTTCCCTCTTAAAGGAAGAAAATATTTAACTGTGGATCCCACAGTTAAGAGACTTTTAATTGTAAAAAGACTTGGATTTTAAAGGATATTGGATATTTTAAAAGGATTGAACTTTTAATATGTAAAGACTGTGGGACTTTTAAAGTTATTTAAGATCTTGGGGATGAGTAAGAACTAAGGGTTGAGGCTTACTAGTGATGTGTTTGTGTGTCAAGTTGACAAGGGGTCAATTGTACTGGCTAGTTTGTGTCAACTTGACACAGCTGGAGTTATCACAGAGAAAGGAACTTCAGTTGAGGAAATGCATCTATGAGATCCAACTGTAAGGCATTTTTCTCAATTAGTGATCAAGGGGGAAAGGCCCCTTGTGGGTGGGACCATCTCTGGGCTGGTAGTTTTGGGTTTTATAAGAGAGCAGGCTGAGCAAGCCAGGGAAAGCAAGCCAGTAAAGAACATCCCCCCATGGCCTCTGCATCAGCTCCTGCTTCCTGACCTGCTTGAATTCCAGTCCTGACTGCCTTTGATAATAAACAGCAGTATGGAAGTGTAAGCTGAATAAACCCTTTCCTCCCCAAGTGCTTCTTGGTCATGATGTTTGTGCAGGAATAGAAACCCTGACTAAGACACTGACTGAACTGGTTTGGTCATGCAATTATTATGGATAGGCAATCCCCAAAATTTGCTACCAGTAAAACTAGCTATGATTTACCAGTGCAAGTTCTAGTACAAAGCAATTCTGGCTCATGACTCAAGAAGATTCCATTCATAAGCATACGTTCACTTGCTCATGTGTGTTTTTTATATGTGCATGTGTATTTTTATGTTTAGCTTCCATGTGTGTGTTCATATGTGCATATGCATGTTTATATGTGAATGAATATATTTGTATTTATATGCTCATGTGTATGTCCATATGAGCATGTCTATGTTTATGTTATATGTGTATGTGTTTTCATACAGGCATATGTATGTTCTAGTGTGCATTTATATGCATATGTTTTGATTAAAAGTGTGTGTGGGATCATATGTACATTTCTGTGTTTATATGTGTATATGTGTCATATGTGCTTGTATATGTTCATATATGAAGTGAATGTATTTGCATTTATATGTACATATATTTCATATTGATATATACAAGTATATGTCTATATGTGTAGGTGTGTATTTATATGTACTTGTGTATTATTTGGTACATGCCTGCTTGCATATGTGTGTGTGTTAATATGTGCATATGTATATGTTTATCTGTACATAGGTATGGTGGTATGAATGAGAATGACTCTCATAGGCTGATATATTTGAATACTTGGTCACCAGGGAGTGGCACTATTTGAAAGCATTAGGTGTGGCCTTGTTGGAGGAAATGTACCACTGGAGGTGGGCTTTGAGGTTTCAAGAAGCTCATTCCAAGCCCACAGTCTCTCTTCCTGCTGCCTGCAATTCTGGATATAGAACTCTTAGCTACTTCTCTAGCCCTTTGTCTACTTGCAAGGCACCAACCTGCCATGATTATAATGGACTAAACCTCTGAAACTGTAAGCCAGTACCAATTAAATGCTTTTTTTTTTTAAGAAAAAAATATGAGTTGCCATGTTTATGGTGTCTCTTCACAGCAATAGAACGCTAAGACAATAAGTATATTGGTGTTCATATATTCATGTATATATTTAGAGATGCAGCACCTGTGTGAGTTCATATGCTCATTTTATGTGCTTTTGATATGTGAAATGTTTCTGTGTGTATATGTGGGTATGTATGCTTTCATGTGTGTTGAAAGCTAGACCTATCCAAAGCTTTCTTAGCAGTCCTGATGAAAGGACAAAAGGAATCTAGTTCTGTGTCCTTGCTCAGGGGCAGACATGGCAAGGCCAGTCTGGAACTGAAGGTGGATCCTCAAGTTAAAAAGTTTTTCCTAGGAACTTGGCTTTTCCCCTTGAGAGACTGGAGCTATGAGTCCCAAGGCTGCTGTGTGCTCAGTCTGTAATGCTCGGGAGATACCCTGTGTTCCCTTCTGCAACATTGCTTGATTAGCCTCCTGCTGGCTTTGTCCCATTGTATGAGCGATTTTACTACTCTGTTTCATCTCATTCCTGGAAATACTATATAAGTTGCTCTCTCTCTCTCTCTCTCTCTCTCTCTCTCTCTCTCTTTCTCTCTCTCTCTCCCTCTCCCTCTCTTTCTCCCCAATATTTCATAAAATATTGAAATCTTTCATTATGAAATATTGTTACACAGGTGCTAGGAATTGAACTTAGGTCCTCTGGAAGAGCAACAAGTGCTCTTACCCACTGAGCCATCTTTCCAGCCCAAGGTGTTATACTTCTTAATAAGTTTTGTTTGTTTGTTTGTTTTTGTATAAGACATAGATGTTCAAGACCTCCCAATTGTAACTTTAATTTGTTTCAAAGCCTACTTTTTTTTTTTTTTTTTTTGGTTTTTCGAGACAGGGTTTCTCTGTGTAGCCCTGGCTGTCCTGGAACTCACTCTGTAGACCAGGCTGGCCTCGAACTCAGAAATCCGCCTGCCTCTGCCTCCCGAGTACTGGGATTAAAGGCGTGCGCCACCACGCCCGGCTCAAAGCCTACTTTTAATGACGGTTCTTACATGCTTTAGCCTCTCTTGTAGCCCACTACCCACCAGAGATATTGGAAAAGAAAGGATACGGGGAAAGTAAACCTGTTTAGAAAGGTTCTTTGGAGCAACTTTAATCTGTGTTGTCTGGGTATCAGCAGTTCAGTTCACAGGTCAGTAGCAGCAGCTCAATCCACTTGCAAACACTTTACATACACCAGCAGATTCACCAGCAGTCCAGTTAGGTAGAGTTGGGATAGCAAATATGAAGTCAGCACCGGTGGCACTACCTAGCAGAGACAGCCAGACCTCCGCCTCAGCACAAGTCAGCAGGAGGGACCAGGGCCAACAGGAATGCCAGGAGAAGTTCTTGACTATGCCTTTCTCAGCAAAGCAAAGATCAGCAAAGACTGAGACCAACAAGCATTGCACAGCTAGCTCTTTAGGTGAGCAAGCTTAGCCTCTGTCTCTGTCTGTTCAGTCCTTTTTATAGTCTCTCCAAACATCACATGTCCTCCACAGGTCTTTCCTTAGCATGTGTCCTGCCTCAGCATGTGCATATGTCTCAGCTGACATCACTCTGCCAATCAGCCCAAGTCTGCAAAAGAGTCAAGAAACCATGGCACACCACCAGAAGTTTTTGAGTGCATTTATCTCTATGGAGTCCTGACAAATGCAGCTCAACTATGCAATGTAAGGCAGACCAATACATGCGTGTCATTATCAAAGAATTCTTCATCACATGTCCTTTCACTTGCTTTAGTAGAACATACTTTCTCCTGTGTCTGCTTCAGTGCAGTGTTCCTACATGGTCTGCCTTAGTCCTCCACCTGTGTCCACTTTAGGAAAATACTCCTTCATGTCTTTGCCCCAGCATCCGACACAACTGACTCTCCCAAGAATCCCTAAGTTTCCACTTCACTGGATCCCAAACTTTATCTTCTCTGACTCCTTATCTTCTGACCTTCTGGTCCTCTCTCTCAGGCTCCTGTCACTGAAGGGTGATTTTTGGTTCAGACCCCATGTGTGCATATATACTGATGTATTCTCCTTGCATGTATGTGTGTTTCACATGCACATCTGTGCATTCATATATGCATGTGCCTTTTTATATGCACATGTATATATCTGTATTCATCTGTTTATGTGTATATTTAGAGGTGAATATGCATGTTTGTGTTCATATGAGCTTTGTGTGCTCTTATGCACACATGTGTGTGCATATATGTACATGTATGATTGTGTATCCATATGTACATGTGTGTGTTAAGGTATGCATGTTTTTATTCATATATAAATGTATATGGTCATATCTGCCTATCTATATTCATATGTGCATTGTGTCACATGTTAGAGTTTATGTGCATTTATATATATAAATTAATGTTTACATTCATATATACACATGTTCATATGCACATATATGCATATATACGTATATGTTTGCCTTTGCCTGTTCATGTGTTTGTTTATATGTGCACATGTGTATTGACATGTACATGTGCATGTTTATATGTGCATGGGTCTGTGTCTGCTCATACATGCATTTTTGTGTCTCGATAGTAGCTTTCTCTGGGCTCCCTGACCTCTCAAATTGATCAATTGCTGTTGTCTTGAGCTCCTTCCCCATGAATCTGTCAACTAGGCAAGAATACAACTGAGGACACTAAGGGCTGACATCACAGCAGATGGACCCACCCTTCTTCTGAGGGCTGCTGCACACAAAAAACTGAAGGACCTTGTGT
This sequence comes from Mus minutoides, assembly GCA_902729485.2. Classification (NCBI taxonomy): domain Eukaryota; kingdom Metazoa; phylum Chordata; class Mammalia; order Rodentia; family Muridae; genus Mus; species Mus minutoides. The sequence goes on from LR755212.1 coordinate 19,880, forward strand.
GACAAGAGAACCAAGGCCACCATTGGTCACCAGAGAATTTCTCCCCTCATCCTTTGGTAACTCACACCAATTCATTCTGCAGTAAAGATGCTATGTAAGCATCATCATCTGACTCTTTCTCCTCTGAGTCTAGAGTTTGTGGGATTTGAAGCAAACGTGCATATATAGCAATATAACTTGTGTGGCCACAGGCAGCTACGATGCAGTTCAACTATGCAATGTAAGGCAAACCAATACATGCGTGTAGTTAGTGAAGAATCCTTCATCACATGTCCTTTCACATGTATGCTTTAGCAGAACATCCTCTCTCTTGTGTGTGCTTCAGTGGAACATTTCTTCATGAGTCTGCCTTAGCCTTTCACACCTGTGTCCACTTTAATGAAATATTCCTTCATGTGTTTGCTCCAGCAAAACACCATCCAACCGACTTTCCAAAGAACCCTTAAGTTTCTACTTCAAACATCCCTACACACATGCATACACATATACATATACAGTCCTACATACACACACATCACATGCTGGCACACACATGCACATATATACACATACACCACACACCTCTATACACACACACACACACACACACACACACACACACACATCATATAGGGATTAGAGTAACAGAATAAAGTCCATTTTGTTTTTAAGACTCCATTCTAAATTAACTTGCCCTTAGAGAGGCATGGCCCCCTCCCTTTATGTCAGAAAAAAAAATCACGAAAAATCCCTGGTAGTTGCAAAATAGGCATAGCAGTTACAGCTAGATGATAATAGAGTGGGCTAAGAAAACATAAGTTACTTCTTTTTGATGTATTCTCCCTCCTTGTGGTTTAACCAGGTGCTCTAAACCAATTAGTTTAAAGGTCAACATTCCTTTACCCTGTCATGTAATGCCAAGGCTTAGAAAACCCTGCTTGCTTTTTTTTTCCTTTATAACCCCCCTCCCTCTAGACCTCAGGGCATCAGGAAAATTTGTGGCCCAAGCTTAAGCTTGAATTAAAACTCTCACGTGCATACATTGGAGTTGTGGTTCATGGTGGTCTCTTTGGGGTTTTCATAATCTGGGCACAACAATCACACACACTCACACACACACACACACACACACACAAACACTCATACGCACATACCCCTCTACACACACAGCCTTCCACACATCTACACACATATGCACACTCCCCCTACATACACACACCCCATCCACATACACAGCCCTCCACAACACACTCTTCCACACATATGCACACACATGCACCCCCCAGTCTCTAATCATTATTTCCCTCCAAAGGTGACTCTACCCACTTATAGAATCTAGGCATCTCATGTTATTCACTTTGAATACATAAATCTCCCCAATGCTTCAAAATTCTAGAATATTTTTGTTAAAGAAGACCCAAAATTAATGTTCACATCATTTATCCATCAGAGGGAGCCAACAAAGCCAGAATAGTAGGAACAAGCTGACCATTATCAGTCTCAAGCCAAGATTTTCAGTCTAGGACTATGTGATGACCATTCTTGGTTATCTGCCTCACTACATCTGGAACTAAAACCCGAAATGGGGGGCACACCTGTGGGGGATTTCTTGCTTAATTTGAAGTGGGAAGATCCACTTCTAACCTGAATTTTTGAGTTACAAAGACAAGCCTTTAATCTGGATCTTGAGGGGAAAGCATACCTTTATTCTGGTCCACACTTTCTGCTGGAAGCCTATATAAGGATATGGAAGAAGGAAGCTTTTGCTCTTTGATTGCTTGCTTTTGCTTTGCTAGCAAGTCCATTCCTTCACTGGTATTAGAACTTACTTCCTCAGGACTCCAGTGCATACTGAAGACCAGCTGAGAAATCAGGTTCGTGGATTGAACAACTATTGGATTCTTGGAATTTCTGTTCATAGTCAGCCTTTGTTACATTAGCTATACCTCACTCTTTAAGATGTTTTAATGAACCCTGTATGTATGTATGTATGTATGTATGCATGCATGTATGTATACTATAAGTCCTGTTACTCTAGAGAACTCTGACTCATAAAGATTATAAACCTAAGGTATAAATGAGAAACAATTTCTTGGATCCAAGCATATGTCAGATTTAATGTGTGGTTGTTTCTTCTTCTTCTTCTTCTTCTTCTTCTTCTTCTTCTTCTTCTTCTTCTTCTTCTTCTTCTTCTTCTTCTTCGTTTTTTGAAACAGGGCTTCTCTGTGTAGCCTTGGATGTCCTGGAACTTATTCTGTAGACAAGGCTCACAGAGATCCACCTGCCTCTGCCCCCAAAGTTCTAGGATTAATAAAGGATTGCACCACCACTGCCTAGCCAGTTTTATCTTTCTCAACATCAAGTGTGCTTTAATGTGAGGGATAACTGACTTTGAGGGTGCCAACACTAATACATGCCTAGTAAGAGAGTAGACACTGCCATGTAAAAATGGCTCCCTCTTACACAGGAACCCTACCCAACCAGTGTCTTGGGTTCCTTCTGGTCTGCACCAGTATAACTTGGGTAGAAACTCAGTGGCCAGTCCCACAGTCCTCAGAAGAGGCTCCACTCCCAGGCGCTTTAGCATGCCCAGGATATTAGGATCCCAGGAGCTTGGTCACACCAGAATTTCAGAGTCTCAGAAGTAGCTTGACTCCCAGGAACTCTGACAAACACAGAATCTCAGGATCACAGAGACAGCTGGACTCTGAGGAGTTCTGATTCAACCAGGATTAAAGAAAGGACAAGCTCCAGTCAGACAGCGAGGGCAGGAAGCACTAGAGATAATCAGATGGTGGGAGGCAAGCATAAGAACAGAAGCAACAGAAACCAAGATTACTTGGCATCACCATAACCCAATTCTCCCACCATAACAAGTCCTGGATATACCATCACACTGGGAAAGCAAGATATGGACCTAAAGTCACTTCTCATGACTATGATGGAGGACTTTAAGAAGGATATAAATAACTCTCTTAAAGAAATACAGGAGAACACAGGTAAACATGTAGAAGTCCTTAAAGAGGAAAAACAAAAATCCCTTAAAGAATTACAGAAAAATACAACCAAACAGGTGAAGGAATTGAACAAAACCATCCAAGATATAAAAATGGAAAAGGAAACAATCAAAAAAATTACAAAGAGAGACAAGCCTGGAGTTAGAAAACCTAGGAAAGAGATCAGGAGCCATAGATGCAAGCATCACTGACAATCCAAGAGATAGAAGAGAGAATCTCAGATGCAGAAGATACCATAGAAAACATTGATTCAACAGTGAAAGAAAATGCAAAAAGCAGAAAGCTCTTAACCCAAAACATCCAGGAAATCCAGGACACAATGAGAAGACCAAATCTAAGGATAATAGGTATAGAAGAGAGTGAAGATTCCCAACTTAAAGGGACAGGAAATATCTTCAACAAAATTATAGAAGAAAACTTCCCTAACCAAAGAAAGAGATGCCTATGAACATACAAGAAGCCTACAGAACTCCAAATAGATAGGACAAGAAAAGAAATTCCTCTTGTCACATAATAATCAAAACAGCAAGTGCATTAAAGAAAGAAAGAATATTAAAAGCAGTAAGGGAAATGTTCAAGTAACACATAAAGGCAGACCTATCAGAATTACACCAGACTTCTCACCAGAGACTATGAAAGCTAGAAGATCCTGGGCAGATGTCATATAGACCCTAAGAGAACACAAATGCCAGCCCAGGCTACTATACCCAGCAAAACTCTCAATCACCATAGATGGAGAAACCAAGATATTCCATGACAGAACCAAATTTACACACTATATTTCCATAAATCCAGACCTACAAAGGATAATAGATGGAAAACACCAACACAAGGAGGGAAACTACACCCTAAAAAAAGCATGAAAGTAATCTTTCAACAATCCTAAAAGAAGATAGACACATGAACAGAATTCCAACTCTAACAACAAAAATAACAGGAAGTAATAGTCACTTTTCCTTAATATCTCTTGATATCAATGAACTCAATTCCCCAATAAAAAGACATAGACTAACAGACTGGATACTTAAAGAAGACCCAACATTTTGTTGCATACAGGAAATGCTCCTCAGTGGTAAAGATAGACACTACCTCAGAGAAAAGGGCTGGAAAACGATTTTCCAAGCATATGGTCATAAGAAACAAGCTAGAGTAGCCATTCTAATATAGAATAAAATCAACTTTCAACCAAAAGTTATCAAAAAGGATATGGAAGGACAGTTCATACTGGTCAAAGGAAAAATCTATCAAGATGAACTCTCAACTCAGAACATCTATGCTCCAAATGCAAGGGCATCCACATTCATAAAAGAAACTTTACTAAAGCTCAAAGCACACATTATACCCCAAACAATAATAATGGGAGACTTCAACACCCCACTCTCAGCAATGGGCAGATCATAGAGACAGAAACTAAACAGAGACACAATAAAATTAACAGAAGTTATGACCCAAATGGGTCTAACAGATATTTATAGAACATTTCATCCTAAAGCAAAAGAATATACCTTCTTCTCAGCACCTCATGGTACCTTCTCCAAAATTGACCATATATTTGGTCTCAAAAGAGGCCTCAACAGATACTAGAAGATTTAAATAATCCCATGCACCCTATCAGACCACTATGCACTAAGGCTGGTCTTAAATTCCAACAAAAACAATAGAAAACACACATACACATGGAAACTGAATAACACTCTACTCAATGATAACTTGGTCAAGGAAGAAATTAAAGACTTTTTAGAATTCAAAGAAAATGAAGACACATCATACCAAAACCTATGGGTCACAATGAATGCAGTGGTAAGAGGAAAACTCATAGCTCTAAGAGTCTCCAAAAAGAGACTAGCAGCTTGACAGCACACCTGAAAGCTGTAGAACAAAAAGAAGCAAAGACACCCAAGAGGAATAGACAGCAGGAAATAAACTCAGGGCTGAAATCAACCAAATAAAAACAAAAAGAACTATACAAAGAATCAACAAAACCAGAAGCTGGTTCTTTGAGAAAATCAACAAGATAGATAAACCCTTAGCCAGACTAACTAGAGGGCACAGAGACAGCATCCAAATTAATAAAATCAGAAATGAAAAGGGAGATATAACAATGGAAACTGTGGAAATTCAAAAAACTCATCAGATCCTACTCCAAATTTTATACTCAACTAAACTGGAAAATCTGCATGAAATGGACAATTTTCTAGACACAAGGTGCCAACATTAAAACAGGATCATATAAACCATCTAAACAGACCCATAACCCCTAAAGAAATAGAAGCAGTCATTAATAGTTTCTCAACCAAAAAAAAAAAAAAAGCCTAGGACCAGATGGGTTTAGTGGAGAATTCTATCAGACATTTAAAGAAGACCTAATATCAATACTCTTCAAACTATTCCACAAAGTAGAAACAGAAGGTACATACCCATTTTGTTCTATGAAGCCATAATTAACGCTTATACCTAAACTACACAAAGCCCCAACAAAGAAAGAGAACTCCAGATCAATCTTCCTTATGAACACTGATGAAAAAATAAAATTCTTGCCAACCGAATCCAAGAACACATCAAACTGATCATTCACCATGATCAAGTAGGCTTCATCCCAGGGATGCAGGGATGGTTTAATATACAGAAATCCATCAATGTAATCCACTACATAAACAAACTCAAAGAAAAAAGCCACATGACCATTTCATTAGATGCTGAAAAACATTTGATAAAATTCAGTATCCTTTCATGTTAAAAGTCTTAGAAAGATCAGGAATTCAAGGCCCATACCTAAACATAGTGTCTTAGTTAGGGTTTTACTGCTGTGAACAGATACCATGACCAAGGCAAGTCTTATAAAAAACAACATTTACTTGGGGCTGGCTTACAGGTTCAGAGGTTCAGTCCTTTATCATCATGGCAGTATCCAGGCAGGCATGGCACAGGCAGAGCTGAGAGTTCTACATCTTCATCCAAACGCTGCTAGTGGAAGACTGACTTCCAGGCAACTAGGGTGAAGATCTTAAGCCCACACCCACAGTGACACACCTACTCCAACCAGGTCACACCTATTTGAACAAGGCCACACCTCCAAATGGTGCCACTCCCTGGCCCAAGAATATACAAACCATCACACATAGTAAAAGCAAACCAGTAGTCAACATGAAACTTGAAGTAATCCCACTAAAATCAAGAACTAGTCAAGGCTTCCCTATCTTCCCAAAAAGGCAACTAGTACTATGTTCTAGCTAGGGCAATTAGACAACAAAAGGAGGTCAAGCCAGGCGTGGTGGTGCACGCCTTTGATCCCAGCACTCGGGAGGCAGAGGCAGGCGGATTTCTGAGTTCAAGGCCAGCCTGGTCTACAAAGTGAGTTCCAGGACAGCCAGGGCTATAAAGAGAAACCCTGTCTTGAAAACAAAAACAAAAACAAAAACCAAACCAAAACAAAAAGGAGGTCAAAGGGATACAAATTGGAAAGGAAGAAGTCAAAATATCACTATTTGCAGATGATATGATAGTATACTTAAGTGACCCCAAAAATTCCACCAGAGAACTCCTACAGCTGATAAACAACTTCAGCAAAGTGGCTGCATATAAAATTAACTCAAATCAGTAGCCTTCCTCTACTCAAAGGATAAACAGGCTGAGAAAGAAATTAGGGAAATGACACCCTTCACAATAGTCACAAACAATATAAAATATTGGGCTGGTGAGATGGCTCAGCGTTTAAGAGTGCCGACTGCTCTTCCAAAGGTCCTGAGTTCAAATCCCAGAAACCACATGGTGGCTCACAAGCATCCATAACGAAATCTGATGCCCTCTTCTGAAGTGTCTAAAGACAGCTACAGTGTACTTACATATAATAAATAAATAATAAAATAAAAGAAAAACAATATAAAATATCTTGTTGTGACTCTAATCAAACAAGTGAAAGATCTGTATATCAAGAACTTCAAGCCTCTGAAGAAAGAAATCGAAGAAGACATCAGAAGATGGAAGAACTCCCATGCTCATGGATTGGCAGGATTAATATTGTAAAAATGACCATCCTGCTGAAAGCAATCTACAGATTCAATGCAATCCCCATCAAAATTCCAACTCAATTCTTCCCTGAGTTAGAAATGGCAATTTGAAAATTTATTTGAAATAACAAAAAACCCAGGATAGCAAAAGCTATTCTCAACAATAAAAGAACTTGTGGGGGAATCACCCTCCCTGACCTCAAGCTGTACTACAGAGCAATTGTGATAAAAAACTTCATGGAACTGGTACAGCAACAGACAGGTAGATGAATGGAGTAGAATTGAAGACCCAGAAATGAGCGCATACAATATGGTCACTTGATCTTTGACAAAGGAGTTAAAACCATCCAGTGGAAAAACAGCATTTTTAACAAAGTGCTGGTTCAACTGGCAGTTAGCATGTAGAAGAATGCAAATTGACCCATTCTTATCTCCTTGCACAAAGCTCAAGTCCAAGTGGATCAAGGACCTCCACATAAAACCAGAGACACTGAAACTTATAGAGGAGAAAGTCAGGAAGAGCCTCAAAAAATATGGGCTCAGGGGAAAGATTCCTAACAGAACCCCAGTGGCTTGTGCTATAAGATCAAGAATCGACAAATGGGATCTCATAAAATTGCAAAGCTCTGTTAGGCAAAGGACACTGTCAGTAAGACAAAAAGGCAACCAACAGATTGGGAAAAGATCTATACCAATCTTACATCTGATAGAAGGCTAATATCCAATATATACAAAGAACTAATGAAGTTAGACTCTAGAAGCACCTAAAGAAATGTTCAACATCCTTAGTAATCAGGGAAATGCAAATCAAAACAACCCTGAGATTTCACCTCACACCAGTCAGAATGGCTAAAATAAAAAACTCAGGTTACAGCAGATGCTGGCGAGGATGTGGATAAAGAGGAACACTCCTCCATTGCTGGTACAAATGCAAGCTGGTACAACCACTCTGGAAATCAGTTTGGTGATTCCTCAGAAAGTTGGACATAGTATTACCTGAGGACCCAGCTATACCACTCCTGAGCATATTCCCAGAAGATGCTCCAACATGTAATAAGAATACATGTTCCACTATGTTCATAGCAGCCTTATTTATAATAGCCAGGAGCTGGAAAGAACCCAGATGTCCTTCAACAGAGGAATGGATACAGAAAATGTGAAACATCTACACAATGGAATACTACTCAGATATTAAAATGATGAATTCATAAAATTCTTAGGCAGAAGGATAGAAGTAGAAAATATCCTGAGTGAGGTAACCCAATCGCAAAAGAACACACATGGTATGCACTCACTGATTAGTGGATACTAATCTAAAAGCTCCAAATGACCAGGATACAATTCACAGACCACATGAAGTTCAATAACAAGGAAGACCAAACTGTGGGTGCTTTGGTCCTTCTTAGAAGGAGATTAAAATACTCACAGCAAATATAGAGATAAAGTGTAGAGCAGAGACTAAAGGAAAGGCCATTCAGAGAACAACAATATCAACCAACTACACCCCCCAGAACTCCCAGGGACCAAGCCATCAACAAAGGTGCACACATGGCTCCAGCTGCATATGAAGCAGAGGATGGCCTTGTCAGGCATCAATGGAAGGAGAGGTCCTTGGTCCTATGAAGGCTTGATAGATGCCCCAGTGTAGGGGAATTGAGGGTGGGGAGGTGGGAGTGGGTGGGTGGGTGGAGGAACACCCTCATAGAAGCAGGGGGAGGGAGGATGTGATAGGGTGTTTCTGGGAGGGAGAGAAACTGGGAAAGGGGATAACACTTGAAACGTAAATAAAGAAAATATCCAATTAAAAAAAAAAAAAGAACAGCTCACCGTTAAAAAAAACATTTTACAGCTTGTAAGGAATTTGCCATTGGAGAGATGAGAGAAGGCAACGATTTATGATTGAAGGTTTTGGTTTGTAAATACAGTTCACAGCTAGTGGAGATAAGAGCTATAGTTTGCATTGTATCTGTGCATGCCATACATTACCTTACCAGCCAGTCCTCCCTGATGTGTATATTCTGTAAGACTTAAATTCCCAACGCTCTTCACCTGCTTTGTCCCATGTTAATTTCCTTTATAGAATGCCTCAGTGGTGTATGGAGTGTTTTGGTATATGTCCATGATATATATATATATATATATATATATATATATATATATATATATATATATATATATATATATATATATATGTGTGTGTGTGTGTGTGTGTGTGTGTGTGTGTGTGTGTGTGTATATAATTTATATTTGTATACACATGCATTTGTACATGTCTACATGTTGGTTCATTCCCCACTAAGAAGTCATCTTTATGATAAAAAAAAAATCTGCCTCATTCATGTCCCCAGTGAACCTGAGCAATTGTTATCCTTTCCTAGACCAATGCTTAACATATAGATGCTTGATATTTGTTGATTAGATATGGAATGGTTCTGCCAATTGAACAATAGGAGTGTCCTGTTTAATTGTTGATGTTGAAGAACCAGACTGACATTCCAGGAGAAAATATCTCCTGGTGAAGTCAGGAGTTTCTTTATTACCCTACTGCCAAAGCGAATTGTTTATGCAAAGATTCCAGCAGGAAGTAAGCTGTTAGCAGGCCCAAGTATATTTGCTGAACTTGAAGGCAAGGTTTGAATGCCTTGTGATTTAAAAACTTGTGAAAACCCAAATGTAAATTTACTTAAAACAAAGAGTATAATTAATTAAAAGTTTTTTTCCCCACCAGAGGACACATTGATGGCTTAACTTTTTTCTCAGTTATTGTGTGTGAGCATTTAACTGGAGATCGACCCTTTTAACAACATTGTAATTGTGCAGTGCATCCTCTTTCCTGGAGGCATGATCTAGGAATAATTCTTCTTCTTCTTCTTCTTCTTCTTCTTCTTCTTCTTCTTCTTCTTCTTCTTCTTCTTCTTCTTCTTCTTCTTCTTCTTCTTCTTCTTCTTCTTCTGGGGTGGGGGTTGAGACAGGGTTTCCTCTGTATAGCTCTGGCTGTCCTGGAACTCACTCTGTAGACCAGGCTGGCCTTGAACTCAGAAATCCTCCTGCCTCTGCCTCACAAGTGCTGGGATTAAAGGTGTGCGCCACCACCGCCTGGCGGAATTATTCTTGAAAACACAGAAGCTCCATACCCACAAATCCCCATGCTGCACTTGCTCTACCCCTCTACAGCCAGCACACTGCACTCCTATAGTAGTGGGCCTGTGTTCTATCCCTCTGTAAGAACCATGCAGTGTCTGGCACATAGTAATGGGGGCCATTACTCACCCTTCTGGACAAATAGCAAGTCCTACAAAATGTGACAACACAAATGAACCTTGATGACATANTGGGCAGAACAACACACACCTAAAACACTAAAATATGCAAGACCCGGGTAATTTAGACTGATAAATGCTTTCTTTAAAATCACGTCTATTGAGTTTCATCTCCAGAAACTGTGTACAAATGGTGGGCTTGGTGGTGCAAGCTTATAATCCCAGCACTGGGAAGTGAGAGGCAGGAGGATTCCTGGAACTCATTGGATGGCCAGCCTAACCTGATGGGTGAGCTCTAGGCCAATGAGAGAGACTTACTCAAAACCCAGGTGGAATGGCACCCAAGAAGAACACCCTAAGTTGATGCATCTGTACTTTCATGCTGGAGTGAAGGAACACACAGACATAAACATGCGATGGGAACCTGCAGCAGCATGCTGTTATGCCCCAGTGTGTGGATGAACTCAGATGCTCTGTGCTGGTTTTGAACCTGTTATGCCTAAATCTGAATCCCAGATATGCTGTGGGTCTTAAGCCAAGCATCTTGCCTGTTTCTGTTTTCTCTTGGGTTGTTGTGAGGAGAAATGAGCTGGACTAAGTAAAGCAATGACATGTACCAGCAAAGAGGACTCATGAAACAAACATAAGCCCTTAGCCACACATGACGAGATCTAAGTCTCTCCACCAAAGCTTTCTACTGTGGTCAGTGGGCTGAATTAATCCAACCTGCACTAACTTTTAAAAAATAATCAAATAGTTTCCCATGAAATTACCTCTGAAGAAATGGGAACCATTCGAACTAAGCAGGAGTGCTAAAAGCCTTCTTTGGAGACACTACCATCTCTCCAGGAGTTTCCTAATGGCAGTGCCCAGGTGTCACAATTTGGTGCTCAGAGATACCAGATGTATTCCCTAGTATGTTGTTTAGACAAAGTACTGAAGGGGCCTGGGGTGATGGCTCTTTGGTAAAAAGCACACATTGCAAGCTTGAAGACCTGAGTTAGATCCCCGGAATCTACAGAAAAAGCTGGACCTGGTAGCACACATGTGATTCCAGCTTAGCAGGCAGACAGAGGAAGATTCCTGAGTTTGCTGGAGAACTAGTCCAGCATACTCAGTGAAGCTCCAGGCTGGTGAGAGACCCTGTTGGGAAAATAAGGTGGATGACTCCTGATGCACAACACCCCAGGCTGTCCTTTGGCTTCTACATGCATGAACAAACATGTAACTGCACATTATGAACACACACACACACACACACACACACACACACACACGGGAGAGAAAGAGAGAGACTGAATGAAAGAGATAATGAGAGAGAAGAGAGAGGAAAAACAAAAAAATCTTGAAGGGTCCAGAGCAAGCAGGTAGACATTGGCTTCCTATAAGCTTTGTTATACACACATTTTGACATCATGACATCATGACAAAGGGAATTTTAAAGTGCTGATTACATTATGAATGCCCCTAATTTTATGGTTTCTTCAGGTCATGTTACTTCCAGAATACATTAACATGAACACACACACACACACACACACACACACACACACACATTTCATTGTACACTCTTCTTTTTAAAAATTAGAGGAGAGAGCTCAGCCTAAAGAGCACATACTACTCGGATAGAGCATCCAAGTTCTGAGCCGAGCACCCACATCAGGCAACAAAGTTATTATAATCCAAACAGTGTGGCACTGATGTTAACAGATGTAGCAGTGTGGCACTGATGTTAACAGATGTAGCAGTGTGGCACTGATGTTAACAGATGTAGCAGTGTGGCACTGATGTTAACAGATGTAGCAGTGTGGCACTGATGTTAACAGATGTAGCAGTGTGGCACTGATGTTAACAGATGTAGCAGTGTGGCACTGATGTTAACAGATGTAGGGACTAGCAGGATAGAAGAGATTCTAGAAATAAACCCAAAAGTCTATTGTTATGTGTCGTTTTATGCTACTGCCTTTGCTCCAGGATCAGCCGCACTACCAGCCTCCTCCCAGCTTCCCTTGAATCCACAGATAAAGCACACACACTGTTCCTTCTCAATTTGCCTAAGGACACAATTGCTGGGAATTATTGTCTCCCACCTGGAAAAGTACACCCTCAATAATATTGTTATCTCTGTTCCTCCCACCAGGCCTAAGTTTCAGTGTCTAGATCCACCCAGCCCCTGCCAAATATCCCTGACCACCCCCGCCTGTAGTAGTGGGCTCAGGCCCCAGCTCCTCCTGAGACCTCATGTGGCTGCTGGCTTCTTCTCCCTCCAAAGCATGGCAAAAACTCCCCCTCTCCTTTCTTGCATCTGCCTTTTCCTTCTGGGACCTGAAAGTCCCGCTTGTACCTTCCACTCAGCAATTGCCCCCTACAAGAAAGGAGAGGGGGAGTGTATTAGTCAGGGTTCTCTAGAGTCACAGAACTTATAGGTAGTCTCTGTATAGTAAAGGAATTTATTGATGACTTACAGTCTGCAGTCCAATTCCCAACAATGGTTCAGTAGTAGTTGTGAATGGAAGTCCAAGGATCTAGCAGTTGCTCAGTCCCACACGGCAAGCAGGTGAAAGAGCGAGAGTGAGACTCCCTTCTTCCAATGTCCTTATATGGTCTCCAGCAGAAGGTGCCACCACACCTGTAATCCCAGATGACCTTGAACTCGGAGATCTCCCTGTCAGGGATATTTGGCAGGGGCTGGGTGGATCTAGCCACTGAAGCTTAGGTCTGGTGGGAGGAGCAGAGATAACAATATTATTGAGGGCATGCTTTTCCAGGTGGGAGACAATAATGCCCAGCAATTGTGTGCTAAGGCAAGTTGAGAAGGAAGAAACTGTGTGTGTGTGTGTGTGTGTGTGTGTGTGTGTGTGTGTGTGTGTGTGTTTCTTTTATCTGTGGATTCAAGGGAAGCTGGGAGGGGGCTGGTAGTGCTCTCACTTCATGGAGCTAAAGGTGGGTAGAGCAAAAGTGAAGCTGGGTGGGGGCTGGTAGTGCTATCCAATCCCGGTGCAAAGGTGGTAGTGTAAAACCACACACGACAGTCTACTGCCAGTTGATTTTCCAAAAAGACACCAAGGCCTCCAGTGGTGAAAAGTATTCCAACTAAGAAACAGTGTTGTGAATTACTGTTCCTTAATATCGCTTAATATCAATGGACTCAATTCTCCAATAAAAAGACATAGACTATCAGACTGGCTACACAAACAGGACCCGACATTTTGCTGCCTACAAGAAACACACCTCAGGAAAAATGACAGACACTACCTCAGAGTGAAAGGCTGGAAAACAATATTCCAAGCAAATGGCCCAAAGAAAAAAGCTGGGGTAGCCATTCTAATATCGAATAAAATAGACTTTCAACCCAAAATTATCAAAAGAGACAAAGAGGGGCACTTCATACTCATCAAAGGCAAAATCTTCCAAGAAGAACTCTCAATTCTGAATATCTATGCTCCAAATGCAAGAGCAGCCACTTTCATTAAAGAAACTTTAGTAAAGCTTA
>LR755212.1:40375-115115 GCA_902729485.2 Mus minutoides
GAGAGAGAGAGAGAGAGAGAGAGAGAGAGAGAGACATGATGGTTTTCTAGGTCTCTCCAGCACAATCATGGCAAGAAAGCTGTGGCCTGCAACTAAGCCAGAGAAGTTACTGTGTTTACTCGGAGGAATTGCTTGAACACTTAACATCAATCAATCTTTCACGAAGCCAAGCTTCTTCACTTTCACCCTAAATACTCAAATTCAGAAAGCGTCTTTCTGAAGTGCAGCCAGACAATGAACACAAACCACCAGTCTGGCTGCCCACTATAAACACGCTGGCTCTTGGGAATTCTGAGTACTTTGTACCTTCCTATGGAGAGAAAGGTACAAGGTGCAGGTCTGGGGACCGAGTGGGGCACTGCTTGCTGTGCGGAAGGCAGGAAAGGAAGCCAAGGCAGAGAAGAAGCTCATTTCTCAGCTTCCAGAGGGCTGGATGAACTGGTGCGTGCCAAGTCCCCATACTCTGATCTGGGAGACTCCTGTGGAGAGCCTGGACAAAGCCAGGACACACTCTGTGCGTTGTGAAGTGGGCTGAGCCTGAGAGAAGGGAGACTTCCCGAAACACTCCCCCTCTTTCTTTACCTCACTCATTCATACCCTAGTTATTATATACAAATAAAATATTACACAAATATGTTAAAAAAATACAGCTACTTAGCCTGTTCTTATGATGAGAACACTTCAAACCCACCTTCTTAGTAATTTGGAGTATAAAATATGTTGTTACTAACTACCATCAGCATAATTTACACCAGATATCTTAAATTTATTAATCCATTTCTTATATATTATTTTTCATCTTTTACTCAGCATCTTCCCTGACCTTCCTGGCTCCCAACTTCAGTTGACCCATATTTCTATTCTCTGTTCCTGTAAGCTTGACATTCTTAGATTCCCTCTGTAAGAGATGGCATTTGCCTCTCTGTGTCTAACATTTTTTACTCCCCACGATAAGCCCAAGCTCACACATGTTAACACAGCTGGAGGGATTTCCTTCCCTCTTAAGGCTGAACACTATTTTACTGTTAGTGTATGCCCCCTGTGGTGGTTTGAATATGTTTAGCCCACAGAGTAGCACTTTTAGGTGTGTCCTAGTTAAGTAGGTGTGTCCTTGTGGAAGGAAGTGTGTCACTTTGGGAGTGGGCTTTGAGACCCTCCTCCTAGCTAGCTTCCTGGAAGACAGTCTGCTCCTGTTTTTCTTTGGATAAAGATGCAGAACTCTCAACTCCTACAGTAAAATGCCTTTCTGGACACTGCCGTGCTTCCTGCCATGATAATAATGGATTGAAACTCTGCAAGTATAAGCCATCCCAGAATAAATGTTGTCCTTTATGAGGCTTGTCTTGGATATGGTGTCTCTTTAGGGCAATGGAAACCCTAACTAAGACAACAGTTGATACCAGGAACCGGTGTATTTCTGTGATAGGCCTGATCATGTTTTGTTAGGGGAAATAGATTTAGAAAGCCATGAAATGCTTTAAGTAGGACTTAATAGGCCACTCTATAAGAATATGAAAGACATTAGTGCTGAGAGTGATTTGAACTCTGGAAATGGTTCTTATGATGCTTTAGTGAAGAATGTTGCTGCTTTTTGCTTTTGCTGAGTCTGCCTCAGGCTAAGGTGAAGAGACTCAGATTAATTGCATTGACAAAGAAAGTCAAAGGAACATCCAGCATAGACTTTGTCCTCTGGTTTACTCTCATGAAAAAATGCAAAGTGTATGGTTCAAGTATGAAAGGGGCAGCAGAAAATGAAATGGGAGCTTGATCATGTGTTCAAGGAAAGGAACAGATTAAGGGAGTGGTGATCTCAGGACAAGATTCCACCCAGCTAAGCTTATTGTTTGTGTTTGCAGTTGAACAAGAGAAAGTTATAGCATGTTAGGGATTATTACCTGGTTATTGTTTTCAATGAGGTTTCAATCTGGAATGAACTACAATCCAGAAATGGAAGGCACACTTGTGATCTAAATCTTGAGGTTGGAAGACATAGACTTTTGATCTGGATCTTGAGGAATAGTGACCATGAAAAGCTTTGGCCTAGGTATGGTGGTAACACACCTTTAATTCCAGGATACAAAGGCAAGCAAATCTCTGAGTTCAAGGCCAACCTGGGACAAAGCATGTTCTAGGTGAAGACAAGCTTAAATCCAAGGGTGGTGGTACATACCTTTAATCCCAGCATTCAGGATAACAGAGTCATGCAGATCTCTGAGTTCAAGGTCAGTCTGCAGAGCAAGTTCCGGGACAGCCAAGCTTAGGCAGTGAATGAAATCATTGAAAACAGTGGAGAAGCAGCTGAAGATGTAATAGAACAAGGGGTGTCATGTTCCAGCCTTAGCAAGCAGTAAAACTTGGCAGCTTTGGCAAAGTGGTTCTAGCTTTAGAGTCAATAATATAATGGGTTACAGGAACAATTGATATTGGTTACCTGGAGCTAAGAAATTAGTGGGGATTAAGAAGAGACCAGCATTGCTGAGGTGAAAGCTTCTAGGAAGTGTTTTCTGAGAGTACAAAGAAGCAGTGTTCTAGAGACAGCCAAGGTTGTACCTTGTGATTCAGCTGGACTTGCTTATATGTAAGAATCATCCAGGTGATACTGGTTTTGAAGGCATGAAGGGGTAATGCAAAGAATTTGAGCCTTGGCACCAATGAGGGAAGCCTATGAGAGGTTATTGGTGAAATCTAGTTGCAGCAGAAGACCCCCCAGCATATTGGAGATGCCCACTAAGAACAGCAGCAACAGTGGAGTGGAGTTAACCAGAGCCTCGAGCGCTATAGAGGGGAAGACCTGGAGAAGTGACCCAAGCCCTTTGGAGGAGCCCAGAAGTTACATGTGGATCCCAGACATTGGAACAAGAAGTTTGAAGTTGAAGTTGCCTTGGAGATCCCAGGATGTTAGAGATGCCATAGTAATGAGCTATCTGCTGAGGAAATCTGCTAACAGAGAGTGGAACCAGCCAGAGAGAAAGAATTGCATTGCAGTCAACAAGTCAGAAAGGAGTGGAAATCTGAACAGTGCTTTGACATCAGACATGGAGATGCTAAGTTTGGAGTTTGCCCATCTGTTTTTTTGGTCTTGCTTTGGTCCAGTATTTCCTCATTATGATGTTTTGGAATGGTAATGTATATACTGTGATAATGGAGGCACGTGATCTGCATTTTTGATTTTGATTTTGTAGGGGATTATAGTTAAGTGATTGGATGAGACTTTGAACTTTGGACTTTTAACATTGTTGAGACTAATATAGACTATGGGGACTTTTGACGTTGGAATGATCACGGAATAATGCTGCTTACAGGGGCTGAAGCTGAGGTCCTTGGGATTAAATCCTGGTTCAGCTAGCTGCGGCAGCTAGCAATGGGAAGTTACTCCACCCTCCATGTCAGCCCCTCCTCCAGCTCACAACAACACTGCCGGAGCCTGTCAACCAGAGCCCCCACACATGGCCTCTTCAGGACAAGGGTCTCTGGGAAGTTCCATTTATTCTCAGTGACGAGTTTTCCTCAGAGCAAGTCACATTCCATGCGAGGAAGCAGTTCAACCCGATCCCATTCAAAGTGGGAAGGAACATGAGCAGCAATTCTTGGGAGGATTCCAAAGAATTCACTGTCCATTTATTCAGTCAGTTGGTCTTCTGGGCATGCAGAAAAGGCTGTGTACAACCTTCCAAATTCAGAACACACTCAGCTGTTTCAAAGATCCCCACTTTGAAGTCTCAGCTAGTGTGATGTCGTGTGCAGGTCCCAGATGTGCAGGCCTTGGTGCAGGTCCACAGGCACACACAGCCCCTCCTGTTCAGTCCTGAAGAATACCCGTTGGTCTAGCAGAGGCTGTGTGAGTTGGAGAAACAGATTTGGCTTCATTCACACATAGAACGATACCACTGGCCAAGGATGGTAGCAATGTGTCTGCTCAGAGTAGAGTTGTAAATCAGGTCGTTTCTCTTCAGCAAGGGCCTTACATCAGCTGGCAAGAATGATTAGATCCTTAAGAATTTCAGTCTCAATCCTGCAGAGAGTCAGGAAGGTCTTTATTCTTCTGATCTCATTTTCTACAAAGGATAGAAAACAACAACAAAAACCTCCAAAACCTCTCAAATCTTTATGACAACTCACCGGCTAAAATGTTCTATCAGAAATTCCAAAATCATGCCTTTTGAGTAGGAAGAGACACAAATCTCCATGTGTTGGCAAGGTCATTTAACAAGTAGAATATGTCACATAACGTAATGAGTAAATTATGAAGCATAAAGTTCTGCCTATGAAGAAAAAAAAATGTCTTTTGAATCAGTTTTACCACTAGAGGTCAGTAGTATACCATCCCCAACGTGGCTTCTCTGTGCTCTTCAAAGCTACAGTTCATACATATTCTGGCACAGGGGTGTACATGCAGATAGAACACTCAGATACATAAAATAAATAGAATCTTTTTTAAAAGTTAAAAAAGATTTTCCAGTATAATTCTGACAAAGATTTCTCTATCTTCTAAAACACTGATAATCTAAGCATTCATGTCTATTTGAATTAACATTGTGTGTGTGTGTGTGTGTGTGTGTGTGCACGCGCGCGCGCGCGCGCGCGCGCGCTGTGAGGTAAGAGTTCAGGCTAACATCCCAATATTGATATCTAGTTGTTGAAGCATTATTGTTGAAGATAAGCTTCTCCTCATGAGATTGCTTTGATAACACTGTGAGAATCAGTTAGCTATATGAATCAGCTTGTGCACTTCTTCCTGGCCCTATTCGGTTTTGTTTCTGTATGGCTATCTTTATACCAACGGCATTACTGATCTCATTAAATTAGGTTAAAAATAAATATTGAGATAATGTAGGGTGTGCCCTCTCTTCCTTTGAAGAACTATTCTGTCTACACTGGGTCCTTTGTACCTTATGGACTTGTAGAACTTACAACTTTAGACTATAAGTTTCCTTACCATGGGTAGGAGTCCCGGTGATTCAGTCTGTCTCCCTGCAGGATTTCCTGAGCATCTGTTAAGGCCTTTTGTGTCCACTCTGCTTTGTGGCTTCCATGATTCTTTGCATCTATGATGGATGACAGAAAAGTGACTTAGCTCAGTGGTTCTCATCCTTTCTCAATGCTGTGACCCTTTAACACAGTTCCTCATGTTGTGCTGACCCCCAACCATAAAATTTTCATTGCTACTTCATAATTGTACTTTTGCTATTGTTGTGAATTGTAATGTATATATATCTATGTTTTTCGTTGTGAGAAATATTAAGAAACTGGAACTGGCATGTTCTCGCTCTTGTGCCTCTGCCCTGGCGGCCTGGCCAGCCACGCACTGGCGGGCAATGGCTGACCTGTTTTTATTTCATGGAGACTCTTGGTTCAGAGCTCCAAAATCTCTTCACCCAGATCGCTAAATTCCCACTGGTGGGTCACTACCATGTCAATCCCGTGTTTCAAATCCCCCATGGCCTCAGGCAAATCCACGTTTTGCCACCTAACCTTTCTCTCTTGAACCAGAACAGGCCGCCACCTGAAGGAAGACACAACACAAGCTTAGTTCAGAAACGAGGGTAACTCAATTGTTGGGCACAGCAACTAAAATCCTAAGCTGGTAAACCTTATTAAATCTAAATCCTCTAGTGGCGAATCCTGATGGATCCGCTATTGAAACTGGGAAACATCTTGTCCTCATGCTATCCCTGTGTGGCACAAGAGCAGGAAGAAGCCGTTCCATTTTTTAAGTATTTCCCTGCAACAGGTGGCACCCAACGTGTTGGGCAAGAATCCACTAAAAATTTAAGATTATTAGCCTGAGAGTTAGAGATTTATTTTATTTCTTTCCTGTTCTTTCTTTTCTTTTCTTTTCTTTTCTTTTCTTTTCTTTTCTTTTCTTTCTTTCTTTCTTTTCTTTTTTTCTTTTTTCTTTTTTTTAAAGTGAGTAGCTGGGTAGTGCTGAGAATGAGTCACATGGACTCAAGCATGAGGATTGAAACAGAGAAAGCAGGCTCTGAGGTCCCTGCTGTGGGGACTGCAGGCTGCTCTGAGTCAGAGAGCTGTAAAATGGAAATTGCCTAGTTCTTGGGGCAGAGATTGATTGAACTGTGAATTTATAAAATTGGGATTATTTGCTTTTAGGATAGATTTACATACAGACTTTGTCCGAATCACGTGGGGAATTTCGCTTGCAGTTCAGAACTAGGATAGGGAAAATTAATCACTGACTTCAAGTAGAGAGGGCAGTGAATAGGTATTAAAAAAATAAATGTCTGTGGCTCATGGCAGAGAGCCAAACAGATAGATGGTATCACAGGATGGCTGCTCTAGGCAGAGAGCTGAACCGTAAGACTGTATGTATAAAATTGCTTTACTTGCCTCACAGGATACTCACATTCTGTCTAACACGGGCACCACAGGAATACTGGGTTTTATATCCTCTTGGCAACATAGGAAAGGCCTAAGTATAGACACATACAGTATTTTAGTTTACTTCATTTGTTTTGGATTGTTTTAATTTGAACTAGGATATATTAGTCACTGACTCCAGAGTAGACTGTACAGTGATAATCATTGCCTGCTTTGAATAGGTATTAATTATCTATTTCTGTGGCTCCAGGTAGACAGATATTATACAGGTATTAATAAAACATGTCTGTGGCTCTAGGCAGAGAGCCAAATGGAAAGAAGGTATAGATTATTTAACCAGCCACAGGAAGCTCATATTCTGCTAACATGGGCTCCACTACAATTTTGAGTGTCTTTTCCTGCTTGGCAAGATAGGAAAGGCCTCATATAGGCACATACAGTATCTTAGTTTACTTCATTAATTTTAGTGTTTTGATTTTCAAAATGGGTGTGATTTTGAGTTTTGTGGTTATATTATCCCTCTGGAAGAGAGGTGTAAATAAAGGGTTTTCTGATTACTGGCTCAAGGATATGCTGCTTTGAGGAAAAGGTTTTGTCTTTGTGTTTTTGGAAAAGGTGATTAAGGTATTTACACCTTCCAGAGTTATATGGATCAGATTTGATAGAGGGAGACCCTCCTGAAGAACTAGATTCCAGAGAATCAAACAAAAAGGTTATCTTGATGATACTAAAACATTGTCTTGAGATTTGTATATTACAGAATATAGAGCCTTGGCAAGTCTACTTGTCAGATATACTGACCTGACCTGTTTGAATTCCTGATGTCTTGGACTTTCAGCTGGATCCAGTCAGGACACAGACATCAGAGACTAATACAACCATTCTTAAGGCCAAACAACTCCCCCATTTTCCCTACCCTTCTGCCCCCACCCCCAAAAAAGCTTCTCAAAGCCCATATTCAGCTTGAAGAAGTTATGAAGAGTTGTCATCCCAGTTCCCTGGGCTTTGGGGCTGGAGGGGGTTATTATAGGTTGTCTTTATAGTGAGTGTAGAAATGGTCATAATTGGAACAAGGAGGAAATAGCCAGAATTGATTGCATAGCCATAATCTCATTTGGTAGAAATCTTTTTTTTTTGTCTTTTTTTTCCCTTGTTCCGATCAACCCCGCTCGCTCCGCTCGACCCCGCTCGACCCCGCTCGCTCCGGCCAGCCCCACTTGCTCCCGGCCGCCCCCCGTACGCCCCCGCTTGTCCAGCCAGCCCCGCTCGCTCCGAGCTCTGCTTGCTCCGGTTTGGCCCCGCTCGTTCCGGCCGTCCCCGTTCGGCCCCACTCGCTCTGGCCCTGCTAGCTCTGGCGTCCCAGCTTGCTCCGGCCATCCCCGTTCGCCTCCGCTCGCTCTGGACAGCCTGGCTTGCTCTGGTTGGTCTCTCCGGTCCAAGGATTCACCTCTTATTATTCTTCATAAGTACGCTGTAGCTGACTTCAGACGCACCAGAGGAGGGCGTCAGATCTTGTTACGGGTGGTTGTAAGCCACCATGTGGTTGCTGGGATTTGAATTCATCACCTTCAGAAGAGCAGTCGGGTGCTCTAACCCGCTGAGCCATCTCACCAGCCCGGTAGAAATCTTTTTAATTGTTACTAAGCTGAAGTCATAATTTCTTATTTCGGTACAGAATTTATTTTGATGCAAAAATCAAGGTTTCCATTTGTATAAATTTCTTCCATTGATACTAAAAATGTAAAAGTACAGGGCTTAGACTCAGCCCTTCTATTACTGTTATTATAAACTGATCTGAGAGGACTAAGCCTGTGAGTTAAGGGCCAAATAACAAATTCATGGCTCTGAGTTTATTGCTAGGGTATTTTTAGTTACTTTAATTAGAAGTGGCTGAGAGTAGTTAATGGAGAACAGTCCAGATTACTTTACATAGATAGCCTGGTTTTCAGAAACATCCATTGCCTGCCAGTGCATGGCCAGCCAGGCCACCGGGGCAGAGGCACAAGTGTGGGAACATGCCAGTTTTTTTTTAATTCTTTTTTTTTTATTAGATATTTTCTTTATTTACATTTCAAATGCTATCCCAAAAGTCCCCTATACCCTCCCCCGCCACCCACTCCCACTTCTTGGCTCTGGCATTCCCCTGTACTGGGGCATATAAAGTTTGCAATACCAAGGGGCCTCTCTTCCCAGTGATGGCTGACTAGGCCATCTTCTGCTACATATGCAGCTAGAGACATGAGCTCTGCGGGTACTGGTTAGTTCATATTGTTGTTCCATCTATAGGGTTGTAGACCCCTTCAACTCTTTGGGTGCTTTCTCTAGCTTCTCCATTGGGATCCCTGTGTTCCATCCTATAGATGACTGTGAGCATCTACTTCTGTATTTGCCAGGCACTGGCATAGTCTCATATGAGACAGCTATATCAGGGTCCCTTCAGCAAAATCTTGCTGCCATATGCAATAGTGTCTGGGTTTGGTGGCTGATTATGGGATGGATCCCCAGGGCCAGTTTGTTTCTTAATATTTCTCCTGCAACATTTTCCAGTGGTCTTAGGTGATCTGTGTGAAATGGGTTGAGAACCACCATCTTAGCAGAAGGCCAGCTTTTTAAATTGAGTTGGAGAATGGTCTCTCCTGTTGTATTTCCTGGAAGACTTTGTACAGAATTGAATTTTATTAAACATTTGGAAAATTTTACCACAGATCCTTCTGGATCTGGAATATTTGTGGGAACAGATTACTGACCATTTAAAATAGAGACATGGACTCTGGGTGTCATCCGTTCTTGTGAGCTTTGGTGGTGTTTTTTCTTTCAAACAATCATCAGTTTCCTCCAAGTTCTAGGTCCTGCTCCAAGGCTGCTGTAGTATCTTTATAGCCTTTGACATCTACAGGCTTTCATCACTGATATTGGTAATTTGTAATGTCTCCTCTTTTTCTGGATGAATTTTCCTTGATTGTAAATTTTACCATTTCAAAAAACAAACACACGAACAAACACAAGCAAACAAAACCCCAACCCACTGTTTTAACTCAGTGGTAAAGCACATGCTTGGCTTGATGGGACTTCAATTCAGCATCAGAACACACACATATACAGAACTCACTCTGTAGACCAGGCTGGCTTCGAACTTAGAAATCCGCCTGCCTCTGCCTCCCAAGTGCTGGGATTAAAGGCATGTGCCACCACTGCCTGTCCTTTTCCTAATTTCTTAAAGGGAAAACTTAGATTTATAATTTGAAAGCTTCCTGATTTCCCAAATAAGCCTGTAATAGTAAAAAAAGTTCCTAAGCATTCCTTCCGCTGCATCCACAAGTTTTGATGTTTATATTTAAACTTAATTAAATGTGTTGGTATGTTCACATTAATTAAAATATTTTTGATATGTTCATATTTAAACCTAATTAAAATATTTTTCCATGACTCACAGTTTGTTTGAAGTATGTATTTAAATTTCCAATTATTCAGGAATTTCAAAATATCTTTCTCTTATTGATTTCAAATTTAATTTCTAGGTAGGCAGAGAAAATAATTTGCATGATTCCAACTAGGTAAGCTATTCTAAATTTATTGATGTTTCTTTTCAGGCAACAGATCAGTTGGGGGACTGGAGAGGTAATCAAGAACTGTTCATCTTGTAGAGAACACAAGTTTGGGTCACAGCAGCAATGCTGCATGGCTCACAAAAGTTTGTAACTCCACCTCCAGAGAATCAGATAACACCCTGTCTGGGTTCAGAGGGCACATCACTCATTTGCACACTGGAACACATACATATAATTAAAAAAATAAAATGAAGGGGCTGGAGAGGTGGTTCAGCAGTTAAGAGCACTGGCAGCTTTTCCAGAGGACCCAGGTTCAATTTCCAGCATCTACATGGCAGCTCACAATGTCTGTAACTCCAGTTCTAGGAGATCCAATACTCTTTTCTGGCTTCCTCAGGCACCAGGTGCCCAAGTGTTTCAGAGAAATAAATGCAAGTAAAATACATATATAATAAAAAATTAAAACTGAAAACACATATACAATAAAAAATTAAAACTGAAAACAATTTTTCAAGCCCATTTCTATAACTGGCCCATGTGCATTTGAAAAGAAAGTGTGTTCTTCACTACCTTGGAAAATCCCATCGTTCTTTGAATGTTGCCCATATTCATTCTGTGATTTTGTTGGCACTCCTCTTAGGGTTACCTGGAGTTTCCCTCTCTTCCCATATTCTCCTTCCTTCAAATCCTGAATTGTAGTCCAAGCCAAATACATTAGTCTCAAACACTAAATGGTAGGTACTTTATTTATAAAGGATCACGACCATGTGTTAGCAAATCCTGCTAGGTGTGGGGTAAGACACCTGGGAGTTGTAGAAATGGCTCAGCAAGCCAGGCAGTGGTGGCACATGCCTAGAATCCCAGCACTTGGGAGGCTGAGGCAGGCGGATTTCTGAGTTCGAGGCCAGCCTGGTCTACAGAGTGAGTTCCAGGACAGCCAGGACTGCACAGAGAAAGAAATGGCTCAGCAGTTAACAGCACTTATTGCTCTTGCACAAGAAGCTGAGTTGAGTTCTCATCATCCTCATCAGATGGTTCACCACCACCTGTAACCCCAATTCCAGGGATCTGATTCCCTCTGCTGGCATCTGCAGGCACCTTGCACAGGCACGAACGAGTACACACACACCGCCACATATTCATGCAACTAAAAATAGAATCTTATATGAAAAAGAAAAGTCAAGAAGAAAGTATTTGTAAGCTGGCTTCTACAGCTCAGAGATTTTGATAAAGTCAAAGCAAGAATGCTTTGCAGATGGGAATATACTGTGGCTAACAGCAAGATACTTCTGTTTCAAAGGTTAGGTTATAATGAAGTGTCACGAAAACCACCTGGCAACCCAAAGTCTGGCATTGTACATGTACACTTGAATAAGAAACACAATTTTAATTAAGCCTTGAGTTTTCTGAGACTGAGATCAGGCGACTGCTGATCTAAGAAATCATGAAGTGGTCGGGTGAACGGAAGTTTAAAAATTCTCTAGAATATGGTGTACGAAGAGAAACATCCATTAATGGTATACCCTTTGTGTGTTATCTAATTTTAGAAGTGGGGGAAAAAAAGGAAAACGTGCTTTTAGAATTGAGGGACAGCCGACTGCACTGCTCTGCTTCACTGTTCTTGAATGTGAACGAAATATCTCTCTCCCAGAGTCTGGTCACGGCAATTTCCAGAAATTCTGTCTCTGTCTCTGTCTCTGTCTCTGTCTGTCTATCTCTCTCTCTCTTTTTTAATCTAGAGTGACTTTCCAGCTCACTTTCCAGGTTCCTGGCGAGACAAAAGATGCTCAGCGAGGACCGCTTTCTTTGGCGCATCTTCTCTTCTGCGCCGTGATTGGTCGCTGCTTCCTTAGGACACGCCCAACAATCCTGATTGGGCGTCAATGCCCTTTTGTTAGGGCAAAGGTGGACCCCGGTGCTCTGCCACAGGCCTGTTGAAGCGTCCAGTAGCCAGTGCGCAGGCGTCCAATCTCTAGTTAGGATTGGTGGGAGGACGCCTCCTCTCTCGGCGCACGCTCCGTGGGCGGGAAGGGCGGAGCTGACGCTGTCAGTTGGTCGGAGAGCCGCGCGGCCTGGAGCTTCCTACCCATCCCGCCTCCTCCCGGCGCTTCAGACGCAAGGTAAGGCGGCTCGGGGCGACGAGGGCTGGAGCTGGGAGACCACCGAGGCCCTGCGGGGCGGGGTGGGACGGGGCGGGATGGAACGGGGACCCGGGCGGCGGCCTGGGCGCTGGATCGCGACGCCGCGAGGCCCGACACCCCGCCGAGCGCTGCGCCGAGCGCTGCAGCCGCCTTCCCGGCCCCACGCCGCGGGCTCAGTGGGAAGAGCTTGGCGGTGCCGGTCCGGGACGCCGTGGGGGTGCGATGGAACCGGGTAGTGGGAGAAGACGCTCTGCAGCCCGAGCTACCTTCCAGCTCGCCGCATTCCTCCTGCTTCAGCTTCTCGGTTGCTAGGATTGCTTTGCAGGCGTGGTGGCCCGTGCTTGTCTGGGGTGGGACGTCTTTGCTAGAACCTGGGTTTGTCTCTTTGTCAGCTTTTCTCAGGCGTCCTGCGGAACAAATATTGAGGAGTAAGGTTTGGGAAGGAGAAATCATAGCTTCCCGAAAAGCCAAGGTTTCTGTTACACCACCAGAGACTGACGTCGCAATAGCCAGAAGGATAGAGGTCCCCAAACCGTTATCCGTTTCTGAGACTCAAAGCTATGCGTAGGAATCCTAGTGTCTGTATGCTCCAATGATTAAACTGGATGCAGCTAGCTCCCTGGGGATCTAACTTAAGTTTGATCCTTATTGATGATGGAGTTCCTCGATTTCCATCGATTTTGAAACCCCTAAAATGTCAAAGCAGAACATGAACGGATACAAACATCACACTGGAGTGGATGCAGCTTGAGGCAGATAAAATTTTATATTTGTTTTGTTTGTGGAAACGCCAGAGGAGTCGAATTTTTCAAACTCAGGTTAGGACTTTAATTATATCTTGGCTATGAAACACGAGGCAAGGCCTCTAGCCTTTATAAGGCTTAGTATCCACATCTGTGAATTGCATTTTCCTTCTGTTGTTATAAAACTATATATGTAAAGTGTTTAGTACATTCCTGTAGTGCATTGGACTTTTAATTTTTAAAAACTGTATTTCTGGTGAGTGGATGACAGATGGAAAACATCAATTGCAAGTTCAGAGAAGTCTGGTGGTTGAGTTAGGAAGGATATTAGGGAAATGTCAAACTCATATCTGAGATGTCAAGGCCAGCTGAGGTGGAATGATGGGAAAAGCAGAGTGGACATTGACTCTGGATGACAACTGGGATGTGAATTAAGCCACTCTCAGATTAGGCCATGAGTTCTAATATGAGGCCTTTGGCCACATGATTTTTCTAAAGTTTCTTCTGGGGTCCAAACAGGAGAGTAGAGATGAGAAGGTCCTATAACATCTGTGGAATACTTACTAAGTATGCAAACACATAATTAGATGTATTAAATTCCCAGAACAAACCAATAAGATGCAGTTATTAGGCCCATTTTATGGATGAGGATACTGAGGCTGAGATTTTTTTTAATTAGATATTTTCTTTATTTATATTTCAAATGTTATCCCCTTTCCTAGTTTTCCCTCCGAAGATTCCCTATCCTCTGCCCCACCCCTGCTCCCCAACCCACCCACTCCCATTCCTGGTCCTGGCATTCCCCTATACTGGGTCATAGAAACTTCACAGGACCAAGGGCCTCTCCTCCCATTGATGACTGACTAGACCATCCTCTGCTACATATATAGCTAGAGCCACAAGTTCTATCATGTGTTTTCTTTGATTGGTGGTACTGGCTAGTTCATATTGATGTTCCTCCTATGGGGCTTCAGTCCCCTTCAGCTCTCTGGGTATTTCTCTGGCTCCTTCATTGGGAACCTTTTGCTCAGTCCAATGGATGACTGTGAGCATCCACTTCTGTATTTGCCAGGCACTATATCAGGCTCCTGTCAGCAGTCTCTTGTTGGCAACTGCCTAGTGTCTGGGTTTGGTGGTGGTTTATGGGATGGATCCCCAAGTGGGGCAGTCTCTGGATGGTCCTTCCTTCAGGTTCTGCTTTGTCTCTGTAACTCCTTCCTTGGGTATTTGGTTCCCCATTCTAAGAAGGAATGAAGTACCCACACTTTGGTCTTACTTGTTCTGTTTCTTGTGTTTTGCAAATTGTATCTTGGGTATTCTAAGTTTCTGGGCTAATACCCACTTATCAGTGAGTGAATATCATATGTGGGGTTTTTTTTTTTTTTTGTGATTGAGTTACCTCACTCAGGATGATATCCTCCAGATCCATCCATTTGCCTAAGAATTTCTTTTTTTTTCCCCACCCCTTGCCTAAGAATTTCATAAATTCATTGTTTTTAATAGCTGAGTAATACTCCATTGTGTAAATGTACCACATTTTCTGTATCCATTCTTCTGTTGAGGGACATCTGGGTTCTTTCCAGCTTCTGGCTATTATAAATAAGGCTGCTATGAACATAGTGGAGCATGTGTCCTTATTACCAGTTGTAACATCTTCTGGATATATGCCCAGGAGAGGTATTGCGGGATCCTTCGGTAGTACTATGTCCAGTTTTCTGAGGAACTGCCAGGCTGATTTCCAGAGTGGTTGTACCAGCTTGCAATCTCACCAACAATGGAGGAGTGTTCCTCTTTCTCCACATCCACGCCAGCATCTGCTGTCACCTGAATTTTTGATCTTAGTCATTCTGACTGATGTGAGGTGGAATCTCAGGGTTGTTTTGATTTGCATTTCCCTGATGATTAAGGATGTTGAACATTTTTTCAGGTGCTTCCCAACTATTCAGCATTCCTCATTTGAGAATTTTTTGTTTAGCTCTGTACCCCATTTTTAATAGGGTTATTTGATTTTCTGGAGTCCAGATTCTTGAGTTCTTTGTATATATTGGATATTAGTCCCCTATTGGATTTAGGATTGGTAAAGATCCTTTCGCAATCTGTTGGTGGCCTTTTTGTCTTATTGACAGTGTCTTTTGAGGCTGAGTTTTTTTTTTTTAAACTTCATTAAACATTTATTAATTTCTTTTTTTCAATTTTATTAGATATTTTCTTCATTTACATTTCAAATTCTATCCTGAAAGTCCCCTATACCCTCCCCCACCCCCGCCCCCGCCCTGCTCCCCTATCCACCCACTCCCACTTCTTGGCCCTGGCATTCCCCTGTACTGGGGCATATAAAGTTTGTAAGACCAAGGGGCCTCTCTTCCCAATGATGGCTGACTAGGCCATCTTCTGCTACATATGCAGCTAGAGACATGAGCTCTGGGGGTACTGGTTAGTTCATATTGTTGTTCCACCTATAGGGTTGCAGACCCCTTCAGTTCCTTGGGTACTTTCACTAGCTCCTCCATTGGGGGCCCTGTGTTCCATTCTATAGCTGACTGTGAGCATCCACTTCTGTGTTTGCCAGGCACTGGCATAGCCTCACACAAGACTATATTAGGGCCCTTTCAGCAAAATCTTGCTGGCTTATGCAATAGTGTCTGCGTTTGGTGGCTGATTATGGGATGGATCCTCGGCTGCAGCAGTCTCTGGTTGGTCCATCCTTTTGTCTAAGCTTCACACTTGATCTCTGTAACTCCTTCCATGTGTGTTTTGTTCCTAATTCTAAGAAGGGGCAAAGTGTCCACACTTTGATCTTCATTCTTCTTGAGTTTCATGTGTTTAGTAAATTGTATCTTGGGTAGTCTAAGTTTCTGGGCTAATACCCACTTATCAGTGAGTACATGTTATGTGAGTTCTTTTGTGATTGGGTTACCTCACTCAGGATGATACCCTCCAGATCCATCCATTTGCCTAAGAATTTCATAAATTCATTGTTTTTAATAGCTGAGTAGTACTCCATTGTGTAAATGTACCACATTTTCTGTATCCATTCTTCTGTTGAGGGACATCTGGGTTCTTTCCAGCTTCTGGCTATTATAAATAAGGCTGCTATGAACATAGTGAAGCATGTGTCCTTGTTACCAGTTGGAATATCTTCTGGGTATATGCCCAGTAGAGGTATTGCTGGATCTTTCGGTACTACTATGTCCAGTTTTCTGAGAAACCACCAGACTGATTTCCAGAGTGGTTGTACCAGCTTGCAATCTCACCAACAATGAGGAGTGTTCCTCTTTCTCCACATCCACGCCAGCATCTGCTGTCACCTGAATTTTTGATCTTAGCCATTCTGACTGGTGTGAGGTGGAGTCTCAGGGTTGTTTTGATTTGCATTTCCCTGATGATTAAGGATGTTAAACATTTTAAACATTTTTTCAGGTGCTTTTCAAGGCTGAGATTTTTAAACTTGACCAAATTTCAGAGCCTAAATAGAGAGTGAGGATTTTTAATCTCTGTGCTAAACATCGTCTTGAGAAGAAGTCTTAGAAGGTACAGTGTGAACATGCAAGGGTAATTTAAATTAATCCTGGCTAGCATTTGCTGTATCCCTGAAGGCTTACTGTCTCTTCTTCCCTTTCTGCATTCTGGATTTAAATTATAAAAGGTTCTCATCCACTAAGAAGCTATAGATACACACAGGCATTGAGATTCCTGTGATTTTCAAAGAAAAGTCTTTTAAAGATCTCAGAGAATAATGTTCCTTTCAGAGCCAGGGCAGCTGGTAAGTTACAAAATAATTGTGTAAGGTTTTGTGTGTTTGTGTGTGTACACATGTGCTGCATTCAGTGAACCCACAAATTCCAGGCTTGGCAGTGTGCATGTGTTTGGGAGAGATGGAGGTAAGACCTCTGAAGCTTGCTCACAAACACTAATTGAACCAGTGAATTCCAGGTTCAAGGTCTTAAAAACAAAACAAAACAATGGAAGAAGGATTGAGGGAGACAGCCATAGTTGCCTTCTGGCCTCTACATATGCACAGACATGCACATACACATAAACATGTACACAGACATAAATGTACATGTAAAGCAACTTTATGTCAGTTTAAAATTGAATGTTGTTTAAATGGAAAGGAATAGTACTTTCAAAAAATGACCATGCAGTGTTTCATACATTTGGTTGACTAGAAGAGTTCTTCAAGTGTGATTTTCAAATACTATAATAGGTTGAATAACTTTAAAAATAGAATTCAAACAAACAAAAATCCTGGTAATTTACTTTCTCTGAAGGGCAGAGACAGTAAACTGAGGTAGAAATGGTGAGGGAGCAGGCTCCTGTGCACTGGGGAGAGAACAGGTTCCTGTGCACTGGGGAATGTGTTTAACTTTACAGTTGTTCAGTAGTGCTATGTAAGGATGCTTGATAGCTTTCAGACAGAGCTGCCTGAGAGTCCACTTTCATTTTTGTACCCTGGACATTCTTTCTCGGGAAGATTTTTATGTGTGTACCTTTGCTTCTCTTTGTAATTGTCCTTAAAAGATTTACAGTGTTTCTGAATACTTCTTTAAAAGTATTATCCTAATTTCCCAAGATTGCAGTTAAGATGTTTCCTGTTTTGAGTATTTACATTTCCATCTCCCTTTGCTAGCACATGTCACATGATATAATTTTAAGTGCAGCATTCAAGGTCTTGATTAACTTCAGGGTCTTGATTACTGAGCAGCCCAGCATCATCTTTCCTTACTCTTCTCTCTGGAGCTGTGTGTCCTTTGCTGATGTGTGCGTACACACTTAATACTTGAGAGCAGTAAAGCACGCAGAGCAGGCATCTTCTGGAAGATGTCGTCTTCTGCAAAACAGGCGTGTATTTTACTGTTGTGTTTCTTTTTCTTCTTACAGACTATTCATTAAAGAGTTTGCGTTCAAGAGCTGAAAGTCTGTTACCCAAGATGATGAATGCTGACATGGACGGTGAGGTCTTCATCCTCTGGCTTTGTGGATGCTATGGCTTTCTGAAAATTTATGCTTCATTAAGCAATGGACAGAGCAGAGAAACAGTCTTTAGAACTTAGGCCTTGACTAACTTCTTCCCCCTTCCATTCTGTAACTGTGTGGCGAGTTCATTTGTTATTTTCTGCTTAATACTGTGAAGTAGAGGTTCTGTATGAGTCAATTAAGGATGGTGTTAAGACAGTTACGATAATGGTTATACAATGTTCTGCAGAATTTTAAGTGTTACATGCCACACCTCACACAATGTTTATTAATGGTAAATTTAACACTTTTTATTACAGCAGTTGATGCTGAAAATCAGGTGGAACTGGAAGAAAAGACTCGACTTATTAATCAGGTGTTGGAACTCCAACACACACTTGAAGGTTAGATTGCATTTAGTAGTTTTCATGAATGGCATCTAGTTAACTTCAAAGTCCATGTTAATAGCTTTTTTTATTTGTCAGTATGGTGGATAAGCATACCAGACTACTGGTGTGGAAGTCAGAGGGTAACTTCCATTGCTTCTATTCCATGGATCTTGGACTTGAACTCAGGTCATGAGGTTTGGGTGGCAGCATCTTTACCCAGGAAGTCACATTGCTTCTGCAGTCATGCTTTTTCTCTCTTGCTGCTGCTGTCTGCAGTTTGGTTTACAGGACACATGTGCCCTACTCAGACCAGTCAGTGCTCTCTTCTTTAAGGCCTTCAAATGTGCTGACTTAGTGTGAGAACGCTTTTTAAATTCTGGCAATGTGTTACCAAGCTTGTTTCAAGAAATCTCTATTGAAATGAAAAGAAACACTACTTTTAGAGATTAAAGTGGATCTTAGAGGGTTTTTCCTTCATTTTTTTAACTTCCTTCCATAAAATTAATACTACCACCTACCTGGTTTTCGATGTTTAATGACATTAAGTATTGGGGTGTGTTTGTTTGTTTATTTGGGGCACAAAGTGAGCAGTAGCCTTTCACTTGACAGTAGCAGTCATACATCCCACCTCAGATTATCTGGGAACACAGGGTGTTCTGTTCTGAGTCTCTGTAATCACTTTAAATGCTGCTTTAAATCTCTTCCTTTTAGTTACATATCTGTGTGGCTCGTTTCCTGAGTTCCTTCAGAACTCTGGTCAAATTACCTTTAGCAAAAGAGTTAACTCTAAAGAGTACTTCTAATCTGCTTTTATGACCCTTAGCTATTTTTGATTTTTCTCTAGAAAAGTTGTGACTCTTGATACCTGGGCCCGGCATTACTGAATCACAGGTGCCCACATACAACCGTGTTTTTCTCTGTTGCTTCTAGAATGGTATCTGCTTCTGTTGGTCAATATATATTTGTTAAATATGTGAATGAACAAAATTTTTTATTTGTCCATTAGGATCTGTATCTCTTGAATTTTTAACTAATATAAAATTATAAAAAGACCAGCTGCTTGGATCTTTTATTCAACTTAGGAATCCAGTTGTGTTAAGCTCTGCATCTTAAAACATTTCCAGTAAAGACTTGGTCATTATGTGTGGGAGGACACACATACTTTAGAAATACAATGTTTTCTTACCCACCTCAAGAGTGAGTTAACACAATGCTCTCTCCAGACTCCCGAGTCCCATGGCAAACATTGTTAACAATCACTGTCTTCTGATTTGTACTCAGTAAAAGTTTTTTTTCAACCTAAGCCTTTCCCCCCAATAATCTGAATTAAAAAACAGAAAACTTACAAATTGTGATATTTATTTATTGTTAGTGCTACGAATCAGATTCAGGGTATCACACATGCTAGGCAAGGGCTGTAGCACTGAGTCACACCCCTCAGCCTGCTCTACATTTCGTAACATGGAGTCATTGCCATGATTTTATTGGTAATTGCATTTTTATTTATTTTTAATACAGATCTTTCTGCAAGAGTAGATGCAGTTAAGGAAGAAAATCTGAAGCTAAAGTCGGAAAATCAAGTTCTTGGACAATATATAGAAAACCTCATGTCTGCTTCTAGTGTTTTTCAAACAACTGATACAAAAAGCAAAAGGAAGTAAAGGGTTCACCTCCCTCTCTTCTATGGATTGCTGCTTTTTTTCTTCCCCCTTAAGGCTTGGATATGATCTAAAAGTTAGAGTATCTTTGTTCTTCCCTGAGTATTTATAAAGAGAATGTCAGATCTAGGTAACACTAATGCTGAACAGGAGCATCTCTGAGTTAACGCTATATGTATACGTTAGTCTATGAAAATGTGCACATGTAGAGACTTTATATTAGAATTACAGATATTTATGAAACTTGAAGATGAATGTTTTGCCAATTTGCTTACATATATATAGGTTTAGCACTGTCTTTTATCATAAGCCTAACTAGTAAAATATACAAAAAAATAACCATGTTGTGAAAAGTGACCAAAACCATGTACTGAACGCACAGCTTCTGTACCTTGTGCACCGTCTTGTGCCTCTCCTCCATCCGCCTCTCCTTCCCATCTCCCTCCCTGACGGTAACTTCAGTAGTTTCTCCTACAAGAGTAACCTGAACTATAATTGTTGACACTTAACCAAAATAAGATACTTCCTTATC
This sequence comes from Mus minutoides, assembly GCA_902729485.2. Lineage (NCBI taxonomy): Eukaryota > Metazoa > Chordata > Mammalia > Rodentia > Muridae > Mus > Mus minutoides. The sequence goes on from LR755212.1 coordinate 60,679, forward strand.
TAAGGCTTGCCATTTGTGATATTTAGTAGTAAGATAGGATTGCTGGTTTCTCTTTAATCAATTGAAAGTAGATTGAAGCTATAGAAAATGAAGGGTTTTCTTTGAAATGTAAACTGCCACACTGAGAAGCTAAAAAACTCCGTATTGCATAAAATAGTTCATTTGGTGTTGAAAAGATAGGAATGCTGGTCATATGTGTGTGAGAAATTTAAAACAACAACAACAAAAAACTTGAGTATAGATAGGAATAGGAAGGAAAACTGGATTAACAGAAATAACCAGCTCGTAATGTTTTCCCTCTAAATATGTGTTACCTCTGGCCCACAGCTGCACTTTGGGGACATATATGAAAGTGGACTGAGTCTAATGTAAGTGGATTAAGAGAGACTAGTTAAGAGTTTTGTCTCAAGGTTTATTTGTACCCAGGAGATGAACTTTTGCAAAATTAATTGAGAGTATATTAGTATCAGAATCATGAATATAAGAGAGTTTTGTATATGTGATAATTATTAACCTTAGTATTTTATCTCAGTTGTTTTCCCAGAATTTCTGTAAACTCAACTAGTTTGCAGAATTTTAGTCATTCTTTTAACAAATTTTAAAAATTTAGTTTGTAGCTTCCATTTGATAAGGAGCTGATATCAGAAATAATAGTAAGGTCTTATAATAGGAAAAATCTACTACTGCAGCTGGTGGCTCTTAGGCTGGGCTGCTTTGACTTGTGGAATTATCTAATGTATTAATGTAAGCCTTGAGTGACGTTAGCTATATGGATATGTAATCCTTACATTGCAGACATTTTGCAACCCTTTTGTGACCTTGTTACAAATATTTAAAATTGTGTTCAAGTTCTGCTTTGCTGTTTAATAAAAAGCTGTTTCAGAGGTTGTGTGTGTTTTGCTACACTTGCTAAGTCCATGTGCATTGGGTCCCCAGGGTTTGCGGTATCACACTGTGATAGTATGTTGGATTTAAGCAGGGCAGGCTTCAGGAGCACAATGCCGCAGAAGCTTCCCCTTCTATTGAAGGTCACGGTTAGGCACCTCACTCTCACCTGCTCCCAGGCTAGAGGGCTCTGCTGCATAGATTCTGTCATGACTCATGTAGTTGGGCTGGACCCTAACCTGAGCCATCTTGCTTTGAAGCCTTTTATCTTTGTACTTTTCAGTCTGTATGTCAGGGACAGTCAAACTTTCTTCTAGCCCTGACTCAATCTTTTTTTCTCTAGGACTTGACTCTGTAACAGAGACAACTACCTTAGGACCAACTGAAATGCAGGTAGGAGAGTTGGCTCTGGGGGCTGCAGAGCTGGAGAGTTAGCTCTGCCCCTCACCAGTTGTAACACTTTGGGACAGAGTGGCCTCTGCACCTCACCTGGGCAGCACAATAAAGCTGTCCCTGCTGGAGTGGTTGTGGGTGAGCTGACCCCCCAGGGGCTTGAGAGCAGAAGAGCTGGCTCTGCCCCTTGCTGACTGTGGCATTGGGTAAGCCAAGGCAATGCTGGAGAACTTGCCTGGAATTTTGGGTGCTGGAGAGCTGGAGGTCTGACCAGCTCAGCTACAACCCAGGCCCAAATCTAGAGCTTTAAGTTGGCCCACCCCAACATCCACATCATCTATGGACTTCTGGAGCTCTTTAAGGGACTGGTCCTGCAGATCCAAAGCTGTGAGGTCTCTGTGATACAGGGTAAAAACCAGGTATCTGAGAGGAGTCCTAGTAAGGAGCCAGTATTGATAGTGAACCAGGCCTCAAACCAGACCAAGGACTCACTGCAATGAACATTTGCAAGTAAAGAAGTGTGGACAAAAGGGTGTACTGTGGGACAGTCTTACAACTATAGCTTCCATAACAAATTTTTTTTATGAGGTGTAGTGGGGGGGGGAGGTTGCAAGGGTGGAGAGCGGGTATGAAGAGATGGGGAGATGAGTAGAATTGGGGTACAAAATGTGAGATTCACAAAGAATCAAAAACTTAAAAATATGAAAAAAAAAAAAAGATGCAGAACTCTCAGCTCCTTCTCCAGCACCATGTCTGCCTGTGTGCTGCCGCCATGCTTCCTGCCTTGATGATAATGAACTAAACCTCTGAACTGTAAGGCCCCAGTAAATGCTTTCCTTTATAAGAGTTGCTGAGGTCATAGTGTCTCTTCATAGAACACTAAGACACTTCGCTTCACCTTGGCCTCTAGAACTGTGAAAACAAATTTATTGTTTAGACGTCACCTAGATTGTAGTATTTTGATAGCAGCCAGATGGATGGTGGCTCCTCCCCACTGAGTCCCAAAGAAGAGCATCTTCCAACACAGACACTCATGTTTCTGCTGCTGACTGCCATTCTGCTGCACACTGCAATCCCTTATTTGGGACTTAAAGGGCCAGATGCTCCAGAACTTGGCATTTATCAGAGTTTATAAAATGTTATGATTTATTGGCAACTTGTTTTTGCATGAGAATCCATAGAAATTAGTGGTAAGTGGGATGAAGTGAGCATACAGTGCACATAAGTCTACCTTGAAGGTCAGGTTGGGCTGCTGAGTGAGTTTTAGTGTCAGTGTTGTGAAGTTACTTGAACAGAGATAGATTTTCCTTTCTGGAACTATACAAAAGCAATAAGCTCTTTTGTGGTAAAAGCCACGTAAGCATCTCCTTCCAGCTAGGTCGTACTGCCTCACTGGTCCCTGATTCCTGGCCAGTCCTTTCCCCTTTAATATGTGGTCTTTTCATAGGATAAAAGTGAGAGTAGAAGCTTTACTGTTTGATAATGCTTTCTTCGGCCTTGAGTTAATCCCCATTCCTGATTGTTGCTAGGAACGTCTTCAATGCTGTCGTGACCAAGACCACAGAGCTTGCTTTCATTCATAAGATTGCTTGTCAAATGAGACTGTCACATGGACAACTGTGAATGGTACTTTTGCCTTTTAGCTACTTCTTCCAGAAAACTACAGTAAAACCAGAAATTAATGAAATCTAAATGCCAAGTTCACTGTAACAAAGACTTATGTTATTCCATCAGTGTCTCTATGTAGCCCTGGAATCACTGTGTAGACCAGGCTGGCTTTAAACACAGGGAGATCCACGTGCCTCTACCTCCCAAGTGCTGGGGTTAAAAGTGTGTACCACCATGCTCAGCTCAGAGCTTATCTGTTTTGACAGAGTTAAAATCATGTGCGGTAATCAGTTATACGAAGTATTTATTAACCTTGTTTTAAGGTTTACAGAAGACTTATCAAATGTTTGTTACTAAACTTGAAGATAGCCATAAGATAACAAAGAATGCAGATTGCATTCATTTAACACCCTCCAAAATGTGGAAGATACTGTGGTTGTTGTGAAAAGATGGTTTTCTAGTTGTCCTGGGCCTGCCTAAGACTATCCTTACTGTTCTCTGCACTGGGGTCTTAGGAGACACTAAATGCTTCCAAAGGCAACGGAAAGAAGGCTCAGTGGTCAAAGTTCCCAGCACCTGAATGAACGGCTTACAGCTCCAGGGGTGCCCAGGTACATGCTACCCCATGCAGACATACACATAACTAAAAAGTAAAACAAAACAGAAAACCACCACCACAACAAAAAACCAATAAAACCTTTGAATGTTTCCAAATTAACGTTCTCTTCCATCAGCCTGCCTCATCTAACCTGGCATGAAAGTGGCCCCCAAGGGCTCTGGGAAGGAGTAGGAGGTATGACTTTGTTGAAGGATATGTGTCACTGAGGTGGGCCTTGACGTTCCAAAAGATTTGTGCCATTCCCCGTGTATTCTTTGCCTCTTACTTGCAGATCAAGACATAAGTTCTCAGCTGTTCCTGCTGCTGTAAGGAAAACATGAACCCCATTTGTCTCCATTTAAGGACCAGGCCTGATTAAAAAAAAAAAAAAAGAAAAAAAAAAAGGCCATAAAGCACCAGCTCCAGGAACAGATCCCGAGTCCCAGAAACTAGGCCAAAATATACTAGCTCTAGGGACAGACCATAACATCCAGAACAAGATCCTAAAAATCCCTCCCAAAAAACAGCCTGGGGATAACCACAAAAATGGGGAAATATCTCAGAATGGTAATATCTGAAATATCTGCACTGGGCAGCCATATTTCATCACATGGTTAAATGTTCATGACAGGAATGCAGACCACTGACCACCTGAGACCCCCTAGCACCCACCAATGAAATTTCATATTACCTAGTCCTTCTAGAGAGTTACCCTGGTTCCCTATAAGAAGGCATGTGTGCCTTTGTCTGGGGTAGCCATTTTGGAGAATGGTTGACCCTCAACGCTGGATGCTTCTGCAGAATAAACACTCTTTGTTTTTGCATATTATCTGAGTCTGGGGTCTTCCTTCAGCAATTTTTGGAGTCTTACACTGCCATACATTTGCTCTGCCATTGTGGAGTGCTCTGCCATTGTGGCTGAAACCATATACACAAACATTTTCTTTTATAAGTACCTTGGTCATGGTGTCTTATCACAGTAGTAGAAAAAATTAAAAGCTTCATTTCCTAACAACCTCATAGGTAAATATAAGTACCTATACGATTTGAGGATAAATGATTGATTATTGGATATATGTCAGAGTTACCCTGTATTTCATCTTTACATCTTGTCTGAGTTACCCTATTTCATCTTTACATCTTGCTAAAGGTAAACCATACAGCCAAAATCTAGACGAGAACCATATAGGTAGGTGTCCAGAGTTAAAGTTTTAGGTTGACTATTCTGAACAGTTTCTATTAAATACAAAATTAGTTTAAATGTGTGTGCGCGCGCGCGCGCGCGCGCGCGCACACACACACACACACACACACACACATCTCTTCAGAGGAGAACTTTGGAACTCAGATCTCTCCTTATTCTTTACCCAGTGAGCCTCCCTGGCCCAATGAAAACATTTGAAGAATTTTAGACGTTGTGGTATACTGAATCCATCACAGTGGTTCACCTTGTACAAGCATTTCTGTTTAGGTTTTTGTCTTTTACTGTCTATTGCAATGCTAAGTGTGGCCCCAAGATCTGGAGTCTGGCCCTAAGTCCTGATTGGTGAATAAGGATGCCAGTAGCCAATAGCTGGGCAGAAGAGAGATAGGTGGGGTTGAGTCTTGGAGGGTTTGTGTGAGAGGAGAGAAGATGGAAAGGAGAGAGGAGGAGCCTCCGTGGAAGAAGAATGACCAGGAGGGAGGGTGCAAGCAGGCCTGCAGTAGGAGTAAAGGAAACATGGCCATGTGGGCTGCAGTTGGAGCCAAGAGCAGCCCAGACGGAACACAGTAAAGAGTGGTGGTTTCCTGTTATCGGTGGGAGGTAGATTTTCACAGCATGGAGGGTAGGCAGCCGCCACGCTATTATGCAGATTAAGGCATATTAAAATAGAGCTGTGTGTGTCTTTCATCTGAGAACATAAATGGTCAAAGGCAGATGGAAACCCCGCAGTGGGAGTTTTAATAATTGTTTATTACAACTTCCACCATGTATTCCTCCAAATGGAGACTAACCAACATTGATATTCTAGAGAATGGTCAATGGAAGTGAGAATATTTTCAAGGACAGAAAGCAGAGGCTGACGAGACAGTTCAGCCAATAAGAGCACAGGCTGCTCTTGTAGAGTAGCCAAGTTTGGTTCCCAGCACCCACATGAAAGCTCCTGACCAATGCCATTTGTGTCTCCATGGGTACCTGCATACCTATGTGTACACACAAATCCAGGTACATGAACATACAAGTAAAATAAATCTTTAGAAAATTATGCCGGGCATCGGTGGCGCATGCCTGGAATCTCAGCACTTGGGAGGCAGAGGCAGGTGGATTTCTGAGTTTGAGGCCAGCCTGGTCTTCAGAGTAAGTTCCAGGACAGCCAGGGCTATACAGAGAAACCTTGTCTCAAAAAACCAAAAAAAGAAAATTATTTTACTAAAAAGCTGAAAAAGACCAAGAAAGCAAGGCACACACATATATACATATATATTTATCTTTTATTAGGGAAAATGATAAATTCAAGTAATTATAAAAAAAATCAGACTAGAATAAAGAAAAAAGCCACTTGGCTACTAAAACTCTTTTCAGTTGCATAGATGTCATGTGTCCTTCACAGGGGTTAGTTTAGTGACCTGTCAGCGACTGCACATCCACAAAGGGAACACACAGCCGGGAATTTGTGGTGATGTTTGCATGGCTCCTCATGCTTGCTATCCCAGGACTGAGGGGCTGAGAGAGGAGGATTGCATCAAGTCTGAGTACAGCCTGGGCTATCCAGGAGTTCCAAGTCAGCTTGTGCTACAGAGTAAACCCTTGTATTGACAAAACAAACTGTAAAAATAAAACCCGGTTCCTCAGACATTACCCCTGTAAGCTCCTCAAGTTTAATGAAATGTCCATGCAGAGTCAATCTGCAGCCAAGAGTTAAATCAGCTTTAACACAAGTCACAGGTCAAGCCTGATATATACCAAGGTAAGAAAAGATTTATCCCTGAAGCAGTTGTTTATTTTGAGATATATTTTTATTTATAATTATTTCAAGTGACTAATTCAAAGACAAAAAAAAAGGAGCCCTTGAAAGCTATATTAAGCCCTATTATTGCTAAGTACATTCTAGTTATGGTTAGCTGTGTTAGAAGTTCACCAGGAGTCTATCGACATTAGTGAATGGCCACAGGGCAAGCACTCTCTCCCCTTCTTATGCCAGTCTGGACCATGCAAACAATGCCACTGGCTCAGCCCAGCCCCCTTTAAGGAGGTGAAGCTAAGGGTTCGTTTTCAGTGTGTGAGTTCTGAATGTACCTATGTGAGGGAGTCAGAAGGTGGCGTGTGCATCTCTACAAAACAAACCCCAACTCATAAGAAGTTCTACAGGTACTCAGTACTAAAGTCATCCTCTGGTCTTCAGGTGGACTGGAATGGCCTTTCAAAGGGCTGACACCTGGTACTTAAGTGTAGAAAGTTCTTCAATAAAATATCTTAAATACAGCAATACTGCTGATAGGGTAGTTTGTTTGGGCACCTGCTTCAGAGGCAGCTCTGAGGGTGACCTTGTCAGCAGGAAAGCATGGTAAAAATACACAGTTGCAGAATTGGATACAACCATTAGAATCCCACACCAATAAAAGAAGTCTCCCCAGTAATGATTCATATGGAGGATATCATTTAGATGGGAAAATATTTAGATTTAATTTTTAAGAGCAGTGAATGCACACACAATTTGGTGAAGGAGGTAAGCCACTTGGGCATGAAGTGGCTACAAGAGCTTGAAAAAAAAGTGTACATTATTTGGTTTTGACAAGCCTATTATCTTGTAAACTATGCTTGCGTATTACCGGTGATGGAGTGAGTGACTCTTAAACAGTCGCTCAGTTGACGTGCCTGCCAACACAGCACCTCTTAAGGGAATCTCTAAGCTAAGTGAACTGGCTTAAGAACAGTGTAACACGAGCCAGGGAAGTGCGGCTCAGGGAAGTGCGGCTCGCTCGCACACTCTTTATAGTGCAGACAGCATCAAACTATCACCTTCAGCCTGTACAACAGAGCACACCCACAGCTCAGGATAAAATGAACCTGCTTCTTCCTGCATAGGCACTGTAGAGGAGAGCCCAGTAGCAGGTGTTCCAATACCAGGTGAATGAACAAAAAGCACATTCTTTTTTCTCCATAAAACCCAAACGACCTTCCTTCTAACTATTAAGCTGTAACTTCTAAGGAGACGAATCTCTTGGCTCTCATGTAATGTGCCACTTTTTTTTTATTCTAAATTCAAAAGACCAGTTAACTTCGAAGTTACTTCCCCCCACCCACCCCAAAGAAAGATAGAAAGAAGTGTCTGAAAGAGTAACATTGCTAGATACTTAGAAAGTGTTTGTGCAGATGCGCAGTCACTGTCCTTCTGGACGCCCTCACTCTAGATGCCAGATTTCTCTCTCCGGGATTTGCGATACTTGACGTTTCAGTCCTTCCGTATCTTCCTCTTCCGTAATGACTTCACTGGGGCATCTCCAGATCCTGTGCTCTCATCAGCGTCCTTCATCTGGAAAACAATGAATGATGGGAATGTTTCTTTTCACGTAATCTGTAACTAGTCGTCAACAGCAGGCTTATTCTGCATTCTTTAAAACATGTGTGCTAACTGTCCAGGGCTGTGTGACATAGGCTCCTGTACTTCATAAAGATGCCTTGGGGTTTTAATTGTTTACACTGGCCTGATGTCTCTTCCCAAATAACCCTGCTTATCAAGTAAGCATGTGACAAAGAACACAAGTATTCGCCCCTACAGCATTATTTATGACTCAGAACATGGTCTCAATCTCATAGAAAGTAGTTGTGGGATTTCCACTGATAGACTTCATCACAGGGTTTCTGTGAGTAATGAATCCTGAGCTGGTTTTACAGAGACCATTTCAGAACTTCTGGAATGAAAGTTTCCAAAGAAATGAGAAGAGAGGTAAAAAGGAACATGAGGACAGTTTCCCCCTCTATACTTTCAGGATGTGTTTGTACCTCTAAGCAAACTTTAAGAGCAGGATACATGCATGAAGACATTATGGCGCTAACATCATTCACATTGCGACATTCAGACCAATTTCACAAAATGATGCTACTTAAAAATAACTTAGCGTGTTGACAAATATACACAAGAGAACAAAATGGCTAGAGGGTGGATGGGGGCATGTCTGCCCGAAGCTCTGGGCTTTCCACAGGAGGACTGCATCTTACATACACAGCCATCTCTGTCCATCTCTACAATAGAGCTACGATGATTTTTACCAGTGCAGTCTACCTTTACATTGTGTGGGGCACAGGTGACCTGCTCCTCCATCAGGTAACAGCATGTCAGCATTTTTCTGCCTTCACTTACTGGAGAATTGGAGACAGGGAGGCCCGGAGAAAGCTTGCTCCTGTGAAGAGGGCTTACCTCATCCTCTGATCCAGATTTACTCAACTTGCTCCCTTCCTCTTGACCTTCTATGGTTTCTCTGTCTTCCTCAATCCTCCCTTCTGGTTCACCAATTACTTCTGGAATACAGATTTCATTAAGGGCAGAGACTCCATGAGTTAGGATTTTGCTACTGAAAAGTATTAAGAATTAATGGGGATTTATTTAAATTCTAAAATTAAAACGCTCTTTCAATCCTTCAAAACTGAAAAGAATAAAATGAGCTATCTGTAAAAACTCATTATTTTACATTTATAAATAAATCATCTTTTTGAAGCAAAGGGCGAGTTCCCAAAATTATGATGATATAATACAGAAAACCCAAATGATTCAGCTGTCTGGTGGTCACATCTTAGCGACACCCCTTCACTTAGGGGCCTTTGTGCTCTTCAGCTGGCTGTCTACTTATTTTGGAGCCTGTGGGCACTACTTCGAGCTTTTTAAGTTACTGATTCTCCTATAGACTCTGTTTAGCCAGATCTCCAGCTCTGTCACTGTCTTTATGGAAAGACAGGGAGGAGGTGAGGTGGGAGGGAGAGGAGAAAGAAAAGGAAAAGAGAGAGGAGAGAAGGACAGAGAGGGGCAGGTGTAAGAAGGAGGAAGAAGAAGAGGGAGAAGGAGGAAGGGGAAGAAGAGGAGGAGGAGGGAGAAGAGGAAGGGGAAGAGGAGGAGGAAGGAGAGGAGGAGAAGGAGGAGATTCCATCACATAAAAGAGAACACTTATAAAAAGTAAAAACTTACTTTGCCAAGAATTAGGTTTGAGGAAGCAGAAGCCAGCACGCACTCGCTACCTTTGCTTTCCTCACGTTTGCACACACGCAGTGCTGGACAGTGCAGAAGTGCAAAACTGCCTTCTAAAACAAGGCCCCTTTGATATTTAAGTATTCCCAAATTAGTTATTTGTGAATGCTCTCTAAAGTAGACAGAAACATCAATATAACACACTAATAAGTTACAAAGACTCTGAGAACTTACAACTTAAACTTATACACACACACACACACACACACACTGTTTTTCTCAAAGAACGTAGTCCTGTGCTTTGTCCTCTGACTTCTGCAGGTGTTCCATGACATATACATGTGTACATATGCATGCTACCTTTGAGTCACCCATGCACCTGTAAGGAACCCACTGGTTCATCAAGCTAGACTTGGGTAGGACTGTGTGACTGCTGTAGGTGCCCATCGGGTGAGGGTATGCCTGGTCACACAACTGTACACAAGAGCCTGTGCCCTAAGGACCAGCAGGGCAGATATGGTGACTGCTCAGAGGGCTGTCCCTCTCAGGGGATTGCTAATCACACCATCCCCTCAAAGTCATATGCTCTTGACGTTCCTGTGCACACCAGACACAGAGCAGGGCAGACAATTCTGTCAGTGCTGACAGGACAGAGCAGGTGCCACAAGTCACCAACACAGTCTTACCCTTTTCCACGATGACGACTTCAGCTTCACTTGGCTTCTTTTCTTCTTGCACATCTTCTGGCTTCTCTGGGACCTTCTCCTCTTCCTCTGCCTCTTGTTCCAGAGCAGCCTTGCTTTGCAGTTTGCATAAATCAGTTTTTTTAGGCCCCATGTCTTCATATTTTTTCTGTGGTAGTTTAACAAAAGCTGGTTTTACTGAAAGCTAAGCATTAGTTTTGTTTTATTTTATCTTTCTTTTTTAGTGCACAGACACTAATTTTCGAAATGGACAATGCGTGTCCTCTCCATTAAAGTGTTTATCTACCTGGTTTGTTTGTTTGTTTGTTTGTGTGTTTGTTTTTTGCACTAACTGATGAGGTGCATAATAAACTCAGTAAATCTTGCGGGAAACGGAAATCATCACATTTGCATTGAACTGATTACACTGCTTGATCCGTACAACTATGGAACACAGCAAATCTGAAAAAATGAAGTTGAAAAAAAAAGGTGTTTCCTTTACCTTTACTTTCCTTGGCCAAAAAAAGGAAGTAACTAATGCAATGGGTAAGCCGGCCATCACCAGGTACATGAGCCAGAGCCAGGGGCGCTCCTCTGCGGCTGTCACCAGCTGTCGGAGCACACCGGGCTGTAGGAGACATCATCACAGAGTTACAGACTTCCACAGATTATGTACATCTTACACTCTTACCCAGTGAACACACACACACACACACACACACACACACACACACACACACACACACACACACATACACACACACACACTGAAAAAAAGAGACACCTTTGATAATATGTTCTGTTAAAGAACTTTCTGATAAAATCACTCAGGGATTATCGTGCTCTCTTTTTCTTTTTATATGAACAATTTCACAAGTGACCCTTGCGTATGAATTTTATTTTATTAAAATAAAATCTGAGACCACAACATATTTCACTTGTAACCATCAAGTGTCTAAAGAAACCAACTGGTCGTGGTTGAATGGTTCAGTAGATTAAAGTACCAACATCCTCATACTATGCCGGATGCAGTGGCCTGCATCTGTGATCCTAGCCCCCCGCCCCCCATCCCCCCGGAGGGTGAGGTGGGGTCTGGAGTCAGCAGGCTCACAGGCCAGCTAGCCCAGAGCACACAGCACAGCAGTGGAAACAAACACAGTAATGCTGACATTAGGTATCTTGGCATTTCTCTAAGTAAAAATAGTTGGAATGTGTACAGACTCCTGTTATAGCTCAGCCTTGGCATGATGACCTGAAAGCTCAAAGACGGCTTTTTTTAATGTTATAAACACAACTGGACTTTGAATCTCATTAGGGCTATTATAATTCAAATTCTCCATGCAGTCTAGGCAGAGAAGCTTGATATTCTGTCCCTTTCCTTGGCATTTAGTAGTTACTGCATCGGTACCACCCACGGCCAGGAGTGAGTCACATCACTTGTCTGTGGTCACTGTCGCACCTCATTAGCATTTGCCACCATTATCTTCAGTTCCCAGCCATCTGTAGCCCACTGATCAGCCACCTCCTTTTCTGAACAGATGATAAAATTATCAAAGTAGATGTCAGGAGTCATGGACCAAAGCTCTAAGCCCAGCGCACTGAAAGAAGTCAGGAGGAATGGGTGGTCATCCTCAAAGTAATCAGGGTTGGGAATCTTCTGAGGACTCCAGATTCCCTGGAAGAAATAGCAAATGAAGAAACTCTTAGAGAAAGTGATGTCATTACACAGATGAAAAGGAGCACAAGAGGAAGCCTTTTATAAGGGATGGGGAGATGGCTCAGGTGGTAGCGTGTGTGTCCCTGCTGAGTTTAGTCGCTAGCACTGTTTACAAAGTTGGTGCTGTCAGACAATGGCTGTAATCCCAGGCCTGAGGAGATGGAGACAGGGGGTCCCTGAAATTTGTTGGCCAGTCAGTCTACTGGAGTCAGAAAGATCCAGGTTTACTGAGAGACAGTGTCTCAAAAACAGTAAGATGAAGAACAATCACACGCACACTCGAGCACACACACACACACACACACACACACACACACACACACACACACACACCTTGTGATAAATGAATGCTATGAAGAAAGACTGCACTGAAGGATTAGAAATATAACCACATTTGAGTGTGTAAACCATTGTTCTATCTCTATATCCTTATCTGTCTGTCTGCTCTATACACCAGACTGGCCTTTAAACTTACAGAGATCCTCCTAACTCTACCTCTTAAGTACTGGGATTAAAGGTGTGTGCTACCACTCCAACAAAAGATGCTACATTCATTTTTTTATTGATACATTATTTTAAAAGACTGTTGCTGTTTGGTTTTACCCTAGGGGTCTGTGCCATCTATTTAGTCTCTGGTTCCAGGTCACCCAAGCAGTGTTGGGTATGAGTTCCTTCTCATGGAGTGGGCTTTAAGTCAGATCAGACACTGGTTGTCCACTCCCACCAAGTTCTGTGCCACAAATGCCCTAGCATATTTTGCAGGCAGGACAGACTGTAGGTCAAAGGTTTTGTGGCTGGGCTGGTGTTTCTGTTTCTGTAGCTCATAGTGTACCTTCCTGCACCACAGAGACTAGAATGTAGGGTGGGGGCTCCAGGTAGGCACCAGGGCAACCTCTCCATGTCCACGGGCAGTGTCTGGGTACAATTCTCTTGCCCCCACTCTCCCACCCCTCACCCCCATCAGCTTTCAGTTAGCAACCCTTTGCAACAGCCTGGCTTATTTAGGGATTTCCATGGGATCCCCTTAGCCTATGACTCAATTGACTGTGTCCTGCTCTCACCACTGGAAGCCTTGCCTGGCTTCAGAGCTGACTAGCTGGGACTCTGTATTCCCCATTACCAGGCGTCCTCACTGGGATCACCTTCATAGATTCTAGGAAGTTTCCACTGTACTAGGTTCCTATGCCACCTCCAAGTGGCCCCCCAGTCCCAGCCATCTCTCCCTTCCCTCTCTGTCTTTACCTCATCACTCCCCAATCTGATCCCCCCCAACTCCTGTCCCCACCTACCCGCAGTCCACCTATAACATCTATTCTATCTTCCCCTCCTAGGGAGATCCATGTAGTCCTCACCCCAACCCTCCCCCTTTCCTAAATTAGTCGACTTTCTTTAACGTCATAGAATTGCAAATGAAACTTCTAAGAGCTGCAGACACCAGTGAGGATTAGCTAAAACAATCCGACCTTACTACAGAACAGGACAGTGCTATCACCTGGTAGTTAGGATTATTGATCATTGGTGGTCTCCAGGCTCCTTTGTATTTTGGGTTATCGATCATGGGTGGTTTCCATTCTCCACATCCAATTTGGCAGGCTGGATTAGGAATATGTGGTGCCTCCCATTCTCCATCCATGTCGTCACTCCTGCAATGATCAGAGACATTAGCTCCCAGTCTTTGAGGAAGCAATGAGAAGTAGTAAGTAATCAAGATACACTTGGCACCTTGTAAAACTAAGGGATGCTCACCAATCCTCAGGCTTCTCAGCTTTAGGATTGGGGATAAATTTTGGTTCATCATCAAGCCAGCCATCAGGTTTAACAGCCCTTGAGTCTTCTATTTGGGCAGGTTCATTTTCATCCCTGTAAATAGATCGTTACAATAATGTGTATACTCTTCTAAGAAGTTCTTAAATACACATGTCAAAATGTCCAAAAGGTACCATGGCAGTATGTCCTATCATTTGGTCTGTGAGTCTACTAAGGGCATCTTACAGGCCAGCACACACACACACACACACACACACACACACACACACACACACACACCATTCCCTTTTTGTATGTGGTCTCCTGTTCCATGCACACACTGCACACGCTATTTTACATAAAGGATAACATTGCATACTGGGCAAGCTCAATTTTGCCTTTGCCACTCAAACTCAGACCAAAGTTATGCCCGGCTGCTTGTGACACGGTTTGTGTTGTGTGATGGAGTCCTGGCTCCCAGTCAGATGAGTTTAGAGGAGGGGTGCTGGACCATGAGGGTTTTGATTCACAAATTAATCTATTTTCAGATTCCTAGCTTAATGGATTTCAAGCAGGAGATTTTGTTATAAAGTGATCCCTCTCTGCTTCCTGATGCTACAATGTGGCCAGCTCTCTTTTACAACATGCTCCTTTCCAAGGTGTCCTGATGACACAGCCAGCAACAGTGGAGCCTGCTACCTCTGGATAAAATGGCTGACACTGAGCCCAAATATCTCTTCCTCCAGTGTTGACTCCTGAGTGTTTGCTGTCACAGTGAAGCAAATCTAACCTAGACATTTGCACCAAGGACTGTGTTCATGTCCACAACCACCTCCTACCATGTGGCTCAGAAGCCTGTGGACCATGTCTGTGTGTGGGAACAGCTCAGTGCAGACTCAGGATAGAAAGAGCTTGCAGGGCCAGAAGCAAGAGCTCAGTGGGCAATCCTGTCCATAGCTCAGGCAAGACAGGCGATGCCGAGAGAAATGTCGATAGTGGGGCCTAGCCCAGATATCCAGGAGTAAGGACTCTCCATCCAAGTTAGGTACACACAGCAGAGCGAGTGCATAGCCGAGCCATTCATATCTCTCTAGACAGCTTATTTATTTTACATTATGAAATTAGCCCTTTGTTGGCTATATACTGTAAGAATATAATCTTTCCACTTTCTACTTTTCCAGGTTTTAAAAAAAATTCACATTTAATTATTTCTCTGTATGTGTCTGTGTGTGTGCACATGAGAGCACAGACTTGTATGCATGTCTGTGTGAATGTGCACTTATACCACAGCACACAGGAGGTCAGAGAACAACTTGTAGAAGATGGTTCTCTCTTCCAGGTGGGCTCCAAGGTGAAACTTTGACCATCAGGTCAGTGGCAGGCACCTTTACCTAATGAGTCATCTCACCAGCACTCATGTGTTTAAAACAAATGTTTCTGGTCTTCTTCTCCCTCCCCACTTCTCCTCTCCTCTCCTCTCCTCTCCTCTCCTCTCCTCTCCTCTCCTCTCCTCTCCTCTCCTCTCCTCTCCTCTCCTCTCCTCTCCTCTCCTCTCCTCTCCTCTCCTCTCCTCTCCTCTCCTCTCCTCTTCTCTTGTTTCCCCTCTTCTCTCTCCCCTCCTTTCCTCTCCTGACCCTTCTGCTGACACTTTTCAAGTGCCGAGCTACAAGTTTCTAACACGGTGCCTGGCCATGACTCTATTGTTCCTTTTGCTATACACAAACTGTATGTTTTCAAGCAGCTAAATTTATTAGCATTTTATGATTTTTCTAATTCATGTCATATTTTAAAAGATTCTTCATACTCTATGATACCTCTAGCATTTTAATTTAAAAAGCAACACTGACTTAGGGAGAAAACTCTGAGGAGCATGAACATGGTAAGTATTAGGAGAATGACCATGATGTCACTGTGACATCACCGCTATGTAGATATGGACGTTGTGACCCCATCAGCTCACTCATGGCTGCAACACAGACTAAACCGAATTCTATTAGTGCACAGACTCAGCCAACCCGACCTCAGGATCAGTCTCTGAACACTCACAGCAACCAGATGCTGGCTTCTGACAAAGCCTTTCCTTTGGTACCTCCTAACACAATTCTAAGGCATTCACCAAACATGAAGCTCTTATCTACAGCTTCTTCCTCTTTCTGGGTCTACAAGCCTGAAGCAGTGTAGACTCATAGGGGTACCACCACTGTACTCAGAACTCATCAAGTGATGCTGGGAAGTGGCTTGCTCCTCCTACCCTTTGCAAAGCTTGCCTGAAGGGAACGGCAACCCCACCACAGGCAGCATCTCCTTGGATCTGCAGTACTTGACACGTTTGGTTTTCCTAAGAACAAGACCCGTGTTCTGTACAGGTGGTTGCATCAATGTTTGCAAACACATGACTGGAGGAAATGACTTTTCACATACAGACAAAGAAAACAAAATCAGACAATGGCAAACAATGAAACACACACGCATGGAGCTGCCGGGATGCCCAGTGAAGTAGCAGCCAAATCTACACATCACACAAACTTCAAGCCTATGTTCTAAGAAGCTCAAAGAACACAAAGACACCATGAGGAAAAAGAAATTCACATCAGAACACAGCAAAAGCAAACATCTGAAAACTGGCAACGTAGGAGAATACCTTAGAGGAATAATCAAATCAAACTCAGGGCTGAAATCAACCAAGTGGATACAAAAAGAACCATACAATGAATCAACCAAACCAGGAGCTGGTTCTTTGAGAAAATCAACAAAATAGATAAACCCTTAGACAGACTAGCTAGAGGGCACAGAGACAGCATCCTAATCAATAAAATCAGAAATGAAAAGGGAGACATAACAACAGATCCTGAGGAAATCCAAAACATCATCAGATCCTACAACGAAAGCCTATAATCAACACAACTGGAAAACTTGGATAAAATGGATAATTTTCTAGACTGATAACAGGTACCAAAGTTAAATCAGGATCAGATTAACGATCTAAACAGTCCCATTTCCCCTAAAGAAATAGAAGCAGTCATTAATAGTCTCCCAACCAAAAAAAAGCCGAGGACTAGATGGGTTTAGTACAGAGATATATCAGACCTGCAAAGAAGACCTAATTCCAATACTCCTCAAACTATTCCACAAAATAGAAACAGAAGGCACTCTACCTAATTCATTCTATGAAGCCACAATTACTCTGATACCTAAACCACACAAAGACCCAACAAAGAAAGAGAACTTCAGACCAATTTCCCTTATCAATATTGATGCAAAAATATTCAGTAAAATTCTCGAAAACTGAATTAAAGAACACATCAAAATGATCATCCATCATGATCAAGTAGGCTTCATCCCAGGGATGCAGGGATGGTTCAATATTTGGAAATCCATCAACATAATTCACTATATGAACAAAAATCAAAGAAAAATTCCACATGATCATCTTTTTAGATGCTGAGGAAGCATTTAACAAAATCTAACACCCATTAATGATAAAAGTCTTGGAGAGATCAGGAATTCAAGGCCCATAACTAAGCATAGTAAAAGCAATATACAGCAAACCAGTAGCCAACATCAAACTAAATGGAGAGTAACTTGAAGCAACCCCACTAAAATCAGGGACTAGGCTAGGCTGCCCACTCTTTCCCTACTTATTCAATATAGTGTTTAAAGTCCTAGCCAGAGCAATTA
Organism: Mus minutoides; assembly: GCA_902729485.2. NCBI lineage: Eukaryota > Metazoa > Chordata > Mammalia > Rodentia > Muridae > Mus > Mus minutoides. The sequence continues at coordinate 78,148 of LR755212.1, forward strand.
GACAACAAAAGGAGATCAAAGGGATACAAATTGGAAAGGAAGAAGTCAAAATATTTGCAGATGATATGATAGTATATATAAGTGACCCTAAAAATTCCACCACAGAACTCCTAAACCTGATAAACAGCTTCAGTGAAGTACCTGGATATAAAATTAACTCAAACAAATCAGTGGCCTTTATCCACACAAAGGATAAACAGGCTGAGAAAGAAATTAGGGAAACTACACCCTTCACAATAGTCACAAATAATATAAAATATCTTGGTGACTCTAACTAAGGAAGTGAAAGATTTGTATGATAAGAACTTCAAGTTTCTGAAGAAAGAACATCTCAGAAGATGGAAAGATCTCCCATGCTCATGGATTGGCAGGATTAATATAGTCAAAATGGCTATCCTGCCGAAAGAAATCTACAGATTCAATGCAATCTCCATCAGAATTCCAACTCAATTCTTCACAGTCGAGTTAGAAAGAGCAATTTGCAAGTTCTTCTGGAAAAAGAAATAACCTAGGATAGCAAAAACTATTCTCTACAATAAAAGAATCTCTGTGGGAATCACCATGCCTGACCTCAAGCTGTATTACAGAGCAATTGTGATTAAAAACTGCGGTACTGGTACAGTGACAGACAGGTAGATCAATGGAATAGAATTGAAGACCCAGAAATGAACCCACACACCTATGGTCACTTGGTCTTTGACAAAGGAGCTAAAACCATCCAGTGGAAAAAAGACAGCATCTTCAACAAATGGTGCTGTCTCAACTGGCTGTTAGCATGTCGAAGAAGGCAAATCGACCCATTCTTATCTCCTTGTACTAAGGTCAAGTCTAAGTGGATCAAGGACCTTCACATAAAACCAGAGACTCTGAAACTTATAGAAGAGAAAGTGGAAGAGCCTTGAACATATGGGCACAGGGGAAAAAAATCCTGATCAGAACACCAATGGCTTATGATGTAAGATCGACAAATGGGACCTTATAAAATTGCAAAGCTTCTGTAAGGCAAAGGACACTGTCAAGAAGACAAAAAGGCCACCAACAGATTGGGAAAAGATCTTCACCAATCCTACATCTAATAGAGGGCTAATATCCAATATATACAAAGAACTCAAGAAGTTAGACACCAGAGAAACAAATTACCATATTACAAAATGGGGTACAGAGCTAAACAAAGAATTCTCAACTGAAGAATACAGAATGGCTGAGAAGTACCTAAAAAAATGTTCAACATCTTTAGGCATCAGGGAAATGCAAATCAAAACAACCCCGAGATTCTACCTCACACCAGTCAGAATGGCTAAGATCAAAAACTCAGGTGACAGCAGATACTGGTGAGGATGTGCAGAAAGAGGAACACTCCTCCATTTCTGGTGGGATTGCAAGCTAGTACAACCACTCTGGAAATCACTTTGGTGGTTCTTCAGAAATTTGAATATAGTACTATCTCAGGACCCAGCAATACCTCTCCTGGGCATATACCCAGAATATGTTCCAACATGTAATAAGGACACATGCTCCATTATGTTCATAGCAGCCTTATTTATAGCATCCAGATAATGGAAAGAACCCAGATGTCCTTCAACAGAGGAATGAATACAGAAAATGTGGTACCTTTACACAATGGAATACTACACAGCTATTAAAAACAATGTATTTATGAAATTCGTAGGCAAATGGATGGATTCGGAGTATATCATCCTAAGTGAGGTAACCCAATCACAAAAGAACACACATGACATGCACTCACTGATAAGTGGACATTAGTCTAGAAGCCCAGAAGCTCGGAATACCCAAGATACAATTCACAAACCACATGAAACTCAAGAAGGAAGACCATAGTGTGGATACTTCAACCCTTCTTATAAGGGGGGAACAAAACACCCATGGAAGGAGTTGCAGAGACAAAGTGTGGAGTAGAGACTGAAGGAATGACCATTCAGAGACTGCCCCACCTGGGGATCCATCCCATTTACAATCACCAAACCCAGACACTGTTGTGGATGCCAACAAGTGCTTGCTGACAGGAGCCTTATATAGCTGTCTCCTGAGAGGCTCTGCCAGTGCCTCACAAACAGAGGTGGATGCTCATAGCTATTCATTGGACTGAGCACAGGGTCCCCAATGAAGGAGCTAGAGAAAGGACCCAAGGAGCTGAAGGGGTTTGCAGTCCCATAGGAGGAACAACAATATGAACTAGCCAGAACCCCAGATCTCCCAGGGACTAAACCACCAACCAAAGAGCACACATGGTGGGACTCATGGCTCCAGCTGCATATGTAGCAGAGGATGGCCTAGTTGGTTATCTATGGGAGGAGAGACCCTTTGTTCTATGAAGGCTCTATGCCCCAGTGTGGGGGAATGCCAGGGCCAGGAAGCAGGAATGGGTGGGTTGGTAAGCAAGGGGAAGGGAGATGGGATAGGGGGAGGGTGTCTTCACGAGGGGAAACCAGAAAAGGGGATAACATTTGAAATATAAATAAAGAAAATATCCAATAAATAAAGTATTAAAAAGCCATGTGACACATTAAAAACAAAACAAAATGTTAAGTCATTATTAAACAAAAACCAAAAAACCCAACCCATCAACCTAAAAACAACAACAAAAAACCCCACAAACAAAACCCAAACCAATCTACACCTATAGAGAAAACCACACACTGAAGAACAACAGGCCAGGAATTAAAATGAAAGGCTTGGTGTTTCAAATTCATGGATCTTCCCACAGAACTGATATCATTAAAAAAAAAAAAAAGAACATAACAAAAAAAGCAACAAAGTAAACATATTAAAGAAAAAGTGAAATTGGGGGCTAGAGAGATGGCTCCGTGGTTAAGAGCACTGACTGCTCATCCAAAGGTCCTGAGTTCAAATCCCAGCAACCACATGGGGGCTCACAACCATCCATAACGAGATCTGACGCCCTCTTCTGGGGTGTCTGAAGACAGCTACAGTGTACTTACAGATAACAAAAACTAAAAATCTTTAAAAAAAAAAAAAGAAAAAAAAAGAAAAAGTGAAATTAAAAGATAAGGCAATGCAACATCAATTTCTGAAAATTATTTCATAGAAAACCATTGAAATCAGTAGTAGTCTCATTAGCTGCAACAGTCACTGAGCCTGTGTGTGTGGCTGGCACAGGTCAGACAAGGCTGCAGCTGAGTCCTTGGCTTACCAGTCCTCTGGCTTGACGGCCGTGGGGTCGGGGATCTTGGCTCTGTCATCCCACTCGTCTGGCTTTTTGTCACTGGGGTCGTCGATTTCTCTGGGTGGGTTGATAGGTGGGACCACATCCTCTAGCAAGGACCCTTGGTTCACAACTTTCTGATCGATTAATATTTCAAAAGTATCATCCGGATTCATCACTAAAGAACAACAATTTTAACACTTGACAGATGGAAAGACAATCTTCTAAATAATAAAATGACTTAAAAGTTTATGGATAAAGCCAGGAAAAAAAAACCCCTATGTTTTGAATCAAAATTTGCTGAAATCACTAGCTACAATATTTTCTAAAATAAAGATAAAATTTGTTTTAAACTCATTTTTTTTTCAACAATGAAAAATTCCATTATCTCCACAGGTAAAATTACCCAGCAGCCAGCTGACCCGGTGGGGACTCCTGGCCACTCTTTACAGTTACAGCCCAATCTTCTTCATAGTAAGACAAACTCCTCCCACTTAAGAAGTTGCAAGTATATCACAAAGGACTTAAACTGTTTCAGAGCCACTTGAGAGTTCCCAACCCAGTATACATCACTCTTAATTTAAGAATGGATGTTCTTACCAATGTACATTTTTTGTACATAAACCCCACCCAGGGAATACTATCAGGAAAGATGCGTTGTTAAGTAACTTCCACTCTGGAATCTCTTCTGACACCCCACCCTCAACACCCCATTTATTTGACACAACTTATCTTTTCTCAAAGATCAACTTCCTAAAGGTAGATACATTTATTTTCTCCTCAAAGTACAGGCCTTCAGCATGTCCATGGAAAGGAGAACTTTTTTTTTTTTTTTTTGAATGAATGAATTAAAGGCGTACCAAGGGTATAGAGGTGAGTCTTCCTGTCTGTAAAGAACTCTTTCAGATCCACATCTGGAGGCTTGGCATGCTTTTCTTCAAAAACTCCAGTTTTGGGATGTTTGTGTCTGAAGATTAAATGAAGTTTATAATCTTCTCCACATTTATCTGGTCCAAACATGATGGTATAGGATGTCTTATCATAAAAGTTTTCCTTCAAAGAGAGAGGATGGTCCCAATTAGCCCAGAGTTCATGGCACACTCTTGGGCTTTCTCTATTCTGTCCAATGGGCAGAATTTACAGACTGTATTAAGTGCCAACTTATCAAATAACACAAAGACCATAAAGGATATGGCTTCAGAGTAATGTGTTACTTTAGAAAATCACATGCTATTATTTCCTTCCTGAGGATGCTTTGAAGAGCTCAGAAAAACTTCGATTGATTTACGCAAATAGATATTAGCAGTTTGTGGGGACTTAAGCACATGCATGACCTTAGACTAAAATGATTATTTGTTACCTATTAGGGAGTTACAAGGAAATGACCCTTAGCCCTGCCCTCCCCCCAAAGTGCTCAGAGAGAGAGGCACTTCCAGATTTCATTCCCTGTGGGCTCTGTGCCTCCAGCACAACATCCCTCTCCCGAGTCTCCCGGGTCTGCTGTGCTCAGCTCCCGCAGCTCTGACACTCCACCATGCACGAGTGGGTCTGCTGTGCTCAGCTCCCGCAGCTCTGACACTCCACCATGCACGTGAAGCTGGCGAGCTTCTGGGCTCCCAGGACCTCACGATGCCTCAAATGTGGAGATGATGGTCCCTACCTTAGAGGGGCTCTGAGAATTTGCTGGGTCCAATTAAGTTCTTAAAAGAACTCAAGCCTACTGTGTTCTTGCCTCTCTGCCACTAAGACCTACAAGATCTGAAACAAGAGCGTCCCTCCATCCTACAAACGGCCTCTTACCCGATCATAAAGCCAGCAGCAGTGCAGAAGCAGGTTCTGCTGTGCACCGTGGAGCTGGCCCACAGCAAAGCCATCTCAACCAGAACCCGGACCCTTACTTCTGTTCTAGTCAGACCCCTAGCAGAGCCTCCCACTGTGGAATGCTGTAAGGAATGTCCCCAAACTATCAGAACTCCAAAGCTACTTTGGTCTTTTCTGGGTGTCAGCAACCCAGAAGAGGCAGCTTTTAATGTGGGCTCTGTGCTGTCATTTGACTTCTCCAAACAAACTCGTGAGAAACACCAGGTTGCTACTTCATAAGCATCTCTAAGCACCTGTTACTTCTACCCATAGGTAGAGCAGTCATTTATGTCACTAAAGAGCACAGAATCGATGTCTTCATCACACAGTGCAATTGCATATGAATCTTGACAGCAAACTGTAAAGGCCATGTAAACTCATGTTGAAAAAAAAAAAAGACATTGAAAATGAATTTTCAGTTGTTGTCAACCAGTCCTTAAAATACTTACTGACTTTAATAAGGTGTTCTTAGATATTAAAATGTCATACCAGAATCAAATCACCAGTGTCTGCTAGCAGTTTAATGTATGCACCTCCACAATCAATACCATCTTGAAAATTTACTTCATATCTAAATGGAGGGAAAAAGAACCACACTGCTGATAAGTAAACGTTACTCATTGCTTGTTAAAGTATAATGAATTACTCTCACCATCCTTAAGCAGAATTACTTTACATTACCACCAAGCTCGCTCAAATGCAGAGTATCGTGAACAGAAATCTACAGGTCATGTTATGAGGTTAAAATATTTAGAAATAATTACAACCAACTGGAGAAAAACCAACCATCTCATTTTCATTATTTCTCAGCAAAAGTATTAACATGGGGATAAAGAGATTTTTAACTAAAATTGCAACAGGAAATCTCAAAATACGATGCAGTAAGTTCTCCCTTCAGCCTCCTTAGCAGGGTGTCAAACCCAGGGCCTCATACAAGCTGGGCAAACACTCTACTACTGAGCCAATCCCTGGCCTTCGTGTTCTGTATAAACAAACGTAGCTACATCAGGATTCTCAGGGCCTAATGATAACTCAGAGATTCAGAAGCCAACACTAATTTTTATTTTAACTCACCTCCACCTTAACTGTGCTCAATACTTTTAGTTTATTGAATTTCTCTAGCAAAGAGGTTTCAGGTTTTCACTCAATAATTAGGTTTGCACACCAAAATGACCTTGAGAAAGGGACACCTCCACTGTCTAGCGTGCCAGCTATGAGTCTCTCATAGATTACAACATATGACAAGTCTCCAGCAACTTTGTTCTCTTTTAGGTTGTTCTCTTTAAAAACAAAACAAAACAAACAAACAAAAAACAAAACCTAACATTGCTAAGAGAACAAAGCCGAGGCCTAGGCGTCTGATGAATAAATAAGTCCCATGGGGAAAATCCACAAAGTAGTTGCTAACTTGAAAAACAGTTAAAAAAAAAAGATAGTTTTGTTAAGTAACAAAAATAACACAAATATAAAGTAAAGAAACCAGACACAATGCTGCGTATTTAATGAATGGCGTACTTATAAATGTTTCGCAAGCAACTTCAAGGACGAGATGAAAAATAGTAGCATATACAACCAGCCAGCTTGATCCTAATTGGCATACACACTTGTATCAGATGGCGGGTGTGGGTAGGTGTGGGTGTGGGTGGGTGGGTGGGGTGTTTAACTATATAACTTTCAAGCCTGTGGGAGATCCCACGGGTGCTGTGCTGTATTTCCCAAGCTGTCCACACGAGGGGGCTCTAAGCGCATCAAGAACATCCTGTGTCTTCTATTTGCCCACCTATGGTGTGGGGCTTGGCCTTCACTTAAAGAACTTAAGGTTTGAGTGATACAGAAATAAAGGTTGAAAAAATGTCACCTTCTGTTATGGAACTTAGCAAAAACAATTAAAAAAAACCATTTATTTCCCCTAAAGCATTAAGTTTTACTTAAAACACAACTTGACAATTTCTTTGTGGGGCTCATATCTTTGAAGAACAAAACACAAGAAATGATGCCTGGTGTGGTTTAAAGGTTGTCATTTCAGGAATTTAAATTTGAAAGGAGATTAAGGACCAAGGATCCTCCAGGAAGTGTACGGTGCTAGGAGGAAGAATGTCACCAACAGTTCTATAGANTTAAGTTTTACTTAAAACACAACTTGACAATTTCTTTGTGGGGCTCATATCTTTGAAGAACAAAACACAAGAAATGATGCCTGGTGTGGTTTAAAGGTTGTCATTTCAGGAATTTAAATTTGAAAGGAGATTAAGGACCAAGGATCCTCCAGGAAGTGTACGGTGCTAGGAGGAAGAATGTCACCAACAGTTCTATAGACAGACAGCGGCTCTGCTGTCGTGCCAGCCGCTTTGTTCCTTCCTTCCCCTCTTTTTCTTTTCTTTCTTTCTTCTTTTTGTTTTTTGGTTTTTTCGAGACAGGGTTTCTCTGTATAGCCCTGCCTGTCCTGGAACTCACTCTGTAGACCAGGCTGGCCTCGAACTCAGAAATCCGCCTGCCTCTGCCTCCCGAGTGCTGGGATCTCTTCTCTTCTCTTCTCTTCTCTTCTCTTCTCTTCTCTTCTCTTCTCTTCTCTTCTCTTCTCTTCTCTTCTCTTCTCTTCTCTTCTCTTCTCTTCTCTTCTCTTTTTTCTTTTCTTTGACAGGGTTTCTCTGTGTAGCCCTGGATGTCCTGGAACTCACTCTGTAGACCAGGCTGGCCTCGAACTCAGAAATCTGCCTGTCTCTGCCTCCCGAGTGCTGGGATTAAAGCGTGCACCACCATTGCCCAGCTACTTTGTTAATTTCTTATCCTGCAAACGTTCTGTTTCTGAACATCGACCCTGCAGGGCCTGTCTGCAAAGGCTGTGACCCCAGATACTTCAGAGCCTGAGACAAGGGGATCCTGAAGTCACATAGAGCCTGGCAACTTGGTGAGACCTCGTCTCAAAATAAAAAGTGCAAATAGCTGGGGACCAGAGGCAGAGCATTTGCTCAGCACACAGCAAGCTTTGCTTTCAATCGCCAGTGCCATCAAAACAAACCACAAACTCACAGGCATTAACTTGCTAGTGTGAACCATATGAGGTGGACTGGGGGTCAGCAAAACGTCTCTCATCACATAAGGAGGCTGCTGCTGACCACTGTGCCTCTGGAAACCGAGGGCACACATAGCACTGTGTTAATCCTGATTTCTCAGGAGTGCCGTTTACCAAACCTTTCTATGAAGCGGATGACAGAAGAAAACCAACTTACACGGTGAAGCATGCTTGGGGGAAGTAAAGCTACAGATGGCTTTTATGTCCAGATCTTCCTCAAACCTTGCATGGGCTCGTAAGCTTGCTTCTTAAGCTAAACCATCTCTAGTGTTCAAATCCTGTCTGATCACATAGCAAACAGCAGGCAGGATGCTCCTTTGGGGATGCATGTTCTGGGGATACCTGCTGTGTATCCCAATCTGAAATCTGAAACACTCCAAAATCCAAAACACTCTGAGAATCATGAGGACAATCAAACTATTTCAAATTTCAGAGCAATAGCTAATTCAGGTGCTTTGAAAAACTCAGTTTGTCTCTTTCAGACCCAACAACAGCGTGCCTGTGCCCCCAAACAAACAGCAAAACAAAACCAAAAAGACCAAAGCCCAAACCAGCAATTGCTATGGAGTTTTGAGGGAGAGCATGAAGCACACACACTAAGGAAACACCAGAGGTGCACAATAGAGACCTGGGGTCACCTCGTGAAGATGGGGCAAGCACACAGCACCTAGCATCCCCACACAGCACCTAGCACCCCCTCACAGCACCTAGCACCCCCTAACAGCACCTAGCACCCCCTCACAGCACCTAGCACCCCCTCACAGCACCTAGCACGCCCTCACAGCACCTAGCATGCCCTCACAGCACCTAGCACCCCCTCACAGTGCCTAGCACCCCTCACAGTGCCTAGCACCCCCTCACAGCACCTAGCATCCCCTTTCTCCAGCCAAGACCAACTTTGAATCCAAAGAGGCTTCACAAAGTGGATAATGGGCCTGTCGAAGACTCTGACAACGCCAAAGGATGCTATAGGTGATGGCCTCTTTGCTCCAGAAGAAGGCCACACATACATAGCTCAGCTTAGGAAACCCACACCACCGAATTACCCCTAAAGCCTGCCCAGCTCATTCAGTGCCCAACACCACCCAGGTTCCTGATGAACAGCTCCATTCGAGAGCCTGCCCAGCTGTGGTCCCACAAAGCAGGTGAGCTATCCTAGCCTGCCCTCATCCTGGAAAGCACCAGGAAGCCTGCCCTGCACAGACTGGCTCGCCAAGGCTCCAACCAAGGAGCCAAGGCAAATCAATCCTCAGTTCGGGGAAGCATCTGGAAGCATCTGGGCATCCAGCTTGAGCACCCACCTCAGTCTAACAGGGCCTGTCACTGGTAAGCATCCTACTCCAGAGCCAGGAACGGTCCACCACAGCCTCTAAAGCAGCAGTTCTCAACCTGTGGGTCGGCGACCCCTTTGAGGTTCGAAAGACCTTCTCACAGGGGTCACATATCTGATATCCTGCATATCAGATATTTACATTGCAATTCATATTCCAATCAAAATTACAGTTATGAGGTAGTAGTGAAAATAATTTTATGGTTGGGGTCACCACAACATGAAGAAGTGTATTAAAGGCATTTTGAGGGAGAGTGTCGCGCAAATAGGGCTACGGCAGAGATGCAAATGGAGATTCTGCAGCATTAGGAAAGCCCCACCTGAAGAGCCTCGTTCCCAGCTGACAGAGCAGCCCCACCACCCCTGCAAACCCACGTCACGGGGACACCTGAACTCACCAGTTTTATAGCAGAAGATGCTACGTGACACCACACCGTGATGTCCATCTAGCCTGCCAAGCCAGCACCCCAGGTTTCACTGTTTGCTGCACAAAGCTGGTAGAGGCTACTGATCTCGATAGACAAGCATCAGTGTGGTCAGATGCAGTGTAGACGCTAGGTTGTCGAACTGCATGCAGGAAGCACGCTGCACTGTTAAGATTCACAGAGATGGGACAGGAAGCAGGGGGTCTGTCGAAGAGTACGACTCTCCTCTTAATGCCTCCTAGGCAGTGAACAGACCCAAGCAAAGGGTCCCTGGATTGAAACTATTCCAGACCAACAGGTGGTTACAGCACGTGTCCTCTCGAAGTTGCAGATATTACCCATCAGCATGTAGGCTTTCTCCTCAAGAGACTGCATGCTCGTCTAGTCTATACAATAAGCCTCACAAATCAGAAATAATTGGCTAATATTCAGACTATATGGAACACTCAAGAGCAAAAGAAAAAAAAAACTTTCAAAAATCCTATTAAAAATATGTGAAGGGGGCTGGCGAGATGGCTCAGCGGGTAAGAGCACTGACTACTCTCTTCCGCAGGTCCTGAGTTCAAATCCCAGTAACCACAAGGTGGCTCACAACCACTCGTAATGAGATCTGGCGCCCTCTTCCGGTGTGTCTGAAGACAGCTAGAGTGTACTTATGTATAACAATAAATAAATCTTAAAAAACTATATGTGCACACCACAGGGACAGACATAGGATCTCTGCACATATTTAACAGCTGTGCAGCTGGGTCTTCATATGAACCCCTAACAACAGGAGCAGGGGCTTTCTCTGACTCTGTCGCCTGCCTTTAGATCCCTTTCCCCTAACTCGCTGCCTTGTCTAAGCCTCAGTAGGAGAAGATGCACCTCGTCTCTTACTGCAACTTGCTCTGCCAAGGCTGGTTGATATATCCATGGGAAGCCTCCCTCTCCTTTTCTGAGGAGAAAGGGAGGAGGGTGTTGGGGGAGGGAAAATGAGCAGGAGGNTCTCTGACTCTGTCGCCTGCCTTTAGATCCCTTTCCCCTAACTCGCTGCCTTGTCTAAGCCTCAGTAGGAGAAGATGCACCTCGTCTCTTACTGCAACTTGCTCTGCCAAGGCTGGTTGATATATCCATGGGAAGCCTCCCTCTCCTTTTCTGAGGAGAAAGGGAGGAGGGTGTTGGGGGAGGGAAAATGAGCAGGAGGGGTTGGGAGGAGAGAGGGAACTGAAGCAATGGTCTGGATGTAAAGTAAATGAATAACTTAATTAATAACAAATATGCATGCTTCAGGAGGTAGAGGCAGGCTGATCTCTGAGTTTGAGGCCAGCATGGTCTATAGAGTGAGTTCCAGGGCAGTCAAGGCTACACAGAGAGACTCTGTCTCGAAAAGAAAAAAATTGCAATAGACCTACACAGACATTTCTCAAAAGAAGATACACATGAGTAAAGTATATTATAAAAAACATGTTCTACCATGAATCAGGAAAACACAAACAAAAACCTGACCTAGGTGGGACAGCTTTCATGAAAAATAGAAAACAAACCCAAAAATCCAAAACCACCCAAAAATAAACGAATAAAAAACTGCTTATGATGATGTCAAAAAGGCAATTCTTATATATTGATGGTGGAACTACAGATTAATACAGCCACTATGAGAAGCGGCCCTAGACTGTGCTATGAGCCATTGTCAGTTCTCGTAGGGCTGGGAACATGGCCACAGGGCGCGGGAACATGGCCACAGGGCGCGGGCACATCAGCCATGATGCTGGTCACTCAGCCCGTTCTCAGTGGCCTCATGCACAGTTTACAGAGGTGGCACTGACATGGGGCTAAGGAAGAGGTGTGCATGTGGATGTGCAAAGGAAAACTGCTCCTCCACTTAAAAGCGCTCAGTAAACTTTTCTTCACAGCAGCACGGCTGGCACCAGGGAGCACCACATGAAGGAAAATAATTCCAGCAAAACCACCCAAGGCATTTACCACCTGCTCTCATTCCTTTCTGGAAGGAAAATATTGATTTAATAGAAGTGAAAAGGAGTTATTGGTGGTTTGGAGTCAAAAAGGAGAGGAAGGAAAGAGGGACGAGAAAGACCAGGACCAAAATACACTCAGCAAGGAGAAAGTTCTCTGCCCCCCTGACACAGTAGGTGACTACAATAACTTACTGTCCTAGAAAGGACCAGAAGACAGGGTCTCAACATAAAGACATGACAAATGTTTAAAGAGACAGAAATGTCAGGTTGCACCCCACATTGCCTGTAACACATATATTAAATAATCAAATACCACACAGTTGTGCATATGTAAAATTAAGGTTTAAAACAAATGTACAGAAAAAAGCAGCACAAAACTGTTGTTATTTGAAGAAGTAATCAGAGATTAGAAAAAATGTTCCGAATTTCAGAGTATTTCAGACTTCAGGTCAGGCATGCTCAAACATGTGTTGACATGGACACAGCATTCTCAAACATGTGTTGACATGGAAACAGAAAGGAAAGGGCACCAAAAATGTCGGCAAAAGTCCCATGTCACTAAAAGACCCGTGCCACTAAAAGCATTAACACAACACTTTAGCCCATTTGACAGCTGTTCAGTTCTTAAACCTCTTTATTTTTTCAAAATAATAATTTCACAGTTGTTTGAGTTTTAGATGTATTTTCCTGTTTGCTTCTTATCTGGCAAAGTATCGTGTGTGTGTGTGTGTGTGTGTGTGTGTGTGTGTGTGTGTGTGTGTGTGTGTGTGACTCACATTGAAAACATTACATTTATCTTAGCCCTGAGAACTTGAATTTTTGTCTTGGCTTCCTTTACAGCCCCTTTCAGATGAATGGTGCATTCACTGAGTGACATCTAGGAAGGCTGCTTTCCAGTTCTCAAGGAAGGGCTGTGGGATGGCTCAGTAGTGAAGGTGCTGACACCCTAGCATCAGGACCAGAGTTCAGATCCCCAGAACCCATGTAAAACATGGTAGCTGGGTGAACATGGTGGCCAGCCTGTAACTCCAGCTTCAGCGGGCAGAGGCATGGGACTCTATGCTGCAGACAGAGAGACTGTGTCTATAAATGAGGTAGATCAAGGATAATTCCCAGCATCAATCAACCTCAGACCTCCACATACACAGACACACATATACATACATAAACACATGACTGCACACACAAACACACAATTGTACACACATACCATGGGAGGGAAGGAAAAAGAAAAAATTACCAAGGAAAACAAAAATCAGACCAAATCTTAATAATAAATAATACCAATGTAGCTTATGTTAATTAGTTCATACAATGGCAAGCCCTCCTAGTCTTTACGTGGAATTGGATAGCTACCAAAATAGACTCATGCAGACTAAGCTGAAATGAGGCAACTTAACCCAGGAAGGAGCACCGCTCACGGCACCAGCAGAGAGCTGCAGAGTCTGCAGACCTGTGGGGACTACCACTACTCTGGAGGACATACTGATCTGGGACAGTTTCCAATACAAGACAATCTGTGATTAACGTTGGCTCTATCTCCCCATAGAAAAGGGAGGGGTTTTCAGAGCCCCACTTTAGCTTCAAGCTCTGCAGGTGAGAGAAGGCTGGGAAATTCTACCTGATCTTAGGGCAGTGTGCATGCAGACCTCAGGGCTGCTGTCAGTGCAAGGGGAAGAGATTTCAGATAGCATGGGGCTTTGAAAAGAGCTCCACGCTTGAAGGACGTTGGCCTGCAGACACATTTCCCTGCTGAAACCTATTTGCTGCCTTTGATCTCTGTTCTGAATATCCTGAGGTTTCTATCTTAACAGCACGGAACAAGAAAAGCTAAGACATCAGTGTTGACTTAATGTGTCATCCTTTACAGAGCCAGAATTGTGCCTATGGGATATGTGATCTGAAAGTTTATCACTAATCCGTTTGCCCCACAAAGCCCAGGGTGTGGTTATGCATACATGCGTTTGTCTATGAACCTGGAAAGGGAAAGGAGAGATTTGTGTGTGTGTGTGTGTGTGTGTGTGTGTGTGTGTGTGTGTGTGTGTGTGTGTGTGTGCAGCACCAAACCTAACATACATTCAGATGTCAAATTACAGCAGACTAACACAAATGAGAAAGTCTTAAAACTTACTGAACTATCAAAGGTTTATCGGCAAAAATAAAGGGTTTTTCAAGGACAGCGGCTATTGCGTGGTGCTTGGCTTTAGACTTCAGAACCAGCCCTCTGTCGCCAGGCACTTGGTTTTCCTTCAGTTCTTCTATTTCCCATCTTCCTGAAGGAGAAAGCAAAGGGAATGAGCTGTCACAGAAGACACACAACTTCACCTCTCAGCCGTTGTCACCTCTGATCCTTTCCTGTGAATACTGATTGTGGCAAAAGCAAAACCATATAATGCACCAGAAAATAATTCCTGAAATTTGTTATTTTCCCCTCTCCTTCCTCCCCGTCCTTTCTCTTCCTTTTTTCCCCTCTCCTCTCTTCTCCGTCCCTCTCTTTTCTTTTTCTTATCATTTATCAGAAGTTGGCTTCATTTCCTTAGTTAAAACTCAGAAGAGGGAGCTAGCGTGATGGCTCAGCAGTCAAGAGCACTGACTGTTCTCCAGAGGTCATGAGTTCAGTTCCCAGCAACCACATGGTGGCTCACAACCATCTGTAAGGGGATCTGATGCCCTTTTCTGGTGTGTCTGAAGACAGTGACAGTACTCACATATGTAAAATAAATAAGTATTTAAAAAACCTCAATAGACTAATAAATAACATGTCATGTACACTTCTAAGATGGATGGACACAATTAAGTTTTCTTGACCTACTTTCAATCAAACAATGGTGATAGCAGTGCGTTTCCTCTCATGAGGTCTGTGAGTGCTGCCTCTGCACTTTCTGTCTGCGTGTCACCCTGCTGGGTGCACCCTCTTTATCAAGAGCAAAGTTTACCTTGTCCAGATACTTAAAATAAAATGAATAAAATAAATTTAAAAGTATGTATGAAACAAACTACATTATTCAAAGCCCCAAAGTTGGGCTGGGCTCTGAGCTGGGATCTCAGTTTTTACATCTGACTGTTTCTGCTGTCAGACCACGGGGCTACATAAGCTGTAAGCCAGGTGGCCTAACCGTAGCCCGAGAGGTCTGTGCTGGACATCGCCCTTTACTTGTTTTAGAATAGAAAAAAAAGGAAGAAAAAAAAAACAAACTTAGTTTAATTTATATAAAATGCTACAGCTTCAAAAATTATATATGTCTGTCTGTTCTAACCAAACTCAATTTAATAAAAGATGGTTATTTTGCTATAATGTTTTAACTCACAATTATTTTTATGGGCATGTTTAAATCACTAATGCTTCTAGACTGCTTTTTTTCCCCTAAAAAACAGTGCATCTACCACAAGTTCCATGATCAAAGCGGCCTGAGTTTTTGTTGTTTTGTATAATTATTGGGATTTTAAAAGTATTCTTAAGAAAGATTTTTTTCAGGAGGAAGCAACACATTATTGCCTGTGCCTGTAATCACACCGTTACTCATAGCTGAGGCAGGAGGATTGCATGTTTGAAGGCAGCCTGGGCTACACAGCAAGGCCCATTTTAAAAATAAATGTTTGCAGATTTCCCTAAAGCACCCTCCTCCCAATCTTGCATTACATTTCCCCAGAATGAACCTTTGACTTGGCTTCTCTCTCTCTTTGGTTTTTCGAGACAGGGTCTCTCTGTATAGCCCTGGCTGTCCTGGAACTCACTTTGTAGACCAGGCTGGCCTCGAACTCAGAAATCTGCCTGCCTCTGCCTCCCAAGTGGTGGGATTAAAGGCGTGAGCCACCACGCCCAGCTGCTGACCTGTGGCTTCTCTTAAAGACACAGATGCTTAAAGTCAGGCATTCTGGTTGACAGTAAGTAAGTAAGTAAGACTGTATTTATTTAGATTTATTTTGGGCAGCATGTCTCTTGGACTCCTTGTTTCTCTGAGGGGAAGAATTCTCTAAATGGCTTTCGATTGGTCTGTCAATGGATTCATTTTAACTGTACACACATGTGGAGGCATTTGGAGTTTGCGGGGAAGGAGAATGTTTTGTATAGAGGCAGGCAGGTAGGCAAGCAGGCATGGTTTTTGTCTTATACGATTATGGAAGCTATGAGCAAGAACCTGGCCATGGTAACCTAGCACATGCTGTGATGTAACCTCCTTGCAGGGTCAGAGCTCTCAGCCATGTGTTTCAGGGTGTGAGGACCTCCTAGACAGTGGAACTCCCCTCCTGCTCAGCCGGAGCAGAGGGAGACCTTCCTTTTGGACATGATGGTTGGGGAGGCTGCTTGTGGACCAGAAGGGAGACTCTCCTTTGTCATTCTCGGAGGTGGTCCTTCTAGGGAAGGACATATGACCCTGAAAGGCACTTCTATAGCCCAGCCTGAAGATGGCAGCATCAGGGACCCTGTGGACAATGGGCAAGGCCTGAAGCTGTAGGCTGCCTGGTGACCACACTCTTACAGTGCTCATTAATACACCTCTGCAAACAACCTAGGAGTGCCCAGGCTTGAGGTGAAAGGTCCAGCGCAGCTCGATGCAAATGAGCTTACTGGGGCCAAAGTCCGACCATGGTCTGAGAGTCAGACAACTGGTATGAGCAGGCAATCCCTGAAACACTGCAGAGGGGAAAGTGAAAGGCAGAGTGGAACTTCCGGTCAACATAACGTAGGAAAAATATAACCTCAAAGGCTGTGAACATTGCTTGTGGTTATCTAATATCTGAATAAGTATTTTACCATCATATATAGAAATTTCTGAATCCATATCATCCTTCTTTGCTTTTGATAAGACCCACCTATAAATAAAAGTGAACAAAGATATTTGCCATTAAAATAAGATTTGCAATTTATAGATAAAAATGCATGTAAAAGTACAAGAGGTTGTTACACAACACAATCAGTTTTTTCATTCAAAATGAGCTAGTACTAAGAAGTTGAACAGTTAATCCAGCCTTTGAGCAATCCCATCCCAGAGGGCAGGAGTTCAGTCTGTTCGGCTTTGCTGGTGTCTGAGGGAGTAAGCATGCACACCACGGCTGGGGTCTCAGTGGGAAATGTGATGGAGCACACATCTGGCTCACAGCAGGGGCCTGGGGCACAGTAACCAGTGCGTATTATCCCTCAGAGATGCATACATCTCTGTGGCTGCAACAGAAACTCAAAGCTGTCTAATCAATCGCCCCTGTTAATCGCTACCTTAGAGAATAAGCAAATGCTCTGTGCATTCCAAATTTGTGTCTCTTTGTATAAATACATAGCTTTTAATTATCCCACCACGCCACGGGAGTGCTAATTCTCATAGACTTCAGAAAATGCAGCAAACCGAAGAAAATGTGGGAACACTCACCCAGCCAGATTTCCACTATCAAATGTTTCTGTAAAATATACTTCTCCTATAGGTTGAGGTGTCTTATACTTAAAAGTCTAGAAAAGAGAATTTTTAAAAGCTAAAGTTATTTATTTTTGCAAACATCTGACGTCATTCTGCTGGTTCAGAACCTAGTATACAGTGCACAAGGGCAACAGAGATACGGTGAGGCATGGACTCTGGGCACAAAGTTCAGGTCTTAGCCATAGCACGGTGAAACCTGCTGTTCTGTACCACTGATGTGCAGGAGTGAATGCGTAAAGTTTGTCCCACTTGTCACCTCGCTAAACATGTCAAGGGTTTTAAAGTAGAAACTTCCAAGGATCCCTGGAGTGGGCATCTGCCTCAGCTGTTAGTACTTTAAGCATTGCTTTGCAAATCACAGAACTGGTTTCAAAAGAACACCTTTGCAGAGATTGAAACTTAACAGGGGAAGCACAATATTCACTGCAAACAGACAATAACATTTACATTTGCGTATTAAAAATCCAGTAAATATGAGATGAAGCAAAGGGATCTGTGAGAACTTCCTATGAATTCTCTGGGCCCTTTAAACAGAGGCCGGCACAACAGGATGGATGATTTCTAGTCTTCACAATACTAGATGTGAATATACTCAATATGAAGGCACCAGAGACACGGTTCTAGAGAGCCACGTGACCTGTGGGTCTCGACTCCTTGGGGTGGGGCCTGGGGCCTGGGGCCTGGGGTGGAATGACCCTTTCACAGAGGTCACCTAAGACCATGGGAAAATACAGATACTTGGGTTACAATTCATAACAGTAGCATCATTACAGTAATGAAGTAGTAACAACAATAACCTTATGGTTGGGGTCACCACGACACGAGGAACTGCAGGAAAGGGCTGCAGCACTAGGAAGGCAGAGCACTGCTCTAGGGAATGGTCAAGGCAGGTACACCAAAGTCTCTGCCAAGCTCCTCAGTCTCCCATAAGTCATCTCCTCAGAATGTAAACCTTCACAGCACAGAGGCAGAGCGCTGCCTCAGCTCAGCTCAAGCCCATGTTGCCACCCTTCTCTGTTCAAATCTGCCCACAGACAAATAAGCACTGAGATCCATGAATTATGGCACCTTCCATTTTGTCTGGAGAAGGCTGGATTATCAGAACAAAAACTTAAGGCCTTTGTCTTTGCCAAACGCCTTGGCCACTTTGGCCAGAGGACTCCTGTCACGTCGGCAAACGCCTCCCCTGTGCTTACTGAGCACAGCTGGATTAGGTGTCAATCACACAGTTTTGCTGTGCGTGGACACTCTAAGGAACACAGCTGGAAAAAAGTGATGTTTTACCAGCCACTGAAAAGACAAAGGGTGTCAGGAGGGGAGGACATGTATCATGAGCCATCTGTCACACCTATGACCACGGAAAGAATAGCTTATAACTCACTTCTCAATCGTCTTACCCCCGAGGAAGGTTCATCTTTAATATTACTCTCGTCTGAATTTTCACCGAAGTCTTCCACCTCAACACCATCATCCATAAAGTCTGCATTGACTGTGATGAACAGGAGACCCATGCATAGTCCAACACCCTGGAAACGCATATCGACTCTCTGTGAAATTAAGAGCAGCCAGTGAAAAACCAGGTGGGGATGCCTTGTGGTAAGTCCCAAAGGAAGAAATGACTTCTTTATTCTAGGATGCTTCACTTACTAACATTATTTAAAGAAAGCCTTGAGCAAGTAAAACACCAACTTCTAAGTCTTCTCCCAAAACCAAAGAGCTAATGTGTAAAGATATAAAGATGTCAGCAAGAGTCTATGAGATGCATATATTGTAAAGATACCACGATCCCTAAATTTCCACTTTATTATTTCACATAGGTAGCTTAAGTATATACAAAATTGGACATTTGATAACGGTACAGCCAGAATTGACTTACATCTAAACACCAAAAACTGTGGGATTTTTAATCATACATTTAATGAAATAATGCTTTGCCAAGACAAGTCCCATGCTGTGGCAGGCTGTCTGCTGAGGACCAAATTCTATCCAACTCATCCTTCCTAAACTTCCACAGTCATCACCTAGTTATCTGACTGGATATCTCTTCAAACAACGCAGAACTGCAGTGTTGGAGAGCAGCAAAGGCTGAATGCAGCATGTTGTCGTCTTAGCAGAAGCGCTTGGCTTGTGCAATTATGTTCTCATGGACTATCATCAGCATCCACTAATTCAAAACTTCTCCCTTGGTGCCAACAGACTTCCAAATGAGTACTGTTGGGCACTGAGATAGTTCCATGTCATTGATTCGAAAGGAGTCATACAATAACACATCCTCCTCCTCTCCTTCCTCCCCCCTCCTCCTCTCCTTCCTCCCCCCTCCTCCTCTCCTTCCTTCCCCCCTCCTCCCCCCTCCTCATGTATGCTGTTCTTTCTATAATGATAACATCAACATGGGGAAAAATTTAAAGTAGATTCTTAGAACTCTAAGACGTTTTAGAAAATAGATAGCTATAGACGTATATGGGTCTACTTAAGAAGGGTGGGCCTGGAAGAGATGGCGCTATAAGCACCAAAATTGCCGTTACCAACAATGACGACTGAAAACCACACAGACCAGAGGAACTGAAACCCCCACACACTGCTGAGGTGTGGCAATGTACCATGCCAACAGCAGTAGAAAATCATGTGGCAGGGTTCAACATGTCCAGTGATAGCACTCAAGAACAGCCTAAATCCTTACCCATGCATAGACCCATGCATAGACACATGCATAGACCCATGCATAGACACAAGTCATAAGATACACTTCGTGTATTGATGCAAATGTGTGCCAACTCAAATACCCATCAACTCATGAACATACAGACCTAAGTTGAAACCCTCAAATCCTGGGAAAATATCCAGCAACAGAAGGACAGGAACGCAGGAACACAAAACTATTATGTCCAGGGAAGAGCCAGTTATGAAAAAAATCACAAATGTTGTACCATTCCACTTTAAAGAAGCCAGAAAACCTACAGAGCTGGAGAACAGATGAGAGACCAGCTAGTCAGGGCTCAGGGAAAGAGCTAGAGGGCTTCTCCTTTGAGGGCAATGAAATGTCCAGTATTGGAATCTGGTAGAGGTTACCCAAGTCTATAAATATGATTACACACATTAAGCACTTGAACTTGATAATATACACATTATATATCATTAGAGCAGTTTATGATACAGATCACAAAAAGCATTATTCTACTTAACTACTTCAATTGATACAACGTTTTCCTGAGATCAAAACTTTAGATGAATGCTTGAGCCAGGTGACCCTGATTTCTTCTAAAGGTTGGTGGCTACCACCCTAATGTTTCCTTTGAAAATACACATTTTGAAAATCACTAAACGGAAATCTACCTTAATAGGAGCTTTCTATACTCAGGTACTGCCATTTTTATGGCCAGAGACAATACACACACCACACACACACACACACACACACAGAGGAAAGTTTGATTTCTGGGAGAGGACATGACTGTAAGGAGATCACTTGGACTTGGTAACAGGAAATTCAGCCTGATTTCTTCATTATCCACTTTCTTGGTGCAGAAACTAACATTTGTAAATGGCAAAGCTTACCCCTAAAACTTCACTGCCTTAAAAGCCTGCCTTTCATGACTTATATAAAAACACTTTTCGCCCTCAAAGATGACCCACCACTTTCCTTAATTTGAACTGCTCTTTCCCCTGAATTGAGATATGCTTGTTATTGTGGCCATCAAGCTGGCTCAGACAGAGCTTGCTGCTAAGCCTCAGGACCCATATGGTGGAGGAAAAGAACTGATTCTTAAAACTGTCCTCTGACCTCCACATGTGGGTCCCAGTACTTGACCACACCGCCAATGAATAGATAAACAAATACAATCTTTATTTTGAGACAGGGTTTCTCTGTATAGCCCTGGCTGTCCTGGAACTCACTCTGTAGACCAGGCTGGCCTTGAACTCAGAAATCCGCCTGTCTCTGCCTCCCGAGTGCTGGGATTAAAGGTGTGTGCCACTACCGCCCAGTTAGAGTCTACTTTAAAAATGTTTAGTAATTCTGATCATATACTGGCCCTTCCATGACTCATTCTTTCATTCTGAGTATCTGCCATATATCTACCCATCTATATTGATAACGATATCTATATCAATCTTACACATACTTTAATTACATGTATGTGTTTCTCTTGTGTGGTTATGTACTCGTGGTGTGGGTGCCAGAGGAGGCCAGAAAAGGGCATCAGATGCCCTCTAACTCTACAGTTACAGGTGCTGTATTGAATATAGGTGCTGGGGATGGAATTCCGGTTCTCTGTAAAAAGCAGTGCATAGTCTCCACCATTGGGCCCTCTCTCCAGCCCCACTACCTCCCCATTTAACATACTCATGCTCCTATAAATTGATGCTCTTCTAATTGAGGATTTCTGCCTGTCTTCAGGTCTAAGGCTGACGGAGGTATCCGACATCACCTGCCCACCACCGCTGGAGCGAGGTTTGAACACCTGGGCCTCTTGTCACCCGTGAGTTGAGAGAAAGTTTTATCAAAGCTGACGGTTCCTCTTTTCTAATTACATAATAAAGAAGGAAAGTTTAGTAGACACCAAACAAGCCCAGAGCGCTGAGCCCCCTCCTGCTAGCTGCTATCCATCAGCACACGCCACCATTTACAGACAACAAACCAACAAGACCAATAACAACAAGACAAACAAAGACTATCTTGAGTTTAAGGGGCAGGATCAATGTGTCTGGATGACCAAACCAACAGACGGTCGACTAGAAAATCGTCAAAATTACAATTACCAAAAAAAAAAAAAAAAAAAAAAAGAGGGCTACCTAGAGAGATGTTAAATTTTCAGGGCAGGGAAAACAACCATGTTTTACTATTCTATGTATCAAAAAGTTTCAACATAAATTAATCTTCTTCAGAGATGTTGAACCATTGACCACCTAATTTTTAAATTTTTGTTTTGTCTAATTTGTTTATTTCTGTTTATACCTTCTGTCTCCAATTCCCAACTTCCTAGCCTTTTGCTCTTTAACCCCAAACAAACCCCTGCACAGCTTCTTTCTGGGTGGGGCAGATGCCACTTAAATTCAGCTAAAGTATCTGATTGATAGTAAACAAGCTTTAGATAATGAGTCTCAAGTCATTAAGGTTTTCGGGATTACTCCCCAGTGGTTCCTGTTAGGCTCCACCCAAGTGTCTAGGGAGTGGCCAGGATTCTCTGGCCACCTACGCCAGGTTTGAGCATGGGAGTGGGGGAGGTAGGGTTCTTTTGGCTTCACAGAGAGGTGGGCTGCAAATGAGCCCAGGTTGGTTTTGTTGCGTTTTCTAGAAAGATGCGGAAAAACTCTCTAGGGGTTGTGTTAGAGCTCCGTGGAACCCGGCCACAGTGGCAACAGCAGCTGTGGCAACCGCTGGGATAACAGGCACCAGGCTGGGCCAGGGCAACCTGGCCTTCCCCAGTGTCAGGGAAGCAGAGGTTGGACCCAAGGGACTCACGGTGGCGTCTCCCTCCACCCAGGGCTGATCTCTGTCCCTGAGGTTGGCAGAGCCCACCCAAGAGTCTAACTCGCACATTCATCCCAGAACTCATCCTCCAGCCTCACCTGGCCGCACCAAGCTGAGCCTTCTAGTCTCAGAAGAGGATGCTGCCGGGCACCTGGATCCGATTTCTCACCCCGTCCGCAGAGAACAAGCCGCAAGAAAGCGGCCCGCGGTCTACAAACCTGTCCTGCGGGCTTGTGTCCAGCAGCGGCAGCTCAGGTGTCCGACTGGCCGCTACTCGGTGCCCGGCGACTCCCCAGACCGATCCCGCCGGCAGCCGCCCAGCAGCGACTGCTAACTGCGCGTGCGCGAGCGGCCGCGCCGGAGGATGCAGGATGCAGTGGCAGCCCCAGAGCTCGAGCGGCCGGCTCAACCGCCGCTCGGGACCCAGCAGCCGCGCGCCTTGGGGGATGCGGTCCTTCCAACGTCAGTCCCTCGCTGGAGCTCAGGCTGCTGGCTCTGCAGACTGCTCAGTTCTTCGTGTCGCGCCTTAATTGGTTCCCGGATGGATGATGAATAGATGGCTGGATGGTTTTGGGTTTTTTTGTTTTTGTTTTTCTTTCTCTTGTTTTGTTCCAATGACCTTAAACTTTTTGATCCTCCTTCCCTTCTTTCTGACTTTTGGATTTTCACCGCTGCACTGTTCTGCAGTAGTGATTGAAGCCCCCTCTTGGTGGGGTTATGCAAGCTCTGTATCAGTTGATCCACATCTTTTGTTCCCTCAATTTTATCTCAACGTTTTTAAGTGCCAGGATAGGCATGCCAAATTCATACGCTAAAATTTCCCTCTATATTTCTGTATTTTAGCAGCTGATTGTTCATGGTTATGAATCGGGAAGCTTCCTATTTCACATATGCTCTTGGCTTGCTATTACATTATAAATGGAACTGTATATTTTCATTTTGTCGGTATTAATGTTAGTAATTTGCCACAGACATAATTGGTTTTTATTAATCTTGGACACTCCTTGAAGGTGTTACCTGCTTTCTTTTTCTCTGTATGTTTGCAATTCTGTATATTGTTTGTATCAAGTATTAATTTGTGTGACCAAACTTTGAGTCTGTGTAAACGTTCTGTTTTCTGTCCATAATTGTTCGCAGTCTGCCCCTTGATTTAGGATCTGCCAGTCATTTTTTTGCTTGACTCAACTTTACTGTGGTTTCAATACAGTAATTTTAACTGTCTTCATTCCTTATCAGGCACAAGCAACATTTTTTAAAACTTACACACCTCCATCCAAGAGTCCATCCTATTTAGGCATAGAGTCTGTGTTTTACCCAATCACCGTGCAGTTACTGTGGTACCCAAATTGTCTTAAGTTTAACTGAAGGGTTCTTTGAGAAGTCAGTTGGATGGTGTTTTGCTGGGACAAATACTTGAAGGAGCATTTTTGTTAAAGTGGCCACAGGTGTGAAAGGCTAAAGCAGGCTTGAGAAGGAATGTTACACTGAAGCAGACACAGGAGAGAGGATGTTCTGCTTAAAGCAAGCATGTGAAAGGACATGTGATAAACGATTCTTCCCTAATGACATATGTATTGGTGTGCCTTACATTGTGTAGTTGAGCTGTGTCTGTCGGGACTCCATAGAAACACACTAAAGAATTGTTGGTAGTGTGTTGTAGTTTTTGTTGCTTTTGCAGACTTGGGCTGATTGGCAGAGTGATGTCAACTGAGACAGACATACATGCTAAGGCAGGACTTGTGGAGGACACATGATGTTTAGAGGGAGTCTAAAAAGGACTCAACTAACAGTGACAGGGGCTGAGCTAGGCTTGCTTATAGAGCTAGATAAGTAACATTTGTTGGTCTCAAGTCTTTGTTGGTCTTTGCTTGGTTGAGAGAGGCATAGTCAGAACTTTTCTTTGTATTCCTCTTGGTTCCTTTGTATTCCTTCTGCTGACTCGAGCCAAGGCTGAGGCCTGGCTGTCTCTGCTAGGGTCATGCCACTGCTGTTGCTAACCTGATTCTACCAAACTGGACTGCTGGTGTATCTGTGAAGTGTTTTTGAGTGGATAGAGCTGCTACTACTGACCTGTGAATTGAACTGTCCATTTCTAGACACCACAAGCTTCTCCAAAGAACCTAAATAGGTTTATTTCTCCATAGCTTTTTTACCCCCGAGACAGGGTTTCTCTGTGTAGCCCTGGCTGTCCTGGAACTCACTTTGTAGACCAGGCTGGCCTCAAACTCAGAAATCCGCCTGCCTCTGCCTCTCAAGTGCTGGGATTAACGGTGTGTGCCACCACTGCCCGGCTATCCATATCTTTTTTTTTTTTTTTTTTTTTTTTTACCTATTACCTCTAGTGGGGCTACAAGGGAGGTTAAAGGGTTTAAGAAACATCATTAAAAATAAGCGTTGAAAAATTAAAGTTACAGAGGAGTCTTCAAGTTATTTCTGGTGGCCTTTGGACATGATCCTATTGTCTCTTAATTGGTCCTTTAAAATATATTTTATATGATATTTTCTTATGTTGGGGATATGCAAATATCCAAGGAACACAACAAAAAATACATACTGCCAAAAGCTTTGACCTCATCCCTAGCAATCATAGACTTGTGGAATGTGATTTTTAAAAAGGAGCTTAAGTACTCCCCTACTCCTTTCAGCCTGAGGTTCACCCCTATGCCTGAATCTGAAGCTTGCATTTGCTAATTGCTTTGTGGTTTCCCACTGTTCTAATGTACAGCTGTTTATAATTCCACTTTTCAAATGGACATTTGTACAGTTTCCAGTTCAGGGCTATTATCCTATTATAAATAAGGATGCTGCAGGCATTTTTAGACAAGCCTGTGGCATGTCTAGGACAGAATGGATGAGATGCCTTGGGTATCTGTGAAGGAAGATGCTAAGCTATGTGTTACAATGTGGCTGTGTGATTTTTAAGATCCCACCAGCAATATGCATGAGTTTTTGTTGCTCCACCATTGCTAAGCATGGTTAATCTTTAATCTGAAGCTTTTGGGTGCCTGATCAATAGTATCTCAGTTTTTAAAGCACTATGTAGCTGTCTCATACATTACTAAATGTATTTTGTCAGTTGAATTGTCTTGTTGAGGTTTGGTTTTTTGCTGTGTTTTGGAATATTAAGTGCAGTCCCCAAGACCTGGTTGCCCCAGAGATGAGAGAGTCTGCTGCATGTAGATTCAGGTGAGGCTATGGGACCTTATCCCCAAGTTATTACAAGTTCTGATTGTAAATAAAGATGCTAACAGCAAATAACACTGGGCAGAACAGACAGAGGTGGGGTTAGGATTCCCAAACCATGAAAGAGAGGTGAACGGAGGAAGCATGACCCTGAGGGAGTCAAGAGCAACCTAGAAGAAATGTAGTAATAACTTGGGGTTATCATTCTCAATAGGAAATAGATTTTTTAACAGCAGTCCTGGTGCTGATTAAGGCTTATTGTAAATAATAAAAGTTGTTTGTCTTTTATCCTGGAACAAAACGATCAAAGGCGGGGTAGAAACTCTGGATTGGGATTAAAAATTTCTACAACATTTTGTATTTTCACAAACATTGTAGGAGAGAAAGTTGATGTCAAAGAAGTACCCATGCACTGCATTATCCCCCCCCCCCCCGCAGGATCATGGATTTCTATGAGGCTCTACCCCTGAGCTCCATCCTCTTTTTGTTTCTTTTTTAAAGATATTTTCTTATTTTACATTTCAAATGCTATCCCAAAAGTTCCCTATACCCTCCCCCTGCCCTTCTCCCCTACCCACCCACTCCCACTTCTTGGCCATGGCGTTCCCCTGTATTGGGGCATATAAACTTTGCAAGACCAAGGAGCCTCTCTTCCCAATGATGGCCGACTAGGCCATCTTCTGCTACATATGCAGCTAGAGACATGAGCTCTGGGGGTACTGGTTAGTTCATATTGTTGTTCCACCTATAGGGTTGCAGACCCCTTCAGCTCCTTGGGTATTTTCTTTAGCTTCTCCGTTGGGGGCCCCGTGTTCCATCATATAGATGACTGTGAGCATCCACTTCTGTATTTGCCAGGCACTGGCATAGCCTCATACGAGACATATCAGGGTCCCTTCAGCAAACTCTTGCTGTCCTGTGCAATAGTGTCTAGGTTTGGTGACTGATTATGGCATGGATCCCCTGGTGGGGTAGTTTCTGGATAGTCCACCCTTTCGTCTTAGCTCCAAAATTTGTTTCTGTAACTCCTTTCATAGGTATTTTGTTCCCTATTCTAAGGAGGAATGAAGTATCCACACGCTGGTCTTCCTTCTTCTTGATTTTCTTGTGTTTTGCAAATTGTGTCTTGGGCATTCTAAGTTTCTGGGCTAATATCTGCTTATCAGTGAGTGCATATCTAGTGACTTCTTTTGTGATTGGGTTACCTCACTAAGGATGATATCCTCCAGATACATCCATTTGCCCAAGAATTTCATAAATTCATTGTTTTTAATAGCAGAGTAGTACTCCATTGTATAAATGTACCACATTTTCTGTATCCATTCTGTTTCATGTTTGCATGGAATTGTTTGAATTTTTCCAAATATCTTTCTAGCTTCTATGAAAATAACAAAATGCTTTCTGAAACCAGTTTATTCAATGCAATAAGTTTCCTAAGAGGTCCCTAGGGTTCATACATCCTGGAAATAAACACAAAGACATGATTTTCTGTAGTCTTGATGAAGCTTAGACAGTTAATATTGCACTGAGGAATTTTGGATCAGTTAGCATTTGTTGCTCTACTGTGTGTGTGTGTGTGTGTGTGTGTGTGAGAGAGAGAGAGAGAGAGAGAGAGAGAGAGACAGAGACAGAGACAGAGACAGAGACAGAGACAGAGACAGAGACAGAGAGAAACAGAGATCATTATCCAGATTATTGTTATTCTTACAGCATAAAAGCGTTTGGAAATGTGCTATGATCTGAAACAATTTAGAAACCGTGGAGTATAACTATTTGGGTTTTTGAAGATTTGCCTTCCATGTAGATATCCTGGGTTCAACACTCAGTGCCAAGAAATATATGCTGAGGTGACCCCAGGTGACCCCAGGGGTTGGTGGGTGCTCTGGGCACTTCACTTCCATCAACTTTCTTTTTTGTTTTGGTGTTTTATGAAAACTGGCTTGAGCTATGTGTTTGGCATTCATTTTGATGAACTATCTTTACACACATACACACACAACATTTTATCTGGACTTGAGAGAAGTCTAACATCAGCCAAATGAAACTCAGCTCATATAAATGACTTCATCATTAGTGGCACAAGTGTCTACTATAACAAAGCACCTAAAAATGAATGTCAGTGGTCCTTGTTTTTTTTTTCAGAGCTGAGGACCGAACCCAGGGCCTTGCACTTGCTAGGCAAGTGCTCTACCACTGAGTAAATCCTCAACCCCTTCAGTGGTACTTTTAAAATATTTCAGGAGAAATAGCTGCCCAGATTTTAGTGCCAGTCTTTCTTCATTCTAGTCATAGTTCAGCCACAGAGTGGAGGTGTTTAAGTTTAATAGAGGGTGTCTGTCCCCTCTATACAAGAATGAAGAGTTACTAATTATCACTATTAATATTGATATGTAAATATTGCACATTGCGAGGCACTTCATAGACTCTGCTAAAGCTCAAATCTGGAATGTTCTCGTGAAGATCCACATGTTGCAGGTCTGTGAGGTGCTCCCTGAAGTTGTCAAATAGCTAGTAGAACTGGGCAGTGGTGGCACGTGCCTTTAATCCCAGCACTTGGGAGGCAGAGGCAGGCGGATTTCTGAGTTCGAGGCCAGCCTGCTCTACAGAGTGAATTCCAGGACAGCCAGTGATACACAGAGAAACCCTGTCTTGAAAAAAAAAAAAAGAATAGCTAGTAGCTGGCCAAGGAAAGGGACAAGCCATCCTCAGCCCATCTCTTACTCTCTGCTAATATTTTTGCTGCGATCAAAATGGATGTGGCACGGCCCATCCCACATGAACCTCTGTTGACAATTCTTAGCCAGGCAAACACCACCACACTGTCTCCTGTCACAGCTCTGTCTTTTATGGCTCCTGACAAAAGGCATTTGGATTCTGCATTGACAAACATTAACATGCAGTACAGTCATCAGACAAACAGTATGATTTGGGGGTCAATCCTTGTTTCCCTAAAGTTTCTTCAGGTTGTAGTTCACTCTCCCTCTCAGGCTATCTCTTCTTAGCTCTCTTATGCTTGCCTACATTAATTGGGCTAGCCATGGATGGAGGTAATGCATTCTGCCACGGCTATTAATTTTTCTTTAAAACTTAGAAATGGGGAGGTGGAGAGGTCACGAGGGTCCTGCACTTACAGAGAAGCACTAGCAGGGAAGAGTCTGGAAAAAATCCATCTGGGGATTTGGTGTGAGGTCTGTCCCTACAGAGAGCAAAAAGGTCACCAGGTCACCAATATCTTCCAGCCTCAGCTTTCTGGATGGAATGCAGGTATTTGGTTTTCTCTCCTCCATGAGGAGACACCCCTGCATAATTAACATTCCTGGTTCTTTTAGTATTTCTCTGTGAGTACAAGACCCTTGTGTCCACTACAGGTGTGGACCCAAGCTTGGTGTATGGAAAGTGGTGGGACCCAGATCACTGGGGACCTGCCTGTAGAAGACAGTGGAGACCCTTTGTTTTCTTTCTTCCTGGACCTAGTCTGACCAACTTTGCTCTGTCATACATATACACAGCGATGTGCTACTTTGCCACAGAGATCCCCTTCCCCCCCACCCCCAAACAATAGTGCTAGACAAGCATGAATTAGAAGCTCCACCCAACCACATTGTAAGTAGATTGTCTCAAGTATTTGTGGAGGGATGGAGACATGACTAACATGGTTTGTAGCAACAAGTGAAGTTGGTGGCTTTGCAATATCCGTTCTTGAGAGAGGTATGGTTGATGGACAGAGAACGGCCCTCATCCTCACACAGTCTGCAGAGCATAAGAAAGAATGTTCTTAAAACAAAAATACAGCAAATCTGGTTTCTACTAAACAGACCCGCTGCAATGCATCAATGTTAGTGCTAAAAAGCAAGAGTACAAGCCACCAATGAAACGATATGTAGTTTTTTTATGGCCTCCAGCCTCACACTGGACCATCAGTCTTCAGTGCCTACCCCAGAGTAAGACCTCATCTTCCAGCCATTCTGTTCTGGTCTTAGATGGTCAGTTTACAAGTCCAAGTAAACACTGTTAGAGGAGTGTTGCATCCTGAGAAGAACTGTACCTGGATTGACCTTTGACTTTGTATTTTAAGCAGATTGGTTACCTCCATCCAGGCTTGCCTTCAGCAAAGCTCAGATATGGCAGTTATTCATTACTATGAAGAAGTGCACTGAGTGCATATTGTGGATTTGGTCTGAATGGGAGGAAGGTGTGTTATGAGGACCAGCAGTCAAAGATGGTCAACTGATTACTCTATGACTCTTATCAACCTAAGACATAGGCATGTGCCAAGAGGTCATGTTTGTTCATAATAAATGCCAAAAGGCTGTGTTTGTGCAAATAAACACAAGCAAGCTGTGCATGTCCTCTGGGATGGGTATGAGAGAGTCTAGGCTCAGTCCTAAGACAGGCCCAGCCACCAGCCACCATAATTCCCAGGCAGGACCATGGAGCATAAGTAAATCTCATGCCCCAGCTGAGCTAATTTTTAATAAATAAAAAGGGAGGGATTGTGCCCTCCCCCCCAGCCTTCAGCAGGCTGAATCAGTCCTTGTTTGCCACAGTCAGCTAGCCCACCTGGGGTGGGGTCTTCCTAGGTGGCTGAGCAGCTGAGCTTTGTCTTCCTCATGAGATCCTGGCAAAGTGACAAGAACCTGGCAAAGTGGGGGAAGGGTTTTCCCCTTTACATTTCTGACCTTAGAATTAAACATTGAGCCTTGGTCAGAGATCTTTTTCTTGGCTCGTTATTTCTCTTGCCATCCTTCCCTTCCATAGCCAGCTTTCCTTTCAGGAACCCAGTAACCCATGGCCGCTGGCTGCTACACACAGACACATAGACACACAGACACACAATTAAGTCATAATATTTGGTTAAAGTATAAGAAATAAAAATTATTTCTTATTGTTCAAAATATATAAATTAAATGAAGTATTTGACTATTGAGTGATGCCTGTAAGAAACTGATGGCTTAGTCACTGAGAACTAAAAAGACTTCAACACAGAGAACTTTGCAGCAAACAAGTACAAACACTTTAAAAGGCATTTTAAAATTCATGTGCTTATTGGTGTTTTGCTTGCATGTACGTCTGTGTGAGGGTGTCGATCCCCTAGAACTAGAGTTACCATTATGAGCTGCCAAATAGGTGTTAGGAATTAAACCCAGGCCATCCTCTGGAAGAAGACCAATGCTCTTAACTGATGAGCCATCTCTCCAGCCCTTTTAAAGAGGCATTTTTAATTTACAAAGTCAACATCCAAAAAACAAGCAAATTCAATCATTGAAAAAGTGTGCCCAGGGGTCATGCATTCCACATGAATTTACATAGATAAACTCATCTCAACAGCAATGCAGTCAGACATCAGTCGGGAGAACACAGAAAGACAATGTGTTCCCAAAATAAACACTGCAAAACAATCCATAGGTCCTTCTGTGATGTGTTTAAAAATGAATGACTATCAAAAATATGTCACTCACCACAGTGTCTGATGATGGATTCTCATAGAGCTCAGTGGCAGCTTTAGAGCTGAAACGTGTTTGTTAAAAGACAAAAAGATGGACGATACAACCAACCCTGGGCTGAATCAAGTCTGTGCTTCCTATTTCTTTGCATGTCTTTTCAAAAGGAATTATAACACACACACTAGTTACCATACAGCCTGCCCACGATACTAGAATGCTTCTGAGCTTTAGTGCTTTCTGTGTGATGGCCTTGCTGTCTAAGTCAATAAGATATGGTTCTTAAATGTTAGAACTTCTCTAATTTTGCTGTTTTAAACTTTTACACTTTAGTCTAAAAATATCACTGACAAAAATCTCTACTTTTGCCTTGCCATGAGAAGCTATTTGATGTATTCAAGTGTTCATTGCTTTTTTTTTTCTCTAGTTAATCTATTTCTACTCTTCCAATTTCTGAAAGATACCATTAGAAACTGACATATCAGAAGATCAGGCATGACAAAGTTTCTTCTTGTATGTTTCTTATCTTCAGTATTCCTGAAATAAAATAAGAAGTCTGTAACATGTAGAAAGAACCTTTTAATTATTAAGGATGTAATCATTTCTGCAGTGATTTCTTGACATCACTCAATAGTTGTACTCTAAACATGACCACACCACCTCCTCACAGCAGAAAAGGGAACTGGGTACTGACAGAACCTGTAACTCACCACAGGGGAGTAATGCCAGTTTCAATGTGACTGTAGCTAGCACTAGGTTTTGAGTGAAGACTTCATCTGTAGGGCTCCTGGGAAACCATACATGTAAATGATCATTGCAGCCAAAGAAAGGCCATGGGCTGCCCAAGAGTAACTTGCATGTGTGTCACTAAACTAGAAGAGAGACCATGAGGAGGGCAGGGGCCATTCTGAGCAGAGAGCAGGTGACAGCAAGAGCTGGGACAGGGAAAAAAGGGAAGGGAAGAACAGCAGGGTCAGGGCAGGGGCTGGGGGAGGTGTGGAGGGGAGGGAGGCCAAGAAAATCTGCATAAAATGTCCTAATAAACCCATCACTTAGTATGCTAACTAAAGCCCCTCAAAAGAAAAAGAAGATAGGAGAACCACATTTTATTTTAATTTTAAAAAATAAATTAAAAAGTAAGAGCTGGGCGTGGTGGCACACGCCTTTAATCCCAGCACTAGGGAGGCAGAGGCAGGTGGATGTCTGAGTTCGAGGCCAGCCTGGTCTACAAAGTGAGTTCCAGGACAGCCAGGGCTACACAGAGAAACCCTGTCTCGAAAAAACCAAAAAAAAAAAAAAAAAAAAAAGTAAAAAGTAAATAATCTGTAGAAGTGTCAGGGTAACAAAGAGTGAAAACATGTATGGATAATTCTTTTTTAATAAATTATGAAAGTCAGAGGTTAGATATAAAATTTAATGAAGCACAAAATTTTAGCTATCAGTATAAAATAATTTAGTTATTTCATTTCACATGAAAATAATTTTGAATTTTGTGTAATTGCAGGTAAAACAGGCCACAGTGGGAAAAGAATTATACCACTTTGGGGGGGGGGTAGTTTTTTCCACTCCTATATTCTAAGGGCAAGTTACATATAATTTTCCTTTGGATACACACATACACACACACACACACACACACACACACACACACACACACACACATTTACATATAAAAGAAAAGAGAAAGATTAACTGGTAGTTTTGATGAAAAGACAAAAAAAAAATGTGCACAGTTCTTTAATAAAGGCCAAGGACAGAGCTTTAAGTAACTGTTCAGGTCACGCCTTGCATGGGAGATCCTTCCCTCACATGCTGCTGGTCAGACGCAACAGCAGCCACTATAAGGCACACAGCACATATATTCAAAAGTTATAGCCAAGCATGGTGGCGCATGCCTTTAATCCCAGCACTTGGGAGGCAGAGACAGGCAGATTTCTGAGTTGGAGGCCAGCCTGGTCTACAAAGTGAGTTCCAGGACAGCCAGAGCTATACAGAGAAACCCTGTCTCGAAAAACCAAAAAAAAAAAAAAAAAAAGTTATGTTGGGCTGCAGACATGACTCAGCAGTTAAGAGTGAAGAGTGCTGTTGCAGGGAACCTGAGTGTAAGTCCCAGCACCCACATCTGAGGACTCGAAGCCACAGCCATGGGTGTGTCCAGCTCTGGAGGGTCCTAAGGCTTCTGTACTTGTGCACGTACCCACGCCCACCCCCACCCATTCGCAGAGGAAAAATAACAAAAGTTAATAAAAAGCAAAATCATACTGATTGTCAGGAGCCTGAGATGATACCGAAATCCCAGCACTCTGGATACCAAGACAGAGGGACGGAGTTTGAAGCCTGCCTGTATTCTATGGTGAATCCTTGTCTCAAACAACAATAAAATCATAGCTTCACTGACATTCAAAGTCAATGAAACAGTCTGGCTGAATGCATGTGCAGCACACTGCATAAGAACGAGAACAACTTTCACACAAACACAACATTAACAAATTATACAAAAGCGCTCTGCTTGCCCACCAACTGAAAGGCAGTTATCTTTGGAGTATTTTGTAGCAATTTAAAAAAATTACCATTCCATCAACACAAAAAGGTTTTGTTATAAATATACTATAAAGCATTTATTAAATTTGAAGGTTTAGTCAAATTTCAAACAATTTAAAAACTAAGGTTCATCATTAAAAGGACATATGTGTGTGTGTGTGTGTGTGTGTGTGTGTGTGTGTGTACTATGAGCTAGGTGACCAGAGATGAAGTTATTTTCTTAATAAAACTGTAGTGTAGCTCTGTTGTAAATTTAAAAGTCTTATGCTAAGCATCACACTCAGTGAGATTTGGGAGCTTACTTCATATAAAAGTTTTGGAACTCTTAAGTAATAAGCATTAAGGGAACTCTAATAACAAATTTAAACTCAAATAAGACACAAGATCTTTCTACAGTGTGAGAGAAACACACTGATAATAGTGCAGACAGATCAAATTTGTATACTCACTTTATTACTGAAGGCTTAATTTAAAAAATAAATAATGTAGTCTCTTCTTTAGTATTATTCGAGAAAATTTGATATTTGCTGTTCTTTTTTTCCAAAAAATGAGTCTGGTAATTTTTAAAGAAGTTGTAAAATTTAGGAAATCCTAGTAATAAAGATCCTGTTAGAAATGTAAAATAAAAAATTAATAAACCACACTTAGTAGAGGGCTAAACGTTTACTTATGTCTATTTTATATTCTTTGAAACATAAGATAAAAATGCCAAAATTATGATACCTAATTATGAGATATTATATATCCATTCATTTTAATCAGTCATGAACTAACCAAGATTTGATTAAATATCTTACCAGGTCTTAGTTAGGGTTTCATTGCTGTGAAGGGACACCATGACCAAGGCAGCTCTTACAAAGGACAACATCTAATTGTTGCTGGCTTATAGATTCAGAAGTTTAGTCCATTATCATTATGGCAGGAAGCATGGCAGTATCTAGGCAGGCATGATGCTGGAGGAGCCAGGAGTTCTACATCTTGATACAAAGGCAGCCAGGAGAAGATTACCTTCCAGGCAGCTAGGAAGAGGCTCTCAAAAACCACAGTAACAAGCTTCCTCCAACAAGGCCACATCTCCTCACAGTGCCACTCCTTGGATCAAGCATATTCAAACCATATATCCCACTCCCTGGCCTCCATAGGCTTATTCAAACAGTCTAGGGGGGGCATACCTAAATATAGTATAATGAAAAATACATTTAGTACATATTTAAAGGTCCCCACAGTCTATAGCAGTCTCAACAATGATAACAGTCCAGAGTTCAAAGTCTCTTCTGAGATCATCCAATCACTTAATCATCCCCTATAAAATCAAAATCAAAAAGCACATCACATACTTCCAATATCACAGGATATACATTACCATTTAAAAATGTCATGGTGAGGAAATACTGGACCAAAGCAAGACCAAAAACCATCTGGGCAAACTCCAAACTCTACGTCTTCATGTCTGATGTCAAAGCTCCCTCCAGATCTCCAACTCGTTCATCTTTGTTGACTGCGGCAAGCTTCTTTCTCTTTGGCTGATTCCACTTCCTGTTAGCACTTTCCTTGGTAGGTATCCCACTCCTATATGCCATATAACATCTTGGGGTCTCCAAGGCAACTTCAATGTTACAGCTTCTTGTTTCAATGTCTAGGATCCACACATTATCTTCTGGCTTCTAAAGGACTTGGGTCACTTCTACAGCTCTGCCCTCTGTAGCACTCTAAGCTCAGGTTGATTCCATTCCACTGTTGAACTGTTCTTAGTGGTCATCCCATGGTATACTGGCATCTCCAATGTGCTGGGGGTTTTCTGCTTCAACTAGGCTTCACCAATAGCCTCTCATAGGCTGGCTGTCTTCATGGTGCCAAGCCTCAACTTCTTTTCATGACCTCTTCAGTCTTGGCTGTCAACTGCAACTGAGGCTGTACCTTCACCAATGGCCTTCCATGGCCTCTCACAGTGCCAAGCCTCAGGTGTTCTCCCTCACCCCTTCATGCCTTCAAATCCAGTACCACCTGGATGATTTTTACACATAACCAACCCAGCTGCAGCACATGGTACAACCTTGGATATCTCTGGAACACTGCTTGCTGAGGCTGAAATATGGCCCTCTTGTTCAATTACATCTTCACCAACTTTTTTATTTCATCCACTGCCTAAGCTTGGCTGTCCTGGATCTTGCTCTTTCAACTGACTGACTTTGAACGCAAAGATCTGCTTGCCACTGTCCCCTGGAATTAAAGGCATATTGGTTTGTCGAGACAGGGTTTCTCTGTATAACCCTGGCTGTCCTGGAACTCACTTTGTAGACCAGGCTGGCCTCAAACTCAGAAATCCGCCAACCTCTGCCTCCCTAGTGCTGGGATTAAAGGCGTGCGCCACCATGCCTGGCTGAACCATATATTTTGTATTTTTCCTTTCTAATCTTGCTATGCTTGATGAAAATGCTCTTCATGAGAGCAAACCAGAGGACAAAGACTATGGTGGGCTTTTTTGAAACCTCCTTTGTCAATTCAATTAATATAAATATCTTTATCTCTGCCTCAGTCAGACTCTCAAGACAAGGCCAGAAAGCAGCAATAATCTTCACCAAAATATCTTAAGAATAGTCTCCAGAGTTCAAATCACTCTCATCACCAATGTCTTCCATATTCCTACTAGAATGGCCCATTCAGTCCCTTAGAGCATTTTATGACCTTCCAAATCCTAAGTCCCCCAAATCCACAAAAATATGGTCAGGTCTATCATGGCAATACTCTAGTCCCTGGTACCAACTTTTGTCTTATTTAGGGTTTTACTGATGTAAACAGACATCTTGACCAAAATATAACTCTTATAAAGGACAGCATTTAATTGCGTTGGCTTACAGGTTCAGAGGTTCAGTCCATTATCATCAAGGTAGGAACATGACAGCATCCAGGCAGACACATTGCTGGAGGAGCCAAGAGTTCTTCTTGACCCAAAGACATATAGAAGAAGACTGGCTTCCAGGCAGCTAGGAGGAGTGTCTTAAAGCCACCCCCACAGAGGTAAACGTCCTCCATCAAGGCCACACCTACTCCAACAAGGCCACACCTCCCAATGGTGCCACTATCTGGACCAA
>LR751687.1:0-76446 GCA_902729485.2 Mus minutoides
CCTCTCCTGCCCCTCTCTCCCTCCTTTCCTCTTTCCCTCCCTTCCTCCCCTCCTTCCCTCTCATAGTTCCCTCCCTCTCCTCTATCCTATCTGTCTGTGTTGCAGAGTTGACCCTCCCCTGACCTCTTTCTCAATCATCTCTCTTTCCTCAGTTCCTCTTCCGGATTTACTCAGCCACCAACAGCCCTACCCCCACCTCCAGGACTTTCTGCAAGCCCCTAGACTTCATGAACTCCTCAGCAACTGTCAGAGCCCTCAGGACTCTATGGCTGCTTTCTGCGGTTCCTCCTCACCTGTGTTCCCCATCCGGGAGGTGACCACTTGGACTATGAAGTATTTAGGTCTCCTTTTATTGTTTGCTTGTTTGGGGGAATCGGGGAGGGCACTCTGCCACTGAGCCTCTGTCTCAGCCCTTCTTCCTTCTGTTATGTGTCTACAAACAAGTTCTCACTAAGTAGCTGAAGAAAGCCCTGGCCTCGGGCTCCTGCCCTGGGTTCCTGCCTCAGCCTCCTTGCAGCTAAATGCCTGCATCATTTGCTGCATCTGCCTCTCTCTTGCCATTTCAGTCCTGTGATCCCGCAGCTCAAGGTTTGTCTGAGCAGCTCAGCATCTCTCCCCCAAACAGCCAAGGCTCTCAAAGGGAACCCTGGAGCCCCAGCCTTCTTGATCTTTCTCTTAGAGACCCTTTCGATGGTAGAGGATCTCCAGATGGGAGTGAACATGGATGACCTTGTGGACTTGTCTGTAGATTTCATTAACAGTCTGATAGTTGTCCTTATGATCCAGAACACATACATATATATTTGAGGGGCTAGAGAGATGGCCCAGAGGGGATGGCTCAGTGGTTAAGAGCACTTGCTACTCTTAACTTGGTCCTCTCCAGAGGACCTGAGTTCGGTTCCTAGTACCCATATCAGGTGGTTCATAACCACCTGTACTACAGCTTTAAGGGATCCAATACCCTCTTCTGCTCTCCTTAAGCATATGAATACAAGGGGTGTGTACATACACCACACACACACACACACACACACACACATACACAAAGAAATAAGAATAAATCTTTTAAAATATAATTTGAATCAGCTATTTTTACAGTGAGAGTTCTTTAATTTATAAATATTAATTAAAAAATAGATTTCCTGTGACATTTTCATACATGCATATAATGTACAGTAGTCATAGTAGTTAATTCTTTTTAAAAAAAATATTACTATGGTCATTTCTCCTCCTGTCCAGAGGTTTTCTTTCTGCCATACAAATTACCTGTAGCATGAATATAATAAAAGAAAAGTTCTAAAAATGAGAAATTCATAGTTTGGGAAAGGCTAAGTAGCATGATGAACTCTCACAACCTGCTGCTCTCTCTTGCTCAGGATGTGAGCTGTTCCACTGTGCAGCGGGTCCGTGGTGTATATGCTACCCGCCTGTCAATCCCCGGTCACCATCATTGTTGCCATAGCGACTCCAACAGCACCACACTGCTCTCTTCAAGTCACTTACATTTTATTGGATAAAGCTCCCAAATACAAGAGATATGCTGCTGGGAGTTTATTATAATTGCCTGTCTTAAAGTTAATTATAGTTGCTAACCCCATTGGTACCACCTGCAGTTCCAGGTACCCACTAGAGTCCTGGAGTATACCCTCAAGATAAGGGTAGGGAGTATGGTCTTTTAGTGTATGACAGACTCAGGCATCAATTGGTTTATTTTTCCGGATAGACTTACGACACACAACTATGGCTGTGTTAAAATAGAGACCTCAGAGTTGGGAACGTAGCTCAGCAGTAGAACACTTTCCTAGTATTTCATCCCAGGATTGCAAAGACAAACAAACAAACAAACAAACAAAAGATCCCCCTGAAATAGGAAACTAAGTGTTTTGCTTGTGACCGGTAAGTAACGCTAGCTGATCCCCAAATGTGTACTTTAATCACCATTAATGAATCGTCAGAGCCTGGAGTCTTGAGCGTCTTCGGGGCGGGGCTGTTTGGACCGGCGGGGTTCAGGCTTGAGCTTGAACCTTAACATCTTCCCTCCCATACCCAGTTATCCCCACCGTGTCTAAGCAGCCAGAGAAGAACAAAGAGGCTTACTTTTCAATAAGGGGAGTCAAACCACATCCGACAGAAGCCGCACACTCCAGTTTAGTGAGGTGATACCTCGTGCTGTTGCTACAAACACCTCTTGGCTGTGAGGCGTAGGAGAATTTCATCAAACAGGAAACAAGACTCTCTTGTCTGCCCCAGTGGCCCAGGGTTGTGCATCCTCCCTGCTTGGGAGAGTTTGGCAATAAGAAAGGGTGAAGTGATTCAGTGCTTTGATTTCTTCTGAGAGAATCCATGGTTACAAAGCTCACAGTGCCCACAGTGCCAGAACCGGACACAATGCCACAGCCTGGTCAAACCTGGGCGAGGGATTCTATGTACATGAACATCACCCCGTTGGTCCTGACCAGCCTTTCCTTGAAACATGGCCAAATTCAGAGTCACCTAAGACTTAGCAAACCATACGTTTCAGTAAAGTCAGGATCACCAGTGTCCTCAGGAACCTGAGGTATGAGATCACCACCAAGCACTAAGGTAAATATTTACATGACCTTAAAAAGAAGAGCTTGAGCAATCATGGACGTGGGGATAGATATTAAAACCTGACCCCTCTCCACAAGGATTCACTAGTTTCTGTAACACAAGGATTTTCCCAAGACCTGCCTGGGCACAGAGCGTTGGAAGGATAAAATGTTCAAAAGTGGTTGCAAGCATACTTAGCCCCAGTTTCTGGTACTCCAGGATGTGATTATGTTGTCTGTTTTGTCAAAAGCTTCTGTTTATGCCAGTCATTGGGGAGATAATATTTTAATGCTAACGTCCTCAGGAAGCAGATCTGGCAATTAGGTGAGAATGGGGAGCAAACGGGTCACCCAGATCCTTGAAGATGTGTGTGTGGGGGGTGGGGGTGTGTGTATGTGTGGTGTGTCTCTGTGGCTCCTTTTAGATTTATGTGTGTGTCTCCTTTAAGATTTGTGTGTGTGTGTGTGTGTGTGTGTGTGTGTGGTGTCTCTTTAAGATTTATGTGTGGATATGTGTATATGTCTCCTTTAAGATTTCTGTGTGTCTGTGTGTGCGTGTCTGTGTGTATGTGTGTGTGGTGCACGTGCACATAAGTGGAGTGTCCATAGAGACTAGAAGAGGGCATAAGGTCCCCTGGTGCTGGAGTTTCAGGTTGTTGTGAGCTGCCAGTGTGTAGGTAGGAACCTGATTCCATCTCCTATAAGAATAGAAGCTGTTTTTAACCACTGAGTCTATCTTTCCAGCCCTCAGCTCCTTCTCAGATGAGACAGTTGCTCCAAGTTCTCTGGATTTAGAATGATTAAATGAATTAGTGGTCTTTGTCTGACAGAGATCTGAAGGAAGGGACCATTAAGGAGTATAGTCATTAAATGACAACTTTGGATTGTTCCAGCAAACACTGTTGCTGGTCAAGTCCCACACAGTGCTGCTGTAGAAATCACTTAATCCTGACCCGGGGTTTCTACCCCATCTTAGACCATTTAGGACCCAGATGAAAGACACACATACAGAACCTTTATATTTACAATAAGCCTTAAACAGCTCAATAGCTGGGCAGCTGTCTGCCTTCCATGCTGTTAGAATCCATTTCCCTATTGATAACCCTGAGTTATTACTTACTACTTACTGTGTTTGATCCAGGCTGCTCTTAACTCCAATTGGCCAGTCCTCAGGGCCATGTTCTCTTGAATTCACCTAACCCATGGTGGCTTCTTCTTTCTCTATTCGCCTTCCTCCGTGCCCTCACCCCTAACCCCAAGCCCAGAAAACCTCAACCCCACCTATGTCTCTTTTGCCTAGCTATTAGCTGTTGGCATCTTTATTTACCAATCAGAAATAACTTGGGTCCAGGTCACATGTCTACATGCAGACTCCAGGTCCTGAGGGCCCACACTTAGCATTGCAATAGACAACAAGACCAAACCCCAACATCTGTTGATACAGGTTTAAGGTCTTCATGTGTATAAATTTTATATACTGATATAAAATTTAAAATTAATTTTGTTGGGTATTGTGCCTATATAACTCATTTAAGAATACAAGGTCTAATCCCAGTCCTTTTAATAACGGCTATTACAAACTGTTTAAGAGAATTAAGTAATGCAGGTTAATAGTCAGATAGTCAAATTCATGGTCATATTAGATTCTAATTTAGTTGGTTACAATAAAATGTTTTCAAGGTTATTCAACAACAACCATTAAGGGGATGCTGTTGAAGAACCTTGTTTGTTATTGAGTAGGATATCAAGAAGCAAAGGCATTGTTTTAGCCTGCGTTGGGCTACTGCTGAAGCTGGGCCTCACATTCTATTTGGCAGGGTAAGCCGTTTGGGTTGGAAGGACAAGCCAAAACCTAGTTGGGGACTAATTTGAAGAAAACCATGGCCTTGAGTCAAGGTAGCTGACACTGTGCCAACACACTGGAGTCAATAAATTGACTGCACAGAGACCGTAACAAGGGAAACCTGGTTTAATTGGAACTCTTCTTTTCAAAATGTCTGGAGTTTTTTTTTTTTTTTTTCTTTAGGCAAAGCTTACATGAGTCAATAGAGAGATATGGTTGCTTTAAAAACCTCAAACAATTGTAGTTTGCATTCAATATTGTGTCCATAGTAGCAACTGACTTAGTCTAAATTCAGTGGCCACAAGAGAGTATCACAGACAGGATTATTCAGAAAAGGAGGGCATGTATTTGGGCCCCTGGTGCTGGGCAGGGCAGTGTGATGCAGTATTGCTGGTATTCAGGAAGCCTCCATTGAGGGCCTCGGCCTCCACTTGTGGTGGACAGTCAAAGAGAAAGCAGTGGCCGTAGAGCTGGCACTCTCTGAGAGGAGGACTTAGGTTAGAGCAGTCCATGCTTTTGGTAATCAATGCAGCCTCCAAAGAGAGAGCACTCAGTCAGACTGGAAAGGGGTCTCTCTCTCTCTCTCTCTCTCTCTCTCTCTCTCTCTCTCTCCTCTCTCTCTTTCTCTCTCTTTCGCTTCCCTCCCCCAGTACCTACCGCACAAGGCAGCCCAACTGGGGCTTGAGTTTTAGAGGGTGCCTGTCATGTGCAAATCATAGCAGGTGTGCCAGATGCTCAAAGACGCTGGAAAAGGATGCTCATTTCAAGGCTTTCTCCTCAAGATGTTTCATAACTCACAATCCTGAGAGTGGGGAGGAAGGATCCAGACGCCGAAGGCTCTGGAAACCACGCTGTGGGAGTGCTCAGCTTGGAAGGAGGATGGTGAAGAGATGAGGAGTGTCTCCCAGTCTTAGAGTGTTTGAGGAGTAAGGAGGGAGAAGGAGAAAGAGAGGGGGGGCAAGCGTGAATGTGGCTGGCAGAGAGGTTTGAAAATAGATGCAAACACAACCTTCTATAAAGTACTGAGTGTTTAGTATGGGAGCAGGCACTTTGCAGAGATAGCGAGCCCTTTGGCTCTAGAAGATTCTACAAACATTGGTAAAAGATCTCTAGAACTTTCCACCATTAGGTAGAAGGCTATCTGTATCTCAGGTTTCATTTGCAACCAAGATTCTATGTCCTGTAATGGGCCAGACTGTGTCCTGCTGAGATGTCCTGGCAGCAGGACAGGAAATGGAGCATAGTTCCTGGTTCTGCGACTGAGTGCTTTCACACCAGTCCCCTCTGGTGCATTCCCCAAAGCCTGGTGCATGTCTCTCTCGGACACTGTTTAAGAGGAAGCTTTTCCCTAAAGTGATAATATCATAAACCAAACCTCGTGAGAAGTCAAGTTTCTTTTGTGACAACGTGAATGAAAAAGTCTGCAGTTCCTGGTGGCTGTGCCCACCACAAATTAGGGTAGATCTGTGAAGGACTTGCTGTAACCTGGAAAGAACAGATGAAAGAGGAAGGCCAAGGAAGGAGGGATCCTGCCAGACAGTGTGTGTGTGCGCGCGCACACACACACACACACACACACACACACACACACACACACTTAATCCTGACCCAGGGTTTCTACCCCATCTTAGACCATTTAGGACCCAGATGAAAGACACACATACAGAACCTTTATATTTACAATAAGCCTTAAACAGATAGCTGGGCAGCTGTCTGCCCTCCATGCTGTTAGAATCCATTTCCCTATTGATAACCCTGAGTTATTACTTACTACTTACTATGTTTGATCCAGGCTGCTCTTAACTCCAATTGGCTAGTCCTCAGGGCCATGTTCAAACACTTTGAGAGAGAGAGAGACAGAGACAGAGACAGAGAGAGACAGAGACAGACAGACAGACAGACAGACAGACAGACAGACAGTGAGTATGGTAATTCATACTGACTACCTGAAAAATAAAACACTGGAGCCACCGAGATGGTTCAGCGGTAAAGGCGCTTGCATGCAAGCCTGGCGACCTGAGTTCAAACTCCGGAGCCCACGTGATGGTGGAAGGAGATAACGGACTCTGCAGTGTTGTCTTCTGACCTCCACACACACTCCACGGCATGCATACAATAATAAGTAATTTTTCTTTTAAAAAGGTGATTCAGGTCAGCCTTTAACACATTTTTAGTTCAGAAAGCTGCTTCTGCCATGCAGTGAACTCTTGGGGACATACAGTGTAACCTATGCTTCTGGTGTTCCTGGAATCTAGTTGTGTCCGATACACAGCGAGCATCTCTGGAAACAGTGAGTGGGCACGCTGAATGCTTGAGCATAGATGGGCTGAGGCACCTGGGCAAGAACACAAAGACATCCGCTTCTTCCTCCAGTCCTCTTTTGCCCCAGCCAATCCTTCCTGTGCTCCTGATCCCAGTACAGTGTCTTTAGCCATCTTCCACGTGTGACTTAAGTAAG
This sequence comes from Mus minutoides, assembly GCA_902729485.2. Taxonomy (NCBI): domain Eukaryota; kingdom Metazoa; phylum Chordata; class Mammalia; order Rodentia; family Muridae; genus Mus; species Mus minutoides. The sequence goes on from LR751687.1 coordinate 6,872, forward strand.
AACGACCCCTGTAGGTTCATATATTTGGTTCCTAGTTGGTGGATTATTTAGGAAGGATTAGGAGATATAACCTAACTTCATTGGAGGAGGCATGTCCTCATTGGGGGTGTGGCCTCTGAGGTTTCAGAAGCCCATGATAGGTCTCCTCTGCCTAGATCCTGCAGACCAGATGTAAGCTCTCAGCTACTGCTCCAACACCATCCCTGCCTGCCTGCCTGCCTGCCTGCCTGCCTGCCTGCCTGCCTGCCAGCCGCCATGCCCCACACCATGCTGATCATGGACTAACCCTCTGAAACTGCAAGCAAACCCCCAGCTAAAAAGCTTCTTTTTACAAGTTGCCTTGGTTATGGTGTGCCCCCCCCCCCTGTCATTCAACAAAAGCTCATCTGGTCCCCACTGTGTGCTAGGCAGGGTGTAGGAGCTGGGGTACAGTAACACAAAGGGCAGCAGCTATCCCAGCCTCCCAGAACTCTTCCTGCAGTAGCTGTGAGTGGGAGGGGAGGCGGGATCTCAGTAGCATAATCAGCCAAAGAGAACACCAGCAAAGCTACCCTTAAAGCCCCCAGATGAGGTCCGGTGAGACTTTAACTGAAAATAAGAACAGTTTGTGAACCTCTGTGACTTTTTTTTCTTTTACTCCAAAATATGTCCCTGGCTGGGGGTTGACCTCAGTGGCAGAGGACCTGCCTAGCATGATTAAGGGTTCTGGATTCTATCCCCAGCACCACCTAAAACAAATGAATGAGCAAGTGAATTAAACAAGGTCTGTATGCCTTCCACCAGTTTCTGAAGCCCTTTGAACAAGGGTTCAAACCAGAGGGGCTGGAGAAGTGATCATTCAGTGGTTCAGAACAATGGCTGCCCTTGCAAGAGACCTGGCTTCAGTTCCCAGCACACACATGGCAGCTCACAAGCATCTGTGAATCCAGTTCCAGGGAATCTGACGCCCTCTTCTGGCCTCCTTGGGCACTGCATGCACATGGTGCACATGCATACATGTAAAGCACTCATGTACATGAAGTAACAAAACAAACAAACACTGCATCTAAGAGTAATGAGCAAACATAGGATTTAATCCAAGTTTTAACAGCTTTTTCCAAGACAGTAAAAATGAGGCCTGGGAGATGGACTCAGTGAGTAAAGTTGGAATCCCAGAACCCAAACAAAGCCAGATGTGACCATGCTATAATTCCAGCGCTCCTAAGACAAGATGGAAATTGAAGACAGGAGAGTTCCCAGAAGCTCATAGGCCAGCAAAACCTGTTGTATGCAGCATTGAACAACAAAGCGACCTTGTCTCAAAGGAGGTAGAAGGTGAAGAGGATGCCCAAGGATGTCCTCTATCCTCCACATGCACGCCATCACACCCATGTGCCAAATACGCTCACCCCCTGCCCCTGCCACACACGTAAAAGTGTGAAACGAAGCACCACTCCTACCTGGCTCGACCGACATTATTGCAATAAATATCACTATAGAGACCATACCTTACACAGACTACGAGCGCAGTAAACATCACTATAGAGACCATACTTTACATACTTTACATGGCCCACACATACTTGATTTTCTATGGGTTGACAAAACAAGGTCTATGAGGCTCTGCACAGTCACAGTATTGAAAAGCTGGACCACCTTTTACTAAAGGACTTTCTATGCCTTGGACTGAAAACACACACACACACACACACACACACACACACACACTGATGAGAAAAAAAAAACATGTGAATAAGAGGGTCTCAGTCAGCAGTGTGGCTTCCAAAGAAGCTGAAGAAAGGCTCGGAGACTCACAAAGGAAGGGAGAAAGGGTGGGAGGGAGCCTAGAAACGACTACAGACCTCACTCAGTAGGTCCTCAGCTCTGGCACCAACACTTGAAAAATCCTGCGACTTTGTTGCGGATCTGCCTAGAGCCCCTCCAGTCTAGCTCCACCGAGTTGCTGGGGATGAGCCCCTGGCGTTGAGACCAGGGGGATGAGGCCCTGGCGTAGAGACCAGCTGGAATCTGCCCAGCACAAGGATCTTGGATAGCCAGAGGAGACAGAGCCAGAAGCAGATGGCTCGGGTGCTCCGAGTGTCTGGAACACATTCGACCCTTCTCAGATGTATCTCGGAGACACACTAGTTTCCTCTTTCTCAGCTGGCGAAACAAAACATCTCAATATTCTCGATTCTCTCCATCCACGTGGTGTATTTTTTTTTTTTAAAGACAGACGTGAAGCAGGGATGAGGCGAGGATTTACCGAGCCAAGAGCTGCTGAGCCCGGGAAACGCCTGTATCCCTTCCGCACGCGAGGGCTGGCGGAGTCCCGGAGAGATGTGGCGCTTCATGCCTGCCTTATATAAATATTGTAAGCATTGATATAATTGTGTTGGCAAACTGCTCCATACTCCGCAGAGAAAGAGAGCTACAAGGATACGGCTTTATTATTCATAACACGGTGTGTGCTTACTGTTGGGGGGAGATACAGACAGCCTGAGGGCTGTAATTTCACCCTCCTGTTCCTTCTGTGCTGGGCACCAGCAGCTTAGGTTTCTCTGTGTGAAAAATATGTTCCTTTACCACCACTGGCTCAGATACTTCAGAGGAGAAGGAAGGAGCAGAGAAAGTTCCGGAAAGGCAACCTGACTGCCCCAGTGAGATTTGCCAGAGCAGGACAGTAAAGAGGAACTTAGGCGAGGAAGTCTGAGCCCTCAGAGTTGGAGTCCTCTCTCAATAAAACACTGCCAGGTGTGCTGGTTTGGGGTGGGGGTGGGGGCTGGGGACGGCGAGGGGCATCACAATAGCTGGAGAAAGAAAATCAAACCACACCTTGGTCTTAACACCTTGGGGAAATAAAAGTGAAGGAAGGTTTATTAAAACTGCTTCTTGTCCACATATCCTGTTCCTCTCAGAGGCCTTTCCTTTGAATAAACCACTCTTGTTTGGAGCACAGAGGCAGCCATGGGCAGCCTGATGCTGTACTAACTAACAATTAGTGGGGGATAGGAGACAGGTGTCCTGGGATGCACGGAAGAGGGAAGCCCCTCCAACTCAAACCAGAAGGACAAGTGGAAGACTCATGGTTGGGGGGGTTGGGGCACTGGAAGAAGCTAGAACATTGCCCAGAGGATAGAGGCACACACGGGAAGACAGGAAGGATAGGCACTTGGAGATATGGTACAGGGTGAGGAGTTTCCCTGTGTATGGTCCTTAGCTTATTGTCATGGCAACTGTTGAATAGTGACCCCAGGGTGAGAAAGAAAGATGTGCAGTCTCCTTCCTCAGGCAGACACTGGTCAGCAGGAGAGCTCGCTCCCCTTCATCTGGTCCTTTTCTCTTAGTGCTTCACATTTAAAATCAGCACAATTTGTAGCGACATATTTTACCCAGAGCCCGCCGAAGCCAGGGGGGCGGGGGGGATCTCAGGAAGCTGACATGTTGTTTGTGCTGGTTGGGGAGGAGCTTGCAGCCTCGCTAGACTACGTGGAAAGATTGGAGCTGCCGTCCTGAGGAACTGGGATCCCGTGCACAGAGAGATACAGAGGGCAGAAGTGGCTTCTCAGGGAAAGCCAGAGATGGATGAGGCTCCCATGGAGTCCTCCCCCCACCTTCCATCATCACACTGTAACCGAGCCTATGCCGAAGCCACCAGACCCATTGTAACAGGGACCCTAAAACGAAAGACCCAGGAGAGTCCCATCCTGCAGTAAGAGAGAGCCTTGGCTCTAGAGAGGAACTCACCCCCGAGGAAGAGATCTCACCGTGTGCTGATGGTTCATGGTTCATGTCACAATTATTATTGTTAGTTTTGAGATGCTAATGTTACATCTAGGGCCTCCTGCATGGGAGGCGAGCCCCCTACTGTTCAGCAACACCCTAGTTTCTCACACAAGAACACCTGTTTCTTGGCATGTTTCCATCTTTTCCAGAAGATTCTAACAGCTACAGGAAAGGTGGAGAGAAACTGGGGTAGCAGGGGTGGGGTCGTCTTTCTTTCCCCAATTTGGCCAAATTGCAAATAAGTCCACTTTCTTTTCTTTTAAATATAAATGTCTCTTTCTTTGGAATATCAGGAAACTGAGGTGCAAGTTTATGGATGTAAATGCCAGATAATGACCCCAGGAGGCTCACTGAGCCTGGTACCCACCCACTTGCAGGAAAGTTCCGCCTTGATTCTAAGCAGCTGACCTTGAAAGGATGGGGAGGCAGCTCCATGCCTGAACTCTACCTCGCATGCCTAATGTACCAGGTTCAATTCCTGGTCTTTGTAAAAAGACAAACAGCTTGAGCTTGAGATGTGCAATACAACCATCTCTTGGTGTCCACAGGAGTTGGTTCCTGGCTTTCTGAGGATCAGGACCCAATATGATGTTTGAATTGAACCAACTTAAACCCTCTGGTCCTTGAAGACATCTGTAGTTGACTTGGGAAGCTTACTCCACTGTGAATGCTGTGTACGTGGCTACTGGGCTGAGTTGCTTAGGGGATAAAAAGCAAGAAAGGGGGAAGGCACCTGGAGCATTTTCAGGCACCCAGAATCTGCCCCATTCCCTTGTCCTGCAGGTGAGGCAGACCTGGGCTCTCCTGCTTCCTCTCCTCCCGAGGTCAGGAGCTAGACTCATGGTTTCCATTTCATTCCCTGGACACCTGAAGTTCATAACAGAATGGATACAGTGCCACCACGCTGGGTGTGAACATCAGCTCAGGTTGCAAGCTCCCTGAGAAGAGAAATTCAAACAAGAAGCACAAGATATAAAGTCTAAATAGGACATCAGGATACAATATCCAGAGTTAGGAGGGGATTGAGAGGCATCTCCAGTGAGAATGGCCTCTACTGGCTCATATATTTACATATCCTGGTTCCAGTTGGCAGAACTGTTTGGGAAGGATTAGGAGGCATGGCCTTGTTGGAGGAGGTGTCTCACTGGAGATGAGCTTTGAGGTTTTAAAAGCTCATAGTAGACCCAGTCTCTCTTTCTCTGTCTGTCTGTCTGTCTGTCTGTCTGTCTGTCTCTCTGTGTGTGTGTGTGTGTGTGTGTGTGTGTGTGTGTGTGAGTGTGTATCTACTGCCTTGAGATTAACATGTGAACTCTCAGCTACTGCTCCAGCATCTGCCTGCCTCCATATGTCTTGACATGAGGATCTAAAACTGTAAGTAAGCCCCAGGTAAATGTCTCCCTTTTAAAGTCACCTTGGTCACAGTGTCTCCTCACAACACTTGAACAGTGACTAAGACACTAGGTCAAAGAAAAGGAGGGCAAGGTCTTCAAAGATTGGCTTCAGGATTAGCCCAGTTCCCTAGCCACTGGCAAAGATGGATAAACACCTTGGGCAATCCAGAGCCAATCCAGCTCAGAAACTGTCTTTGGCTGAAAGCTGGATCCAGGACACTATCCAGAGCTAGGCTGTGAGCATCTTCTATGCCCACCTCACCTACTGGGTACCCCTGCAGTGTGTCGGGAACCTGGGCCCCACTTGTCCGTAGTCCCCAGTGTGCCTCTAGGGAATGGACCCTGGAGGAGAATTTTTTTTTTTAAGATTTATTTTATTTATTATATGTGTAAGTACACCGTAGCTGTCTTCAGGCATTCCAGAAGAGGGTGCCAGATCTCATTAAGGATGGTTGTGAGCCACCATGTGGTTGCTGGGATTTGAACTCATCACCTTTGGAAGAGCAGTCGGGTGCTCTTACCCGCTGAGCCATCTCACCAGCCCCCGAGAATTTTTTTTTTTAAACTTTTATCGGGCTAGAGAGATGGTTCAATGGTTAAGAGCACTGACTTCTCTTCCAGAGGTCCTAAGTTCGATTCCCAGCAACCACATGGTGGCTCTGGTGGCTCACAACCATCTGTAATGGGATCCGATGCCCTCTTTTGGTGTGTCTGAAGACAGTGATAGTATACTAACATATATAAAATAAATAAATCTTTAAAAAAAATGTTTTGTTAGCAAAGACGCCACCCCCACCCCTAATTCTATCCCCAAGTGAGAGTCATTTTATAGGCAGGAACAAAAAGCCCTTAAATGGGTGCATAGTCCTCTAACAGGGCTACCAACAGGTTCTGTCTCCTTGGTCAAGTCTGAGATTTCTCCTGGAAATGAAAAAAAAAAAAAATCCCACTCACAGACTATACTCCAATCAGGTCAGGCTGAGAGCTCTGAGAACCAGCAAAGACCCAGCCGCGCAGCCCCTCCTCCCAGTTCCTCTCCCCCACCCTTCCTGCCCTTGCCCAGTAGACTGTGCTTCCAGGAGCATCCCTTAACCAGAGCACTTCAAGCATTCCTCACTTCCTGCCACTGCGTTTCCCAAAGCCTGTCCCCTAGGGGTGACTTCCTCTATTCTTCCCACTTCTCTGTCCCCCATACAGGTACACTGCTGCCCTGCTTCCCTGGCTCTCCCTCTGCCACTCTTCCTCTTGTGTGCAAGTCTGCCTGGCTAATAGATTACTAGTACCTGGTACCTGCTCTTTAGGGGGGGAAATAGGACCGGACCACACTGAGACCACCTGGGTCCAGAAAGCAGTTTCAAATTACTGAGCAGAGAAATTCTATCTTACAGGAAAAGGAAGGAAGGAAGGAAGGAAGGAAGGAAGGAAGGAAGGAAGGAAGGAAGGAAGGAAGGACTGCAAGGATGTGCTTAGGGAGAGGAGTCACATCACACAAATAGCACTAAGACCATGAGGCAGACAAAGCCCCCAGTGGACCACATGCAAGAAGCCCCAACCTCTGCTTACAGGCTCTAAAAGGTGTGAGTGAACTCCAGATGTGAGTGAGCTAAGGGTTCCCAATAGCATCCACTGGGAAGGCTGCATGTTGCCATCAAGCCCCTGACCCCTGACCTTGCTACCTCACAAATGCTCACCACAGGTCCCAGAAGACAGGAGAGAAGTGATGGATAGGCAAGACTGCATTTCCGTTAACAGAGTGAATGGCCACGTCAGTTCTCAGCTAAAGCTGGTGATTGAAGCACAGGTCTCCCTGGGGTTCTTTCTCAAGTCATCGCCCGTACCCACTCCTGCTCCCACATCATTGCCTTCCAGGAAGAGAAAGGCAGAAAGCCCATCCCTACTCACTGGTCGTCCCCAGCTGGCAGGGAAGGGTGCTCATGGGTTATATAAGCAGCATGGTGACCTCTATCTGCAGGAAAGGGTGATAGATGCATAGCAGATGCTGGGCACTCTCTGTACAGGACAGTCTCTGCTGGGGAGGCTACTCCCCAGAGGCTCTTGTCTCAGGAGCATGGAGACTGCCCCAGGCCTGGAGGCAGAGATGCCAACTGTAGTGGCTATTCCTGGTTGTCAGCTTGCCTATATCTGGAATGAACTACAATCTAGGATTGGAAGGCTCACCTGTGATCCTGATCAGGCTGGGAGATAGAAGTCTCTGACATGGATCTTGGCATGGAGACCTTGAGGCATAGTGACTATGAATCCTAGAAGATTAAGACAGGGAGGTCTCTAAGTTCAAGGTCATCTGGGTCAAAGCAAGTCCCAGATCCAGGCATGGTGGCATACACCTTTAATCTGGGCCATACCTTCTGCTGGAAACCTACATAAGGACTTTGGAAGAAGGAAGATTCGCGCTCTCTCTCTAATTCACCTGCTTGCCTTGTGGGATTGAGCAACTGCTAGATCCTTGGACTTCTGTTCACAGCTGCTGCTGACCATTGTTGGGGAGTTGGACTACAGACTATAAATCATCAAAAAATCCCCTTACTATATAGAGACAACTCATAAGTTCTGTGACTCTAGAGAACTCTGACTAATACAGAAGTTGGTACCAGCATAGTGGGGTATTCCTGAGATAACCTGACCATGTTTTAGGGAGGACTGTAGAAAGACTTTGGAACTTTGGGCTAAAAGTCCATTCAGTATTAAGAGCTCTGTGGGATGTTGTATAGGAGCTTGGAAGATAATGTTGAGAACAGTGCAGAAGATGGAGGCCTGGCTTGTGAAATTTTAGAGGGAAGATTAAAGACTCTTGTCAGGGCTGTTGCTATTTTGATTGTGAAGGTTCTGTGGTTTTGGTTAGCTGGGGCTGAAGAATCATCTGTGATTAACAAGATACCAGAACTACTAAAGGGAAAATTTTGCATTACTGGGATTATTTATGCTGGTTAGCTGGAGCTAAGAAATTAGCGGTGATTAAGAAGAGACCAGCATCATTGAGTTGAAATCTTCTGGGAAGTGTTTTCTGAGAGCACAGAGGTTGTGTTACAGAGATAGCCAAGGTTGTACTTTGTGCTGTGCCTGGGCTTGGTAATGTGCAAGAGTCACCCAGGTGGTACTGGTTTTGAAGGCATGAAGGGGTCATGCAGAGCAGCTGAGGCTCAGCACTGTGAGAGGCCATGGAAGGCCATTGGTGAAGGTGCAGCCTCAATTGCAATTGATGGCACAGGACTGAAGGGGTCATGCAAAGAAGTTGAGGCTTGGCACCATGAAGAGAGCCGATGAGAGGCTATTGGTGAAGCCTAGTTGCAGTGGAAGACAGCAATGTTTTGGAGATGCCAGTATCATGAATGACCACCAAGAACAGCAGCAGCAGTGGAGTACAGGCAGCTGAAAGCCTAGAAAACAAGGTGTGTGCTACAAGGGGCAGGGCTGGAGAAGTGACCCAAGCCCTTGGAGGAATCCAGAAGATCGTGAGTGGATCCCATAAACTGGATAGTTGGAGTTTGATTTTGTTTTTTATTGTGACTGTGCCCTGATATTTTCCCCTCTTGAAGTAAGAAGGTATTTTAGTGGAGTCCACAGTTAAGAGACTGAATTTTTAGAAGACTTTGAATTTAAAAGATATTGGATATTTTAAAGGGCTCCCCTCTTAAGAGCTCAGGTACCTTTTCTGGGAAGGTTGGTGTCTTAGTCAACGTTTCTATTCCTGCACAAGCATCATGACCAAGAAGCAAGTTGGGGAGGAAAGGGTTTATTCAGCTTACACTTCCACATTGCTGTTCATCACTAAAGGAACTTTTAATATGTAAAGACTGTGGGACTTTTAAAGTTATTTGGATCTTGGGGATGAATAAGAAAGTAAGGGTTGAGGCTTAATAGTGATGTGTTTGTGTGTCAAGTTGATAAGGGGTCAATTGTACTGGCTGGTTTTGTGTGTCAACTTGACAAAAGCTGGAGTTATCACAGAGAAAGGAGCTTCAGGTGAGGAAACGCCTCCATGAGATCATTAAGGCATTTTCCATAAGGCATTTTCTCAATTAGTGATCATGGGGGGGAGGGCCCATTGTGGGTGGTGCCATCCCTGGGCTGGTAGTCTTGGGTTCTATAAGAGAGTAAGCTGAGCAAGCCAGGGGAAGCAAGCCAGTAAGTAACATCCCTCTATGGCCTCTGCATCAGCTCCTGCTTCCGACCTGCTTGAGTTCCAGTCCTGACTTCCTTTGGTGATGAACAGCAATGTGGAAGTGAAAGCTGAATAAACCCTTTCCTCCCCAAGTGTTTCTTGGTCATGATGTTTGTGCAGGAATAGAAACCCTGACTAAGACACCAACCTTCCCAGCAAAGGTGCCTGAGCCCTTAAGAGGGGAGCCTAGATCTCTCAGCCTTGCCTCTGGGGTGTCCCAACCTTTGACATCATCTGCACTTGAAACACCCCAGACCCATTAAAACAGAACTGCAAAGAGTTTTGCTCAAGAATTAGATTGGCATTAAAATGTATTTGGAAATAATCTCAAACTTAATAAAAATGCAAAGAATACCCACATACCCTTAACACTATGAACCAATAAATGACTTTAATCTATTTGATTTATTTCTTTTCTATATAGGCATACCCCTACATAGACAATATTTTATGATAAATTCTGAACCATTTGAAGGTTAATTATACCATGATCTTCCACCTCCAAATATTTCTTTGTGCAATCCCTCAAAACAGAAGGGTTTTGCTATACCACCACAGTGATGTACAACCTCAGCACACTTAGAATTTTTGCAGTCGGGATGCTTTGAACTCTCCAGATGAGTCCGGTGTGTAGCCACTGAGTCCCCGAACCCCTACCCCAGGGCCTCCATTCCTGATACAGGAAGTAGAGAAGAAGTTGACAGCTCACCTGCACGTACATTCACCTTGTTGGATCTATCACCAGGAGTAGAGTGGTTTGTGCAGATTTGAGGGAAATGTGGGGTCTAGGGTGTCTTGGGTCCAGGGTGTCTGGGGCTCAGGGTGTCTGGGGTCCAGGGTGTCTGGGGTTCAGGGTATCTGGGGTCCAGAGTACCTGGGGGCCAGGGTGTCTGGGGCTCAGGGTGCCTGGGTCTCAGGGTGCCTGGGTCTCAGGGTGTCTGAGGCTCAGGGTGTCTCAGGTCCAGGATGTTTGGGGTTCAGGGTGTCTGGGGTCCAGGGTGACTGAGATCCAATGTGTCTGGGGTCCAGGGTTTCTGGGGCCCAGGGTGTCTGGGGGCTGCTAGGGTACAGGGTGTCTGGGGTCCAATGTGTCTGGGGTCCAGGGTACCATTTACCTTGCTTCTCTTTCTTTCCTATTTCTCCAGAGCAGCTGTGGTCCAGGCTTATTCTTTAAGTAGCAGGTGATTATTAATAATCTAATATAACACAATGATCTATTGAGAAATTACCCTGAGCTCTGTGCAAACTGCCTTGGCCTTTTATAACTAAAATGAGTATTTATTTTCTCTTTTTCAAGGAACTCATCCTCGCAGCCAAGCTCCAGGACAGGCCACTCCATCTGTCACCTGCTGTGTTTGTTTAAGCTCCTGAGAGGTGTGGGGCTGGAGAGATGGCTCAGTGGTTAAGAGGACCCAGGTTCAACTCCCAACCAATAAGGTCAGGATGGCTGTGTAGAGCTGGCTACAATGCCCAGAGCCACCAGGGCCAGGTGGGGTCCTCCAGCATTGAGCCTGGTCTGGAATGTACTAGGAAAATGTCAGGCAGTTATCTAACTGCTTGGCTAAGTCTCTCAGCTGGAGCCAAGTTCCTAGAAAGCAATCAGGACAGGCTGTGGACAACCTTGTAAGGACTGTAAGAGATGAGCTACAGGATCCAACACCCTCAAGCCCCAACTTGGCTGTGCTCTTTAGAATGGAAGGGAGATGGGCCAGATTGATACTCAATTTCCAGACAGCTTGCAGAGCCTCTGTCTTTCTTAAGTGCCACGGGGCAATGGATTCCTGCAACCATGTGCATGCAGGTGCAGTGTCTCCCTATGGTGGAGTCGTGCAGATGTGTCTTTTCCCTCACAAAATCTGTTTTTGTATCTAAAGCTAGTATCAGGAACATTTCAGGGAGCTTGTGGTGGGTGTCTCTGAATCTTCTGAGGCCAATAGCAAAGCTGTTTGAATTTGCATATGCGCACTACCCTGGGGGAGGGAAGTCTCTATGTTAGTGCAGATCTGTAAAGGGTGTTTGACCCAGAAAATAATGTCACTGTGCTGGGGTCTAAGATGTATCATTATTAGTGATATTAAAACTCAGAAAAATGCCAGTGCAGGAACTGAAACTGGGTCACCAATGGGATTTCCTCAAGGGTGGGGTTCCTTTACCTGGAACTCTCTGGGGTCCCATAGCTTCCATGTCTTGTGTTTGTTTGGGCCCTACTGCACTTCAGTACCTATATTGCCAATTTCCAGTCTCTGCTTGGCTTCTGGTGTGGGCTTCGGGCTGCCCCATCTCTGGAGATAAGTGCCTGGCACACTTCCACCATCACCATCACCACCACCTTCGTCACCATTACCTCCTCCTCTTCCTTCTTTTCCTCCTCTTCCTCCCCTCCTCTTCATCTTCCTCTTCCTCCCCTTCCCCCTTCACTCCCATCTTCCTCCTCTTTCTCTTCTTCTATGTGTATGGGTGTTTTGACCACATGTACATATATGTACTACATGTGTGCAGTGGCCACAATGGCCAGCAGAGGGCGTCAGATCCTCTGTAATGAGAGTTACAGACTATTAAATGCCCCCTGTGTGGGTGCTGGGAACCAAACCTAGGACCTGGAGACTCAGGCAGTGCTCTTAACCACCAAACTGTCTTTCCATCCCCTGCCATGCTCACGTTATGACAACTCACCGCCCTGGTCTCAAAGGAAGCATATTAATCCCTTCTAGAGGGAAGCAGTCCCACACACTACCTCTCAAAAGTCCACCACCTACCCAGATTATCACATTGTGTTTATAACGTCTTGAGCCTCCAAAAGAGCTTTGGTAGCCTACCGTTTATTTTCGAATTGTAGCACACTATACAAGCCCTCCCAGACAGATGTGACAACATCTGCAGGAGTTCAGATCTCAGAGCAGAGGTCTTTAAAAAGCAGGTGTTTCAGAACTCAACTTGGGTATGATAAGCAGCAGTTCGAAATGCTTGTGGCAACATCCAGAGCAGGGGTGAGATCCCAAATGAGCGCTCAGTTGAGCTTCCTGCTAGAGGTCTGTGAACCCCTCCCCTGTACCTCACGCTGACTGCGAGACACTGTCCAAGCCACATAGTAGCTTCCTCCATAGCTGAACAGAAAACAGTTTCACTCTTCAACACGGTCCTGACAGGAACTTGTTTCTAGCACTCTTTTGAATGCCCAGGGACCCTTGCCTGCCTGTCTCTATCTCAGAGGAAGGCAGGCTGCCTTCCCAAATAAGGCAGACTGTGAGCCATTATTTTTATCAGCTTGAGGCGTTTCCACTCTGTTCCTATTTTTCTGAGTGTGTGTGTGTGTGTGTGTGTGTGTGTGTGTGTGTGTGTGTGTGTGTTTCTTCTTCTTTTTTTTTTAAACCACAGTGGGCATTACTAAATTTTATCATGTGCTTTTCCTTGACTGATTTTTTCAAACCATGGTTTTTTTTTTTCCTGTTATTTTAATGGATTACACTGTGGGTTTGCAATACTAAATCAACCTGAAATAAACCCTCCTTTGGTTGTGGGATATGATTAATCCCTTTGCCATGTAACTGAATCTTATTGGCATTTCAAGAGCGTTTATATGTTCCTGAGTGCCGCTGATCGTGGATTTCTTTTCTGGATTGTCTGTATCTATTTCAGGATCAGGGTAACACTAGCTTCATAAAACGAATTCGGAAGTTCATTTCCTTACCCTGTTTCTTCAAGATATTTTGTAGAGTGTCAATTTTCCCAGCGGCCCCAGCAGAAACTACACAATCAGGAAGGAAGGCTGCAGGCACCATTTGCTTCTGATATACACAATTATTGACACGGTATTTAATTCTAGCAGCTATGTGTTTTTCCTGAAACAAATTGCTTTCCAGATCCTCTGCCTTCTAGCCCCAAGGGTCATTAGGTCACTAGGTCACTAGTATGACTGCTGAGTGAGTGGCCCAGAAAACCTGAGAGAGGTTCAGAAGCCACAGCTCTTAAGGTTACAACCTGGGCAAGATGAATGTATGGGGTCACCATAGTGTGCCTGCTTTCTCCAGTGTGTCCTGACTCCGTTCACAGCGTGATCTTATTTTGCATTTGAAGCTCTACTGTTCCCAGCTGGAATAAGGGAAGGAGTTTTTGCTCTCCTGAACAGGTACATTCTTGTACTGACAGTCCCAGGTCCCTTTCTTGTTGTGGCCGCTGGGCATTTTGTGTCATTACCTGATTAAGTAGCAGATGCGGCGAACTTGGCTTCGACACTGTGTAGCAGACAACTTCCTGTCTGGTGTGATCTGAAAGGGAAGCCGTTTTGTCAGTTCACGGACCTGGAAGGAAGGAAGCGTGGCAAAAGTGGCAAACATTACTCGCTGAAAGCCAGATCTTCAGACCCCAAGGCCCAGCCATCCTCTGTGTGAGTAGCCATCTGAGAGACTTTATATTTAGGCCAAGCCCAGACTCTTCTTTACTGGAGAATACTTTTTTTTTTACTTCAGAGGATGATTGCAGAACGTTAACGCTGTCACGTGTGTATTAGGTGCTTTCCCTGCTGTTGCGACAAAGTACCAAGACCAAGGCAACTTACAGAAGCAAGAATCCACTGTGGTAGCAAGTGACAGGAAGCTTCGAGATCTCATCAACAAGCACCCGCAGAAGCAGGAGGAAGCCGGAGAGGCAGTGGCTCTAAAGGAGTGTCAAGGCAGGAGGCTGAAGAGGTAGCAAAGCCAAGCGGGGGTGGGGGCAGAGGTAGGGGTGGGGGTCGGGGTGAGCAGACCCCTGGGAGACCCCTGGGAGGCCAAGGCCTCAGGTGAGCACCTCAGTGAGCCCCAGTGCCCCAGGGCTTGTTCAGTTTGGTCTCATGACCTTCTCCATGGATCCTGTCCAGAGTTCAACCCAGATCCTTCAGTTCCATTTCCTGGTCCTCCTGGAATCCAAAATCCCTTTTATCCTGCCATGGCTTTTGGATGATGTCGTTGGTCCCTGTTTCCCCCCCAGCCCCCACCCAGCTGCCTGGCTCCCTACTGTTCTTCTCTGTCCTCCTCCCAGGGCAGCCCTCTATGTTCTCCCTTCTGGCCTTGCGAGTGGCACTGTGTCCTTGCCTCTCTCACCACCCGTAGCCACCATCTTCCTTGTCTTTGGCATGAGTGCTGCCCACCACCTGCCACTGAGTTTTTTTGTTCCAGAATGTCTGCCTCCAGAATTAGTTCATGTTAGGTATGCTCACTGCCAGACACTCATCACAGGCATGAACTCATCTGCTCAGTTGTTGGCTTTGTGCACTAAATTTCATTCCACGAGGGCAAGGAAAACGTCACACTCTTTACTGTCTTCCCGGAACCAGTCTGCGTTTCTGTCTGCGCAACAATAAGAGGGATGGATGTCTAGCACCCAGGTCCTGCTTGGCATTCATTAGTAGGACCAATCCATTACCAAACAAACATCATCATTTGTACAAGTCTAGATGCAAAGCATGATGGGAATGGAGAAAGAGCAGAGAAGGAGAAAGTTTAGTTCCCAGCCTGAACTCACGTTGATGTCCATAGGCTATGCCTCTTCCATAGGCCATGATGATTCAAGGGAACTGCGAGCTGCCCTCTGTGGCCATGGTAATGTCCGGGTCCTACTGAGTTCTACCACAGCCAGGTACGGTCTGTGTCGATGTCTGTGACCTACATTGTCACTGAAGATGCACAGCTGAGAGGAAGGGACATGGAAGGTTTCTGTGACAACCCCATCCTCCTCCTGTCCCCACCCCACAAAGTAACAGCTAAATGGGAAGCCACTGAAGAGAACTCTTAAAATGGTGTGACAGGGATGCTGAAGTATTCTTCACAACTGATGGCTTCTGGCAGAGGTATGGGAGGAGGACTCAGTTCTATTTAAGGGGCAGACCACTGGGAGATTGACCATGCCCGAGTCCAGTGAGGATATAGATGACACAAATTGGACTTGTTTCTTTTTGAATTCTTATTTTTATTTTTACTTTTTTGGCTGGGGGTGGGGTGAGGTCACAAGTCGGGTCAGACAATGAAAGATTGGGAAGTAAATGTGACCGGGGTACATGATGTGAAACTCCCAGAGGATCAATAAAAATGTTATGTTCCAAATAAATAAATAAATAAATAGATAAATAAATAAATAAATAAATAAAAATAAAATGTGTAACATTTAAGGTCCTCTAGGTTTCCTCCTGTACAGTTGTCATAGTTACATTCCGCTGTTAGCTTGACACACTAGGAAAGCAGGAACCAAAATTGAGGTAACACACATTGATTGGCCTGTGGCCACCGGTTTTTGATCAATTATTGATACAGGATGGTCCAGTCCCTGGCGGACAGTGCCATCCCTAGGTAGGTGGTGGGCCTGGGCTCTCCTGGAAAAGCAGCTGAGAAAGTCAGAGGGAGGGACTTACTAACAAGCCACGGTGTGGCCTTGGGGCCTATCCCTTTCTTCTCTCATTGGCTCCCTGGGGAATCACATGTTAAATGGACCCACCCGCCTTTCTGAGGTCTCACATTCCCCAGAATCCTCTCTTTTCCTGCCATTGTCTTACCCCCTACTTCGTACCTCAGCTCATTGGCTATCCTTTTTAATTGACAAGTGATGCGTATGAGAAACTCTCTTTACACCTTTCTCTCATGTTCACCAGACTGTGGGCAGTTCACTCCCATGAACCTTTGGAGAGTGAAGTGGAAACTTCCTTCCATCCTTACTGTTCACGGGTCCACATGTTCCAGAACATTCCAATGTTTACATTAAGCAGGTACAGTTCCCTGTAGCTCAATGCTCAATTTTCTCTAATAGTGCTAGGTTTTTTTTAATCCATTCTTGTAACATTATCTTTTTTTTCACGTGTCAGAGCCACACGTACTTTAAAATGCTGAGGTTCACAAGCAATCAAAGAGGTAACAAACCCAAGATTAAGTCTTTCCCCACACACCTCTGGAAAAGCTTTACAAACACAAAATGCCAAATCAGACATGGGTAGACTCTCCTTCATTTTCATTTTTGTTGAGAGCAATAATTAGCTTGACATTTCTGATGGTAATCTGCTAACAAGTATGAAACGTATTAAGTCTTAATGCGTGTGTGACATTTTGACCCAGTCCAAGGATGCTGCCTATTTTAGCATCAAGAAAGAGCTTCAAGAGCACACTTAGTATTGTTCTTATTTGAAAAAAAATTAAAGTTAAAATGACCTATGCAGTGGTGACTAACGCTTGTGGTGTGGCTCCTGAGGTCCAACCATGGTCCAAAATAGCAACTGCAGGACTCTCAGAAATAATAAGTTTTACATTGTCTTGGTCGGCCTTCCATCACTGTAAAGAGACTATGGCTCTTATACAAGAGGGCATTGAATTGGGGCTGGTTGATAGTTTCAGGCTGGTTTATAGTCCATTGTCATGGCAGTGAGATGGTGTTGGAGAAGTTGAGAGTTCTGCATGTGCCCACAGGCAGCAGAAGAGAGAGAGAGAACATCTGAGCCTGGCTTGGGGTTCTGAAACCTCAAAGTCCATCCCCAGTGACACACTTCTTCCAACAAGGCCATAGCTCCTACTTCTTTCAAACAGTGTTACCCCTGGGGCCCTCCCCCCCCCCAAGCATCCAAGTCTGTGGGCCTATGGGGGCCATTCTTATTCAAACCACCAGAGCAGTGCATGCCATTCTGACA
Organism: Mus minutoides; assembly: GCA_902729485.2. Classification (NCBI taxonomy): domain Eukaryota; kingdom Metazoa; phylum Chordata; class Mammalia; order Rodentia; family Muridae; genus Mus; species Mus minutoides. The sequence goes on from LR751687.1 coordinate 23,850, forward strand.
ACATGGTGGAGTCAGACTGCCTGTCCCATTCTTTCTGGGGCACACAACATCTCTGTGCCCAGTACATGTATAAGCTCTCTGCCACAAGTCACACAATAGCTGCACATGCTACCGGTGGATGGTCAGGGCACCTTGGTGTATCCACTTAAGAAATGCTTATTTTATTGATGGCTCCCAGGCACGGCAATGGTGGTGGTTTTCATGTGTCACAGTATCAGCACACAGTGTTTTAAGTAGAAAAGTGGGGCTGGAGAGATGGCTCAGCAGTTAAGAGCACTGACTGCTCTTCTGAAGATCCTGAGTTCAAATCTCAGCAACCACATGGTGGCTCACAACCATCCGTAGTGAGATCTGACGTCCTCTTCTGGTGCATCTGAAGACAGCTATGGTGTACTAGATATAATAATAAATAAATCTTTTTTTAAAAAGTAGAAAAGTGATTGGCTTAAGCTTAATGAGAAAAGATTGTGAACACACTGAATAGCTTAGATCTGTAGTATGTTAATATCTCACTGAGCTTAAAGTATCAACTTTATTACAATCATGTATGACATGGTGGTTCATCATGATTGTTGATTAGATTGGGAAATACTTAGATTATTATTACATGCCTCCGGGTGTGTCTGTGAGGGTGAGTTCAGAGAGGATTAAGGTGGGGGAGACCTGAATGTGGGCAGCACTCAACCATAGGCCAGGGCTCAACTGCAATGAAGGGGAAACCCAGGAAGGAGCCTACTAGTTTAGATCTCTCTCTGTTCTTGGCAACCATGATGGGAGTGTCTCTCCATCATCCCCCCACCATCCCACCCCCACCCCCATCGCAGTGGACTGACACCTCCCAAACTCTGGTCCCAAATAAATTCTTCCTTGGGCTGGAGAGATGGCTAAGTGGTTAGGAACACTGGCTGCTCTTGTAGAGGACCTGGTGGCAGCTCACTGCTGTCTACAACTCAGTCCCAGGGGATCTGGTGCCCTCTGCCGGTCTTCATGGGCACTGCACACACATGGTACAGATTTGCATGCAGGTGAACTACACTAAAAATAAAATTTTTCTGAAGTTGTTTCGTTCAGATTTTGCACGCAAACGTGTACACACACACACACACACACACACACACACACACACACAAGAAAGAGAGACAGACAGAGACATGGAGAAAGAGGGACAGGGAAGGAGATAGAGAAAGGAGATAGAGGGAGAGGGGAAAGCGAGGAAAAAAGAGAGACAGAGAGAGAGAGACAGACAGACAGACAGACAGACAGACAGAGACAAAGACACACAGAAAGAGACAGAGACAGAGGGAAAGAGAGGTGGAGGAGGGGAAGGAAAGAGATATGGAGAAACAGAGACTCAGAGAGAAGGAGAGGGAAAGGAGAAGGAGGGGAGAGAATATATAGTGTTAGTACTGTCTATGCAGACCCCTCAGAGCCTTGGAAGGCCCAGGGAGTTGAATGCAGAAAGGACAAGGCTTTCCGACATGCTCCTGTGGCATGGTGGGTGGGAGGAGCGCTGTGCACATAAGCAAAGGCTGCTGGGCTTTCCCAGCTCTGCCCTCCCTGTGGGAGCAGAGCTGGGGACACTGTGACCATAAACGACTGAACGACACACTGATGTGGATGGCCAATGTCGCCCTGTCGACCAGAAGTCTAAACGCCCTCAGTCAGATGGGCATGGTGGTCAGTGCCTGAAACCCCAGCACTCAGAAGATCTAAGGCAGGAGGAGCACAAGCCAGGGACCAGCCTGAGCCATGTAACAAGCCAGGGCCTAGCCTGAGCCATATAACAAGGCTCCATCTGAGAATAAAGACAAATACACAATCCGATATGGTATCGCACCGCCTCCTGTTTCCCCTGTCCCTGCCGGTTCTCAGAGCTTGCCTTTTCTGGAGTGTTTGTTGCAGAAGTTATTTGGGGAGCCCTGTGGAGGGAAAATGCTAGTGAAATTTTAATTAATGGGAAAGATGGTAAATAAAGAAAAAAAAAGATTCTGCAGAGAGCGCGGTACGTGGGAACTGAAGCAAGCCACGCTCCTGGTAACTCAGATTCAATGGCTTTGTAACTGATGGGCTAGGGAAAGACACTCCCCAAGCCTGACTTTTGGGCCCTTCCAGGTTGAACCTTTCAAATGGAGAAGGGAGTTCTCTCTTGGTTGGGAGACATTCAAGCTCCATCCTTCATGGCCGGTCCTGCTGCCTGGATGTGGTGGATGTCGCTGGAGGTAGGCATGGGAAGAAAGGCTGGGGAGTGATTTTATTGCAGGACCAAGAGGTACCAAGACCAAGGACACTGGCAGCTGTCTTCCTGCTACCCAGGGAGACGTGGTTGGGATGCCAGGCCAAGCCAGCAGATAGAGCTGGCCTGGGAAGGAAGAAGCCGAAACACTCACACTGGAATTCTGGGTCAGGAAGCTAAAGCTCGAAATATTACACAGAAGACTTGCTAATTATGGAAGGAGCCACCAGGCTTCTGTCCGGATCTCCATTAGAACCTAATTATCAGGCAATGGGTCAAGCGCAGAGCTGTGGCTGGCCTGCTAAAAAACGAAAATGTAAACAACCTTTACAGAAACCAGGAATCCGGACCAGGCCAAGCATGAAGTGAGGGAGGGAGTGGGTCAAGCTAGCTTCTGGCTGGCTGGCGAGGAAGGAAGTTGTTGGAGCCATTTGCGAAGCATTTGGCATTATCTTCCGGAGCTGAGCGCTTGCTTTCCGTATGTTTCAACAGCTCCAAGAATACACCCCGGAGAAAACTCTTGCACATGTGCCCAGGAAATAACGTGGCGTGATGTTTGTAATAACACTCTTAGCGAGAGCAGAAAGCTATAAACAAACAGCTCAATGCCCATAAACTAATGAATACATAAATAGAAAACGGGAGCTGACTTAGCAATAAACTACAGAAGCATCCAGTGTGGACGAACCTCAATGACATTACTCTGAGTGACAGGAGCCAGGCATAAAAATGGAAGACACTACGATTCTGTGCTCGAGAATACTCTGTACGGGGGAATCTATACAGAGTGGGTAGTTGCTGGAAGCTGGAAAGAATGGGGAGCAGTGTAGGGGGATGTTAGTGTTAATGGGTATTTAAGGTTTCTTCTTGGGTTAATACAAATTAATACAAATGCCTATTGCTGTGGTTCCCCAGTCTGTGAATATACTACAAAACACTGTAGGACACACTGTATACAAGTAGGTAACTGGACTGTATAGATGGAGAGAGAGAGCCAAGCATCAGCAAACATGTGCTGGTTGCCCTCTTCTTCAGCATGGATGCAGTGTGACCAGCTTGCTCAAGCTCTGGCCACCACCATTTCCCTGACACAGTAGACCGTGCAATGGGTAGGTTCTGTTGTCAGCTGGACAAACCTTGGAAGAGGGGAACCTTAGTCTGGGACTTGCCTCCCTCAGACTGGCCTGTCTGTGTAGCATTTTCATGAATGCTAATTAATGGAGAGAAGCCTGCCTACTATGAGCAGTGTCAACCCTAAGCTGGTGGGTCCTGGGGCTGTATAAGAAAGGTAGCTGACCATGAGCCTGAGAGCAAGCCCGTAAGCAGCATTCCTCCACAGTCTCTGCTTTGGTCCTGCCTCTGGGCTCCTGCTGTGCCTTCCCTTGAGGGACAGTGACCTGTAAGATGAAGTAATTCCTCCCCTCTCCTCCCCAAGATGCTTTGGATGGAGGTGTTTGTCAGAGCAACCGAGAGAGTCAACTAGGACAGGCTGTAACCCGTAACCTGAAACTGCGTGCTAAGTAAATTCTTTCACCCTTAAACTGCTTTTATCTGAACATTTATTTGTTTTTGTTTTGTTTTTCAAGACAGGGTTTCTGTGTGTAGCTCTGGCTGTCCTGAAACTCACTTTGTAAACCAGGTCAGCCTCGAACTCAGAGATCCATCTGCCTCTGCCTTCCGAGTGCTGGGATTAAAGGTATGTGTCACCAGGCTCTGATTCTCTGAATATTTTTATTGCAGCAACATGAAAAGGAGATAAAATAGAATATAAATGCTATCTCAAAAAAACGTTCTTTGCAACCAAACAATAAAATCCCTAAATGTCTATGAACAGGGTGAACGTACACAGAATACCGTATTTACACAACAGGATATTATTGTGCGATATCTATATTGTATAATAGTGATAATGAAAAACAAATGGGTCTCAGTTATATTGATCCACAGGGATGGGTGTAGCAGTGTCCGAAACAAGCATCAGAAAATGTCACAGAGACGACACACGCTTTTTATAAAATGTAAATCTGTGAGGAAGGCTAAGCAGTAAAGCTCCCTACATGTACAGATATGTTGTGTGTACATTGCCAGGGACTGAACCCAGGGCCTCAGACATAGCAAACACATACTCTGCCTGAGCCATCAGGAAGCACTCTGGTTAAGTGACTACACACATGAACGTCAGCACTGAGAAACTACAGAAGGTGACAAATCAGGCAGAGAAAAATGATGTTTGCAGGAAGCTCAGGACAGTGAGACAGGGAAGGACTGGGGTGTTGCTGTGCTGTGAACAATGTTTTAGTGAGTTAAAGTTCCCTGAATGCCCACATCACTGTTCTTTTTTTTTTTTAAGATTTATTTACTTATTATATGTAAGTACACTGTAGCTGTCTTCAGGCACTTTTTTTCTTCTCTCTCCGGCCCCATTTGCTCTGGCCCCCGCTTGCTCAAAGATTTCTTTATTATATGTAAGTTCACTGTAGCTGTCATCAGACAGCACAGAGAGGATATCAGATCCCATTANACTGTGCACTGTGGAACTTGTACCTCATGCCACCTCTAGGAGAACCCAGAGCTCTGCATGTCAGCCTCCTGTCTGCTGACATCTACCACCAATAGGCGAGACCATGAATAAGTTGAGCTCCAAGAGGAATTTCTGGCCGGGCACTATCCCTAGTCAACAGCATCGGCTGCCACCTCTGAAAATTAAAAATCCTTGGCTGATCCAGGGATAGCTGCCTGCTGGAAATTGATCACAAAACATTTCTGTTCAAAGCAAGCATGCATGGGGCTGCCTGGTGAGAATTCCACTTCTTACTTCCAAAGGCAAATAGGAGAATACTGGCTTCCAGGCAGGTAGGATGAGGGTCTTTTAAAGCCCACATCCACTGGGCGTTAAATGTTGTCCTTTATAAGAGTTGCCTTGGTCACGGTGTCTGTTCACAGCAGCAAAACCCTAACTAAGACACCCACCCCAGGGCCGTGTGCAAATAGGACAGAACTTCGTATGACTGGTTGGGAGGAGTGGCTAGATGCTCAGGTGAGGATCCCCATCTCACCTTCTGTGAGGGAAGTCAACAGGGCCAGCTGTGATGATCTTGTGCAGTTGGGCACAGTTGATCTGATAGAGATGGTGGCAGTCTGGCTCGGAGGATAGTCCTGTACACCTGCACTGCTTGCCCAGCTGTCCTGGCTGACTTCAAGGCAGAGTGGAGGAACATGAAACAGACATTAACAAGCCCCAAAATGTTAACGTCTAGGGTGAATGCTCGGCTGTTCGCTGCTGTGCCTGCAGTGAGCAATTTTCCAAAGAGGGATTCTAGGGGACAGAGAGGTACCGAGTCCGCAAACACCTTGGTACAGTATTTCACAGTCTCAGAGCAGAAGAATCTATCGGAGTCTGAATACCACATCACTCATTTCCGGTATGAAAAGAATCACAAGAGGAATGAAAGATGCAGTCTTTGAGCTAGGCTCACTGGGAGATAGCACAGGGGTAGAAATCCATCAGACCCTGGAATCATCCCCAGCGAGGAAACGAGGGGAGGGAGCTAGGAAGGGGGATGTGAGGCAGAAAATGAGGAAGGAAGATCAAATTCTTATTTTTAATAACATTATATTGTAACCAATTGACCCAGCACAGGATAAGGACCCTTCTACATCCCCAGACAGGTTCTACGGAGCCCAAAGCAGACTCCCTCTGGGCCCCAGAGCCTAGCAAATATTTTCATGTAACCCTAGGGATGCCCTGGGTCCCCTCTCTGCAATAGTTAATCTTTACTATGGTTTTTGTCTTTAGAGTCTGAACTGGGAAAATGCAGGTGAGATGGAGAAAACACATAGGCAGCGCAGTCCTCGTGGTGTAGGAAAAGGCTCGTGCAATTAATGCACAATTAATTAGCAGTATCGCAGACACCTCGCGCAAGCTGTAGCAGTGCCTGCGGGCTTGCTAATTAGGTTGTTTCTATGAGTAGAGGCAGTGCTGGCCGGAGGCCTGGGAGCTCCTCCTGTTTGTCTGGAGGAAGCTGGAGGGTGAACTGAGCTTTGAAGCCCAAGAAGCCAAGTCCTGTTGGCCAAAGCCCGGGTTGGGATCTGGGTGGCTCACATATGGAGGGCTTAGAGATAACAAGGGTTTGAACTGCAGATGTGAGTGCTGCGTGCTTTGCATAATTATCTGCTTTGAAAGAGAATTTTAATAACTTCAGAATCTCGAGTTTCTGGGCTTAAGGATCTAATTCGTCCCTTTATTCATCACCTACCATGGGTGTGTCCCCTAAAATATCCAGGTGCAGCAGCACCAGGTGGCAGTCTGCTGGCCTGATCCTATACTAGACATCTGTGGCCCACTCTTAGGTCTCCATGGCAACCTTTTACACAGAAAGAAGGACATCAGCAAATACTCATTTTGCAAGTCTCCTTTATGACTCAATGTATTAGCCTTTGGAGAACCATTACCTTGCCAGCCCTGTGATATTGCTGGGAGTGAAGGCTAGAGCCATGGTCCTCCCTTCTCTCCTTGTGGTCCTCATTTATCGGCTTGGCCAAATCTGTAGGCCAATGTATGCTGTGCTCCCCATGGTGGCCCAGTGTCCTTCCAGGTGATGTAGGAGAATGAACAAGCCCATAGCTGTGTACTCACCTGAGTGTACCATTCACTTGGAGCCTGGATGCCCTTTAGTGCAATCTGGGAGTGGCTAGATGCCAAACAGAACAGCAGAAAAGTGCAGCTGTGCTCCCTACAGGGACAAAGACACAAAGCCAGGCTCCCTCCTTGGCATCCCCTATCTCTCAGTTCCAGACGCCAGCAGGGCCTGCGGCAGGGGTGGCTGAGCAGTGGAGTCCTGGCTCTTTCCCCTAGCAGGTTCTCACTAGTGGGTCACCTGGGAAGATTTTTAAATGCCCGTGCCTTGCTCCCAGATGTTGCTGGGTCTCATTACACATGCTTATTTCTGGAAGTTTCCCAGGAGCCTGAGACACTCATGCCTACTTAAAAGCAATCTACTGAGATGGGCAGTGGTCAAGCAGGTGATTAGCTCCTTGTAGGTGAGGGAAGCAGGCTCTCTCAGATAAAAGGAGGCCATGGTCTAGGGTCCGAGGCCAGATGTCCTCAGAATCCTCTCTTTGGCCTATCTAGAAGAGATGGAAATGAGAGAAAAGCATGCTTCCCTCCCACAGAAACGACTTGGTAGCCACACTGCTGCAAGGGACACTTACGTCTATGTCCGTGAGCCAGAGATCTGTGGACTAGTGGGGAAGAGTGGGCTCCAGGAACACAATTTCAGTTGCTTAGATGATTGTAGGGAGGTAAAAAAAAAAAAAAAAAAAAGCCAAACAATTGTTCTTCCAGCTCTGACCCAGACCAGCTGCCTCAGAAGCCCCAGGCTCACTCGGTACTTTTAATATATTATCTACAGTTCTGAGACCCGGAAGCCACAAAGATGCCTCTTACCTAGTAGGACTGAAGGATGTTCCTAGAAAGCTGGCATAGACCAGTGGGCTCCGGAGACCCAAATTTCCTTAAGTGATCTATAGACGTGAGGGTGCTAACCCCCTACTGCCAGCCTCTTACCTGTCTAGGACACTGCCTGGGTGGTCTGTGCAGAGCCCAGGGTGCTTAACCCCCGTTCAGATAAAGCACCCTCTTGGGGCTTGCTGTGCTCCATGCCTGTGGTGATCAGGAGTTCTGTAGAGGCCTCCAACATAAGAAGTGACCCCAAATGATAGAACTCGGGAGAAGCCTGCTAGCTGGAGATGGGGCAGAGGGAGGCTCAAGGCAGAGATCTGAGCTCTAAGCCTAGCCTCCAGCCGTATGGATCACCTCTGCAACATATGTATACATAATACATGCATGCATGCATATGAACAATATCTACAATGCTCTTCCGAGATAAGCACATTTGTCATGCCTACTTTATAAATGAATGCACAGAGAGGTTGAGTGAAGCACTCAAAGTTGCACAGCCCATTAGTGCCCAAGGCAGGATCTGAAATCTGGCCCCAAGGTCCATGTCCTCACCCACAGTGTTTAGTTTGTGCTTTGTGTTACAGGGATTAAATTAGAAAGCCGATGCTGCCCAGTTAGGCAAGGCTGCTGCCGAGTAGACATTCCACGTAGTTGGCTGTTCTTATTATACTCAAAATGTAGCTCTTTGCTGTCAAAATTAGAATGTCTCATTGTCCCGGGCTCTGGCAGTTCCTTGCACGTGGCTGGCACACAGTGGCCATGGACACAGAGCAGAATTCTTCCCAGAGCTTCTGTTGAGCCCCCCTCCGGCCCTCCCCTCGCTGCTGCTATGGTGGCGCAAGGCCAGCTGGTCAACCCTGGCCTCTGTCTGGGCAGCCTGCAGCTTGCTCTGGACTTTGACGCTTCTTGGCTTCCTCGGGCTTCCTGGGAGAGTCCCATGCAAACCTCTCCAGCAATCCCAGATTGCCGGCCCTTAAGGGTCTTTCCTGTCCCTGCTTCTCCTGCGCAAACCATCACAAACGAGTTCCTTGGAGTCTCCCAAAATACCGCTTCTTATCCCAAAATAGTGTCTCACGGCCACACTAGCGTTTTAACGTCTCTCTCCTTTTCCTGGGCTGAAAAATTCTAAAAGCCACAGTCTGTTGCAGCATCCCCAGAGACAGCCTAGCCCAGTCTGGAAGCTCGGGAGATGCAGAAGCAGAGACCTTCTTTTGGGCTCTAGGGAGGGCACAGGGCAGTCCAGGGAGCAGGGACTGTTGTTAATTAGCCTGCCCCTTGCCCATCCAGTATTCTCAAGCCAGAGGAGCCCACACTGCCAGATCAAGGCCAGTTCTGCCAGGTCCCCTCTGTTGCTGGTCTGAGTCTTCTAGATCCCTCACCCCCATTTTATCTAAAAGGTCCCCAGTATCAGGGCTGGAGAGATAGCTCAGCAGCAGCCAAGAGGACCCAAGTTCCCAGCAGCCACTTCGGTTGATTTATGCCCGCCTGTAATTCCAGTTCCTAGGAATCCTCTGGCTTCCTCTGTGCCTGCGCCCACTCACATACACCTAACTTAAAAAAAAAAAATAGATGGGAGGAAAGTCCCCTGTGGGCCACAAGTTCTAAACCCTGCCCAGTGTTCTCTCCATCCTCTGTCCCCAGCAGGGGATCATTTCCTAGTTATTGTAGGTTCAGGTTTTAACCCAGCTCTGGATGCCCAAGCCAGAGGGGTTCAGGACTTAGAGGACCTCTGAGAGCCTTGGAAAGATGATAACCCACATGGAGGCAGGAAGCTTGGAGGATGCAGTTTTGTGGGACAGGAACTTCTAAAGGACGGGGTGGGGAGGGCCATGCCATCCTCACTGAGTGTCCAGCCACCCCTTCTAACCAGTCCCATTTAATTTTGCCTTAATAGAGTGAGGTCCAGGGGGTTGGGGAGGGTCTAGAGCTTTGGTTCTCAACCTTCCTAATGCTGTGAACCTTTAATACAGTGAGTGCTTCATGTTGTGATGACCTCCCCAACAATAAAATTATTTTTGTTGCTACTTCACAACTGTGATTTTGCTACTGTTATGAGTTGTAATGTAAATATCTGATCTGTGACCCCCTCCAGGGGTTGAGACCCACAGGTTGAGAACAGATGGAGTAGAGGCTATACAGGCAGGGAAGGACTAGAGGAGGGGTCCACCCACACAAGTATGGGGTCAGCCATCATCCATCCTAGGAGGGGTAGATGTTATCATCTTCTCCAGGGAAGGGATTGAAGCACATCTTCAACACAGAGGTGTTATTTCTCCCCAAGTGCATTGCTACTAAATCCCAGCAGGTACACAAGATAAACCCAGCTTCTGAGAGCGAGAATGTGCCGGAACTGGAGCGGAAGGAGGGAGTTTTCTGCTGGAGGCCCCAAAAGGTCTGGGTGGCATGGGCGTGTCCTCTTGGATGTATGCCTGTGACTGTGGTGTGCTCAGGTAAGAAATTAGTCTTCTCCAGAGAGCCTGACAGAGGAAGCTGAAAGGTACCATTACACAGAGAGGTCACATCTAAGGCACAGCCATCCCCCCTGGTTCTGAACAGGGGGCTTCAGGGCCATTCAATGGCAGGAATCTGTACTTCTTCCTGCTTCCAAAGCCGATGTCAGTGCCATGGGGCAGGGAGGGGGGAGGGGAGTGCTGGTTAAAACAAGGCTGAAGTTAGACCCTGCTCCAACTCCCCCTTCCCCTCCCTTACCCACCCACCCCCTCAGTGGTTTCTTTGTCTTTTAATTTTAACCCACTCATTCATCTGTTGTTTGGGGGCTCATTAGAGTTACCCTGGGAGTTGAAAACAATGCCCAAGGCATTTATATTCACATTTATGTTATATTTATTTTCAGATGCATAGGACGGATTCCACTGTACAAACCAGTTAAAAATCACTGAGTGCAGTGTACTCGCATGCACAGCCCTGGGGCTCAGACCCACAGCCACATGAATGCAACGCCTTCCTGACTCCTAAGAGGAGCGCCTGTCACAAGAAGCCAGTCCTCCCATCAGCATGCAGTTCTGGTCTGGGAGGTCTGCAGCAGGGCTCCAAGGACCTCCCTGTGACATCTCAGATTAGAACTTGGACAGACATGGCAAAGGGGGAGTGGTTGCAGTGTACCCCACGTCAGGCAGCTATGGGCTAACCAAGTTCTGAAACTATTATGTGTAGGCAAAAATTGTGCCCAGGAGGGCAAGAGAGTGTTCTGGTTGCTGTTAACAAAAGACCGGAGTCGTGCAGGGGTGGGCTTGGTGCCCGTGTTAGGGGAGAAAACAATCCCAGAACCTAGAGTTTTAGGCCAGCGGGTCTCAAACTTCCCAATGCCTTTTAATACAGCTCCTCGTGCTGTGGTGACCCCCACCATAAAATTATTTCCGTTGCTACTTCATAACTAATTTTGTTACTGTTGTTAATCCTAATGTAAATATCTGTGTTTTCCAATGGTTTTAGGCAAACCCCATGGAAGGGTATTGTTCAACCCTAATATGGGGCCTGGCAGGAAGCCCCTTTGTCTTCTGAGCCTTCTCGACAGACCTGTATTTGCTTTCAAATATATGGTTTAAGTTTAGGCTAGTTTTGGGAACCACCGATCTACCTCGACCCTGCTTCTCACACATGCTCATGGTGACATAAGAGAATGTCGCTGCATGCCTGCACAGCTGCCCTGCAACCATCCTGATATTTTCTGAAGACTGAGTGGTTAAGGAAAAAAAAGCCAAGTGAATGAAAGACAGAACTTTGTTAAGGTCACTACCAACCACAAGGGGAGCAGATGCCACCAGGCCACAGTGTCCCTGGCCGCGCCCTTCAGCCTGGTTGCCTGCCTTTGCTTTGCTCAACTGTGAGGCAGGTTTAATGAGACCCGAAAGCCAGCAGCTGAGTATATTGACAACTAATTAGAAGGTTGGTGGGCTTTGCAAGAGCTGAGGGAAAGTGCATTCCATGGCCACAGTTAGAGAAGAACATTGTATTATCTCAAGAGGGCCTCTCAGGCTAGTTGCCTCCTGTGTGTGAACCCCCAGAGGGTCCCCCTGACTACATCACCCCGTTATCCAGCATGCAGGCTGCCTGATTCTCTGCAAAGGCTAAGTAGGCTTTTCTCTCCTTTGTGGTTCTTAAACCAAGGGCCTCACGCACTAGCCAAGAGCCCTAATGCTAAGGAGAGCCAGCCAGCACTTTGCTCTGTAGCTTGAGACTGGGTCTCTCACTAAGTCACCCAGACAGACTGCCTCCAACTCCAGAGCAGCTGAGATTATAACCCGGCACCTTCAAGCCTGAGTTTTAAAGCCAGCTGACAAACCTCACAATTCTAACTTTTGCTTGTCCCTCTAAGACCTTATAGGCCTGTTGTACAAGGACTGTCCTCCAAGCCAAACTATGACCTTTAAGACTTCAACTGGGCCTACTTGTAGTAAGGATTCTGGAATTGTGGCTTCTTTAAAAGAACATGGAAATATTATAATATGTTTTTGTTTTAATTCCAAGTATGGGAATGTGAGGCTGCTTTGGGCCGCATGGAGCAGCTGACTATGATTTGCCTAGTGCTCTAGCAGAAGCAAGGTTTTGCCAGTCGCAGGCAAGTCTTCGATTGTGTGATGTTTGGAATTCTGAGAACTTTTCAGAGGGCACATACATGCTAGAGCCCTGAGAGGTGTTGCTGGTGGCTGTCAGTTGTTCATTTGGGTTGGTTGTGATGTTAATGGTTGTGCTCAAAGAGGAAACAAGAGAAAAGAAATTAGGTTCAGGGATCTCTATCTTTCCCCTCTTCCTTCAAATGGAAGAACCCACAAAGTAGCAAAGACCAGCCACATCTGCTCACCAAAGATTGTCACAGTTGGGCTTGTTGACCATTTACTTTCCTTGGAAGGAGGGACTGGGGAGGGTCAAGGGAGCCTTACCTGACCATCCAGCCACTTCTTCTAACCAGTTGTAAGCAAGCCTGCCCTAACTGTACAATGCCTCAGTCTTGGGGATGAGGGAGGCTAGAGCAGCGGTTCTTAATCTTCTTAATGCTACAAGCCTTTATAACACAATCCCTCATGTTGTGGTGACACACACCCCCCCCGCAACTATAAAACTATTTTTGCTGCTACTTCATAACTGTAATTTTGCTACTGTTATGAATCGTATTGTAAATATATGTGTTTTCTGATGGTCTTAGGTGAACCCCGTGAAAAAGTTTGTTTATCCCCCAAAGGGGTCGTGACTCACAGGTTGAAAACCACTGGGCTAGCATCTATCTGTGAGGAAAAATTTAGAGGAGCGTACTCCACCTATTCAGCCCTGGGGAAGTCATTATCCATGTTGGGTACAGACTTCCCAGTGTGGCTGCTTTAAGGCTCCCTCTGCTCCTGCTCATCCATTGCTCTGTAAGGAAGCCCCATTAACTCACTGGTCCCAAGTGAACTATGATGGAATCACACCTTAGTGTGTTATTGGGACCTTACAACAGGGGAGGGAATTTTTGTAATAGCGAGATGCTCCCAGCTCTAAGCGTCACATCTGGCCCAGGGGAGAGATAGCATCATCTAGGTCTGTTTGGTACCCAGCATCCACCCTGTCCTCCACTGCCTGGAAGCAGGTACCATCATCTAGGTCTGTTTGGTACCCAGCATCCACCCTGTCCTCCACTGCCTGGAAGCAGGTACCATCATCTAGGTCTGTTTGGTACCCAGCATCCACCCTGTCCTCCACTGCCTGGAAGCAGGTACCATCATCTAAGTCTGTTTGGTACCCAACATCCATCCTGTCCTCCATCGGCTGGAAGCACAGATTCTGTGAGAGGTGCTTGCTGCATGTGCTCAGTAGTAATTCTTCTCATTAGTGATATCCCTCCTGTTTTCTCCCACTAAATTAGGAACGGCCATTCCATCCGAATCATATTTAATTTTACACCATTAGTATTCATGCATACTAATTCTTGGGGTCCTGTAAAATAGGCAAGATAGGCTTCATTTCCTCGTGAAGACTGAAGTAAACAGACCCTGAACTCATCAGCCACAGTCAGAAGCTAGAAAGCCTGTTGTTGGGGTTCAGACTCATCTCCTTGACTTCAGAGTACCTTCTGCTTCCCTGAAATTGTGCTGGTCTCCAAAATGACCTCATTTTTAGACAGTGGGAGTGGGGTGGGGATGCGGGGTGCTGTAGATTATAATTTGTAATTGAACACTTAATGGCAGAGACAGAATAAAGAGGATCACGGGCAACTTTAACATTTGACAGTTTCATTTCCATAAGTCATAAAAATACTTATAAGTCAGTAAGTTAAAATGGGGATACATTATTTTCTGAAGAGTCGTCCTTGACCCAGTCTAGATTTGGTCTCATGACATTTCCATGTTTTTCTCTCTTTCCTTCCTGGTGTGAGTGTGTGTGTATTCGTATGCAGGTGTGTACATGCATGTGTGTGTGTGCACAAGTGTATGTGAATATGTATGTGTGTGCCAGTGTGTATGTAAGTGTGAATATGTGTGAGCTAATGTGTTAAGTGTGTGTGAGCGTGTATGTGTGGTGTGAAATAGTGTGTGAGTATGTGTGTACGTGTGTGTCTGTCTGACTCTAGCAGTGTTGCATGAATGCTCAACTCTAAACAGTTAGGCACCCAAATATTGCCACAATCTAGGGCTGGACAAAGCAGCAGGCGGACAGGAGCTATCTGCGTTGTGTATCTTTTGAGGCACTTACACTACCGGATTATGGCCCCCTTCTTTAAAACGAGCCTTTAAATTGGGCGTAGTTTGGTTTAACACTCTCAGTGCACCTAACATGAGTATCTACCTTACTGTAGTTAGTTATGCTGCCCGGTGACTTCTTTAACAATGGCTTTTTCCTGTGTTGTGTGGGTAAATTCTGGGAATACAGCCAGAGGCTTTTCTTAGGAACTTCAATATCTGGGGTTCTATCAACTCCTTCAGGGTTTGTTTTAAGGGCACTTTAGGAAGGATCCAGGGACCCCAGGGCAGTACGACCCCGTGTGACCCGCTTTGAAGTAGAGCTTTGCAGCGTGCTGTGTTAAACGAGCCTGGAATCCTACTTTTACTGTCATACCCACAACATAGACTTAGATTTTAACTTAGCTTTAAGAATATATTCCTTACTCTTTCTGCCTCCTCGGCTCTTATCCCAATAAATCCAGTTTGACGAATTCAGGCCAAGGGCAGTTCTCCCCAGAGATACGAGATTCTCCTTCCTCCTGATTGCGTCGTTCCAAGTCCTAGCCAGAGCCAGGTGGTCTCAGCCAAGCCTGGAGCGGCCTGATGCCAGGCCCACGCAGCCTGAATCTTTAAGCAGCCCAGCAACGTGGAGGCTGGGGGTCTGCCAAGGGTACAAGGAGAAAGTCTTTCAAAGTGTCAAGCTAACGGCTCTCCCAAGGAGGAAGGAAGCGTTGAGAACAGAGAGGACACTTGAGCATCTCAGAATGACGCTCGGTGCCCGAGCCCACCCACTTCTGCTCCGCACAGATGCCCCAGGAAAGAGGTGTCTCCTGGGGGCACAGCTTACCTCACAGAGATGGATGCCTTAGAAGACACAGTCTTGGAAGGCAGGGAGCATCTGAGAGGGACAGGGCTGGCAGCCATGCCTGTCTATATTCCAAGCTTTCTCTTCAAGACATCCACTCTGTCCTCACCAGTCTTTCCAGAAGATTCCACTCAAACGGAGTGGTTGCTAAGCCCATTCAAAACAAATGTCTGATATTTCTTAATTGGCACAAGTGAACTTGACGTACAGTATTTACATGGTGCTATTTTATTTTTCATTTAGTTTCTTCTTCTTTTTTTGATCAAACGAGTGATTCATAGCTTCGCTTTTCTTGTATGTTTTGTGTGGTTTTATACTTGAATTGCTTGATGGGCTTGGGAGCTTCCGAGCTCTGGCTGCCAGATCTTGTGAGTGAAGGGAATCTGGGAATCTCCTCTTCAGCCTGTGAAGCACGCAGCCAAGGCCAGATTAGGAGACTTTTCTAAAGGAGAAGAAAGAAGAGGGGAGACACTGTGAACCCACAGATGTGCCACAGGAAGAAGGGGAGACAAGTACACAAAGGCTATGTATGGGGATCCAGAGAATTATGGCTGATCTCGAAAGGCAAATACACAGAAAGTTCTGGAAACTTGGTGTCCACTGTCTGCCATTTAAATAAAGCTTGGGGAAAGGTGTGGGTTTTTTTTGTTGTTGTTGTTTTGGGGTTTTTTTGTTGTTTTGTTTTGGTTTTTTGTTTTCAAAGCCCTTTGTTGTAACCAGGATGAAATAAATGGGAGACAGCAATTGTGAATGCCTCTCCAGATACCTGGGGTGGATGAAGTTGGCAGCAGGTCTCCTGGGTCTTCATTACTCTTCCTATTTTCTTTATCATACTGTTTCTGTCTCTTCTCTGCAAAATCCAGAGTTCTGGGGGTGTTGTTGTTGTTGTTGTTGTTGTTGTTGTTGTTGTTGTTGTTTTGTAAAGGGGCATGAAGAGAAAGAAATGGTCAAGGACCAAGGGTCAGGTGGCCTGGCAGCACAGGTCTGTCACCTCGACTGTTTAGTCCTTTGAAGCAGGAGGGCCACAAGTCCATGGCAGACCTGAGCAAGTTAGTGAGAGTTTGTGTCAAAAAAAAAAAGTAAAAGGGGCTGCGGGTGTAGCTCTGTCTGCCACACATAAGACTCTACTTTGAATTTTCAGTGCTAAATAAATATTAAAAGGAGGGGCTAGAGGAGGGGTGTCGAGATGGCTCAGCAGGTAAGAGCACTGACTGCTCTTCCAAAGGTCCTGAGTTCAATTCCCAGCAACCACATGGTGACTCACAACCACCCGTAATGAGATCTGACGCCCTCTCTGGTGTGTCTGAAACAGCTACAGTGTACTTATGTATAATAATAAACAAATCTTAAAAAGGGGGGTGGGCAGGGGCTAGAGAGATGGCTCAGTAGTTAAGAGGACATACTGCCTTTGCAAAGGACCTAAGTTCAGTTCCCTGTACCCACATCAAGCAGCTTGCAAGCACCTCTACTGGCCTCCACAGGCAGACAGGCAGATAGGCAGACAGGCAGACAGGCAGACAGGCAGACAGGCAGACAGGCAGACAGGCAGACAGGCAGACAGGCAGACAGGCAGACAGGCAGACAGGCAGACAGACACACACACGGTATACACTCACAAACTTACACATAAATAAAAATAAAACCTCAACAAATAAAAATGAGAAATAAAAGGAAGACTGTTGTAGGGGGTAGTTCAGGAATCTGTGTAGGAATGCTGAAGTTCCTCTTCCCCAATTGGTTCTTAATCTATCAATAAAGATGCTAGCAGCCAATGGTTGGGCAGAAGAGGCGAGACATCCAGGTTCCTGCAAGCAGGCTAGGAGGTGCAGGAGGGAAAAAGAAGATTCAGCATGCTTAGGAGGGAGAGAGAGCCACCAGCCATGTGAGATCTCGGGTGGAGTGGCCATTGACCGCTTCCCCAACTGGGCCTGGGGTAGCAGGCGGGAGATTAGACACACTACTAAGCTGAGGGCAGATTCAGTGATACTGAGCACAGAGAAGGTAACTGGGCAACTAAGCTGAGGGCAGATTTAGAGGCTCTGAGCTGGACGGGTTAGCCCCGGGAGGCTCAGAAGTGCCCAGCCATTGAGCTAAAAGGCATATTAAAAATAAGTTAATGTGTGTGTGCCTCTGTGTGTGTGTGTGTGTGTGTGTGTGTGTGTGTGTGTCTTTCATCCTCAGATCCAAGGGAAACAGGGCAGGGACTGGTAGCACGGTCTGCCTGGAGCTTAAAGCAGGGTAGTAAAAACTTCATGCAACAGAATATGGAAGCAAAAATGTCTCGTGAGCATAGCTTAAAAGTTAAGGAAGCTGAACTTGCGCCTAGACAGCAGCCAGCAGCCAGCAGCCGCAGTAACAGGAAATAAGCACACTGTCCACTTCCGCGGCACTTCCTATTTCCAGATGTCACAGTGATGATGTCACTGTGTGATGCCCGTTGTGTGAGGGCCACAGTTCTGTGCAGATCAGGACCTTGGGCGCTGGATATCTTATCTTTTAAGTTTATTTATTTTATTACTTTATGTTTATAAGTGTTTTGGCTGTATACATGTCAGTGCATGACATACATGTCTGGTGACAGAGAAGGCCAGAAGAAGGCTTTGGATCTCCTGGAACTGGAGTTACAGGTAGTTATGAGCTACCATGTGGGTAATGGGAATTGAACTAAGGTCCTTGGCAAGAGCAACAAGTGCTCTTAACAGCTGAGCCATCTCTCTAGTTCTTTGGAGGACATTTTAGAGATAGACTATAGGAAGAACAGTCAATTTAGTTTCAATATCCCAGAGGCCCTAGGCTGGTGGTTCTCAACCTGTGGGTTGTGACGCCCCCCTTGAGGGTTCAATAGGCCTTTTCACAGAAGTCTCTTAAAATTGTCAGAAAACACAGACATTTACATTATGATTCATAACAGTAGCAAAATTACAGTTATGAAGTAGCAATGAAAATAATTTTATGGTTGGGGGGTCATCACAACATAAGGAACTGTATTAAAGGGTCACAGCATTAGGAAGGTTGAGAATCACTGTCTTAGGCTCTGTGAGAGAGATCCTTATATTATAAACAAAGTATCCCGGTTCACTGTTCCATGCTGGAGGTCATCCAACCCCAGAGCTCTTAGGAGGATATTGAGGTGCCCTCTGCTGCCTCCTGTGGACAATTTGATAGGTACCGCCAGAGAGAAAAAGCTGAGTGTGCTTGCTAAGGGTGGGCTGTGGGGAGTTTGGTGAGAGTGGAGTTTCTGTTTAGAAAGATGGACAAGTTCAGGGTAAGGATGGTGGGGATAGTCGTGGCTGTACCAACAGTGTGACTACAATGACCACTTTTGCACTTAAAATGGCCCGGAAATAGCAAAGTTGAGTTCTGTATATTTCAATACAGCAAATGTAAGACATGAAGTAAACATTTTTGGTGCTGGTGATTGTAGGATGGGTTCATTAAAATAAAATATCGAAATGAAAATATTCATTTACGCTAGCCAGATATAACAACGTACAATTCTCTCCTAAGCCTTCCTTCACATTTATTGTTTGATAATATAAATTTAGGGCTTGAAATATGTGGGTCCCTTCTCCATACAGCCATTTTACTTAACATTGTATTTCCCAAACAATTGGGATGTATTTTTAAACGCAATCCACTGCCCACATCGTTGTTGAGGTATAATTCGTTTCACCCTTTTCTAATTCAGATATGTAGTTTTTCCTGACTTTTTGTGAGGTAGATACCATACAAGTGTGAATGTTAGTGAATGTTACCATTTTGAGCTTTGCCAGGTTCTGCCTGCTTCCGGAGTTCTGGCTTCTAGGGACAGAGTCACTGGGTCAAAGGGCAGGCTGTTGATTTAAACAGCTGCTTTACTTTTTTCTTTGCAGCCTGTGAGTCTGTGGTCCTCTCCTTTGTTCCTTCAGGGACCGTGTGAACTATATACAACTCCTCCACTGGTTGGCTGCACGATTCTCACATTCTTGCTTTTGAAAATCTCCCTGCCAGGAAGCTGTGGTTGAACTCTTGACCCATCCCTGAGGTTGAACCTAGCCATCTGCTGCTCAGAAGAGAGGCCAGACACTGTTGGGTTCTGTGCATGTCCTGGTTCCCGGATCACACAGGAAGGCAGAGTTGAGAAGGAAGTGAAGTGTCCCCTTTGGGACACACCCCCTCACTTGGCTCTGGCTTGGTCCTGGCTTCTCACTATTTAGTCCTCAGACACTCTGTTCAGGAGCAAGGACAATGACAGTTGGGAATTCCTTGGAGGCTGATGAGCTGGGCCAACATAGCCTAAATGGCACAGATCTGGGCTTCCTGCCTCATGTGAGCTAACATGTCCAGACTCACCTTCCTGTAGGAGAAAGGGCAAACCTCTGACTTGGAACCAGAGCTGACTTTTAAGAGTTTCAAATGTCCCTGGGGCTTTTTTCAGGATCTATTGTCCTTTGTTTCATTATAGCTCTGCTGAAGAGCCTACCACTACCACCCCCTGCCGGTCCCCAGATTCCAGTTTAAATGTGACTTCTACTGACTGGTGACCTGATCAGACAAGATCAACGTTTCTTATCTATTTTTCTCCCATGATAGTTTTGACAACTTCTAATTATACTAATTTGCCTAATGGTTGATTCATGTATCATTTAGTGTTTTCATTCAACACTAACAACAACAACAACAAACAAACAACATTTTAAGGGCCTCTGTGTGCCAGGAAGTATTCTATTTGCTGGGATGCAGTGGTGAACCAAACAAAATGGGTGTACCTCCTGTGGCCACAGGAGTCCACTGGGAAAAAAACCAGATGTCTAGACACCAGCAATTCACAGTCCACTCCATAGCCAAGAAACTATTGGAGTGGAGAGACATCAGGAGACTGTATCATGCTGACAGTCATTTTGAAAACCAGATAGAGAGAGGGGAGCTGTCCTCAGCTAAGTGCGGAAGAATTAGGGATGCCCAAGCAGGCAGCACACCTACACTCTGGAGCTATTTGAGGAAACGCAAGGTAGCAGCATGTGGGGGTGCTCGGAGGGGCAGTGTCTTAGCCAGGGTTTCTATTCCTGCACAAACATCATGACCAAGAAGCAAGTTGGGGAGGAAAGGGTTTATTCAGCTTACATTTCTACATTGCTGTTCATCACCAATGTAAGTCAGGACTGTAACTCAAGCAGGTCAGGAAGCAGGAGCTGATGCAGAGGCTGTGGAAGTATGTTACTTACTGGCTTGCTTCCCCTGGCTTCACAGTGGGCCCTCTCCCCTTGATCACTCATTGAGAAAATGCCTTACAGCTGGATCTCATGGAGGCATTTCCTCAAGGGAGGCTCCTTTCCCTGTGTTAACTCCAGCCTATGTCAAGTTGACACACAAAACCAGCCAGTACAGGCAGTGTGAGGGGGAGGGGTGGCCATGAGGAGGACAGATAGACACAGCCAGAATGTGCAGCAGGATGGTGACCCGGAGCTATGTGCATGGAGCTAGACGGCAGAATGTGACCACTGAAGTTGGTGGTGAGGAGGTGAAAGGCATCCTGGACCTCATGTTCTAGCTGCAGCTGGGTGCAGTAGGTGGAGATGCAGTAGGTGGAGATGCAGTAGGTGGAGATGCAGTAGATGCAGTAGGTGGAGAATTAGAAAACCTGAATCCAGTTTGGGAGGCGCCTGAGCTGTACGGGAAGAGAGGAAAGCTGGGGGGATGGAGGGACGGTTTCTGAAAATTACTTTATTACGTTTATTTGGTGTGTGCTCATGCTGTGCACACTCAAGCATTCTGTCTCAGGTCAGAGGACAACTTGCAGGGTTCAGAGTCAGGTCAGCAGCCTTGACTGCAAGCACCTTTATCCACTGAGCCACCTCACTGCCTTAGGGTTGTGGGGTTTTGTTTGTTCGTTTGTTCTGCTTTGTTTGTTTTTTTTTTTAAGCTAAGTAAGGGTGGACTCAAAATGGATATCTTTCTTCCTCTCTGTGTCTCTGTCTCTGTCTCTCTCTCTCTTCTTTTTGGATGGCAGATGGTAGACCACATTCATGGGCTGTGGAGATGGTGCAGGAGAAGAGAGGAAGTTGGGTTGAAGATGCTCAGAGACAACAAAGAACACGACCTCTCTGAAGGATGAGGTGGCATGGGATCCAGAAAAGGAATCTAGTCTATTAGTTCTTCCTCCTACAGAACACACGCATGCAAAACCAGAATAGTATAATGGAATTTCACATGCTGCTACCCCTGGTTCAGTGCATGGTCAATCAATCCAATCTCCTCTATATGTCTTCCAATGTATTATCTTCATAGTATCAATTTACTATTAATCTTTTAAAATTATATAGCAGTAGCGTAGACAGGGGTGTGAGTGGGCTAAGATACAGTCTATCACTGAGTTCCACAATCAGCATAAACGTCCATCCATCCATCCATCCATCCACTCTTCTCTCCCTCCCTCCCTCCCTCCACCCACCCACATATCTATCTATCTATCTATCTATCTATCTATCTATCTATCTATCTTTGTTGTTGTTGTTGTTGTTGTTGTTGTTGTTGTTGTTTTGAGACAGGGTCTCACTAAGTAGTCTACTTGGCCTCAAACTCACAAAAGTCTGCTTGTCTCACCCCCTCAGTGTTGGACTTGAAGGTGTACCCCCCACTCTAAGCACCAGTGTGTTACTCTAAGACAATCCAAGTTGTTTTCACCCTCTAATCATAGATACGTCTGTATGTGCTCTAAAACCCATCCACAGACAATGATCACACTTAAGTTTCAATGTATTAACATCATTAAATATCCAGTTAGTAGAAAAACCTCCCTTGCCTAACTCAAACCTCCCTTGCCTAACTCAAACCTGATGCACATTAAATTTGGCTAGTGGGCTTTTTTTTTTCTGCCCCTCTTCATGTTTTAACATTTGTGGAGGAAGCCACTCATGACTTTTGCCCTATACAGTTTCCAGCATTCTGGATGTTGCTCAGGGTTCATCTGATAGGTTATCTCATTGATACATCCTCATACCTGTTCCTTTATATCTTAGACTAAAGCCCTGCTCAGATTTAAGTCCTTTTGTGTGAAGCAAAAGGAACTGAATAAACTCCCATCAATGCCTGCCTGCCCTGCCCCACTATACCGGATGATTTTACAATGTCTGGTTGTCCTGTATCTTGAGGTGGTCAAGGAATAGCATTTTTTTAAAAATCTTTTTAGATTTACTTTATATGTATGGGTGTTTTCCCTTCATGTATGTGCACCACATGTGTGCCTGGTGCCCAAAGAGGTTAGAAGAAGAAAGGTTCCCTGGAACTGGAGTCACAGATGGTTGTGGGCCACCATGTGGCTGCTGGGAACCAAACCCAGGCCCCCTGCAAGAGCAGCCAGTGCTCTAACCACTTAGCCATCTCTCTGCCACCCCGCCCAACCCTATTGAAATTTTGAGCCCCGTAGCACAAAAGATGTGAAAGTAGAAGGCTTTCATTGGGAAAAGGGGGAGGAGGAGACAGATTAATAGTCAAAGGGTAAAAATATTGATCAAAATAATCTGAACAGAAGCCACCCTGGAGACTTGATTCTGCCCTCAGGATTTCCTCTCACTCTCATGCTCTCTTGCTCTCACTCTGTTTCCAGTCATCCCTGGCTCTTCGGGAGCCTCCCTCAACCACAAACACCTACTTATGGATGCGCTCTTCCCCACACTGAGATCTCTAAGGTAGGAGCTCAGCCTTGATTATAGTTTGGTTCTAGAATGTCTCCACAGTCCCACATGGTAAAGACTTGGTCCTCAGACTGTGGCACTGTTGGGGAGTCGGGGAGCTGAAAGAGGTAGGGACCTAGTGTTAGGAAGTGACGTAATTGGGGTTTTTGGAGAGAATATTGGATCCAGGTATCTCCTCCCGTCTCACTTTTGCTTCTTGGCCACTATGAGTTCAGATCCTTCCAATACTTTGCGGTTCTACCATGATCTGCTACCTACCTAAAAGCCGTGACCTCAAACTGGAAACCAACATAAACCTTATCTATTTATAAGTTGATCGTCTCTGGTGATTCTTATAGTAACGGAAAGATAACTAGCTCAGTGATTGTTTCACCGTGAACATTTATTTATTTTACTTATTGCCTCATTTCCAAGACTATTCAAAATCTCATCTGGTCAAGGTTTTGCTAAATCTCTTTGCTAAAGGAATAACACCCACAGCAAGCAAGTACATTGTTTCTATACCTTCCTCTCATATCCTGAAGCCTTCCTTGGGGAGATCTTCAATAATATTCACAATAAGGAGTGTGTACAGGCAGGCAGGGAGCAGGAGGCTCACCTGCCCCATGAACTAGGCACTGTGGAGTTGCTGACATAACAAGCCTGACAGAGATGGAGATGTTCATCTTAAAAAGACACTTGCACCTCTCAAGCTATCAGACAATTGAAACAATGGATTCCCCCAAAATGAGAATTTCCCCAGGAATCTCACACTGGGAGAAGGAAAAGGAGCAGCCAGAGCAAGAACTTGTCTTCTGGAAAGAGAAACCCTGTCTCAAAAAACCAAAAAAAAAAAAAGAGAGAGAGAGAGATTTCAATGTGTTCTAACAACTCAGGAGACTGAAGCCCAGACAAGGAAGGGTCCATGGTGGGCGGGGCCACACCTTGGCTGGCTCCACTTAAATGCGCATGTCTTTAGCCCTCTATGAACCTTTACTCTCACTTCAGGACACATACACGCTTGGTGGCAGTGGTGGCAGTAGTGGCAGTAGTCACAGTTGTGGTAGTTGTGGTTGTAGTGGTGGCAGCGGTGGCAGCGGTGGTGGCAGCAGCAGGTGGTGGCAGTAGTCACAGTTGTGGTAGTTGTGGTTGTAGTGGTGGCAGCGGTGGTGGCAGCAGCAGTGCTATTGGGGGCGGGGTGGTGGTAGTAGGTTCTCGGGATTTCTTCACCCTCCTTCCCAATGCACCCACATTGAGTCAATCTCCTTTTTCTATTTTCCACTATTAATTTTGCTCTTTCAGTTGGCTTATTGGGGATGGGTGATCAGATATGATTTGGGGCATGGGCTATGAACACCCCCAACAAATTTGATAACAATGACATGGTTGGCCATTGAGTTTGCTCTTTGGCCACCACTTGTGATTCTTAGCATGTCATAAATCAAAGAGACCGTATCCTCTCCACAGAAACATCTCCCTTTTATCCATTTGTGATCCTGGCCATTTTTTAAACCTGCAGGAAGTATGGTTTGGTGAAAGAAATTCCTTGGGAAAGTCTATTAAAAACCATGAAAGACTGAAATGGAATGATGTTCTTTTAAGGAATGGCAAAGATGTTTGGTGAAAGTCTCTTCCTCTTGTCTCTCTCTCTCTCTCTCTCTCTCTCTCTCTCTCTCTCTATATATATATATATATATATATATATATATATATATATATATTCCTCTTGTACATATATGTATATATAATATATGTATATATTATATATTATTTCACCACGAACATTTATTTATTTTATTTATTGCCTCATTTCCAATACTATTCAAGATCTCATCTGAATTATATATATATATATATATATATATCTCACTAATATATATGCATGTTAGCATTAAACCATTGAGTCAGAAAATTAACTTGGTTTAAATCCCACTTCTGTCTTCCAACAGATTGGCCATTTCTCTCTCCCTTCTGTGTCACCAGCAAGCTGGTGGAATGTCTCTCCTAACCTTAAATTGTTGGTAAAGCCCAGCATGCAAGAACAAGGTAATTACAGGCCATGTCTTATCCCTAAGCGTGAGTCTCCGAATTCTAGCCGACAAGTTGCATCACTCCAATGTCCTCCCACTGCGACCAAATTTTTCTTCCTGTTTTTTCTTCTCCTCCGGATGGAGATCATGAGATCACTGTAAAGGGCTTCCTAAAACCCTGTTATCTTTGTCTGTGATGATCCCTTAATTTCAGAGTGGTTAAGTCATGGGGTTGGAAGCATACAGTAGACAGCCTTTAACACCGAGGATGGGCACAGTCTCCTCACAGTCATAATTTGAGTCCCTAGGGTGGCCGATGACATTGCCTTGGCTAGAAATCTAAGTCCATGTTACAAGGTTTCAGCCACTCCAAGAGAGGACCCTGCCAGCTCCTACTGGTTGCTGTCTGCTTTTGCTCGCAATTCATTGAATAAACTGTTTCTAGAATGTCCAGGGCTAAGTCTCTGGAGCAGATGTATTACCTTCTAGAACACAAAGATAACCCATGCGTGATTCTGGAAATGCAATGGGCTACTCGCTGGGAAAGTCTATTAAAAACCATGAAAGACTGAAATGGAATGATGTTCTTTTAAGGAATGGCAAAGATGTTTGGTGAAAGAAATTCCTTGATTTCATACAGAGGGGGTGTTGGGGGGGAGGGGAAGGGGGTCCTGGAAAAGGTCTTTCAGTTGCAAGTGACCTGCTTTGTTGAGCAAGTTGAGGGCCCATCAGAACAGCTGGATCAGAACAGCTGGATCCAGAGTCTCTGGAAGAGTGAGAGATTTCTTCCCATCTCTCCAGTGGGCCTAACAGCTAACTCTTTTCCCAAGATAGCTTCCCAGAGCTGACTTTAATCCCTTATTCCAAAAACATCTGATTAGAGGAGATGAGGTTCCCACTAGACTATTAAATAGAATTGCCAGAGTCAGCAAAACAAAATTGAAAAGTCTGCTTGGGCTACTGGTCACTGATAAAACGCAAGACAGGAACAGGGGGAGGGGGAAGATTTGTTTTGATGGCTTCTTCAGAGGAGTCAAGTGCGGTGGAGCGGGCAGAGCGTTGTGGTGATAGGGGTCAGTGGCAGAGCACAGCGTCATGCATTGCAGAAGGCCGGGAAGCACAGAGAGAGGTGACAGCCAGAGATAATATTCCTCCTAGACCCACTCCACAGGGACTTAGTTCCTCCAGTCAGGTCCCACTGCCCAGGTTTCCACAATCACCCAAAACAGCACGTCACCGATCCAGAACCAAGGGTTCAGATGCATCCAGACCATAACAATGTCACATTAACTTTGAAATTCCTGAGTATTATAAACATTATTTTTTTATAATATTGAATAAAAATATTTTTGAATTTCACAAAGAACAAATATAATTTCTTAGCAGTGTCTCATGAAATTTTTGGGATGTAGAAGGAATGATTTGTTTGCCCGAAATAGAATTTTTAATTGGGCTCTTAGAAGTAGCCTGCATTGGGCTAGAGAGATGGCTCAGTGGTTAAGAGCACTGACTGCTCTTACAGAGGTCCTGAATTCTATCCCCAGCAACCACATGGTGGCTTACAACCATCTGAAATGAGATCTGATGCCCTCTTCTGGTGTGTCTGAAGACAGCTGTGCACTCACATACAATAAATAAATAAATAAATCTTTAAAAAATAAAATAGCCTGCATCTTACCTGGCAAACTCTATCTCTATATCAATCTGGGTGGCCCGGTGGCCAGGCATACAGAACTCTTATCTGGCCTGAGTCACATAGCCATAGCCTAGATCCAAGAGATGAAGTCAGCCTGACCTGACTCCAGGGACTGGGGTTAGGAGGGGTAAATCACCAGTCAGCCTCAATCCTGTGCTACTTAACCTGAGAAGACAGCTCATTGCTGGGCCAGCCTGAGTGTCCAGGTGAATTATCCTATGTGGTCAAGAGACAGTAAACACTAGATGCTGGTAGATCTCGGGGTGGTGTTTAATGCCGGTCAATCATTTACAGTAAACTGCTTTTAATAAGTAGACACACACTCAAAGAATAGAAGGAAAGCATAGAAGATGCATAAACTAGCAGTCTAGCTATTTACCAGCGCTGTCAATATTGTGTACTGGACATAATTATATGTTCTAGGCTCAGATACATCTGGCAGTGTAGCCAGAGGGTGGATGCCAGCAACCCATTAACACACACCATCTTGTGACCTTATGATGTCTGTGGCATCACACCAGGAATTTTCCAGAATCCCTTAAACCTTATAGGATAGAGATCACACGGACCATCAGCTGTTGACTGAAACATCAGATATGGTGTGAGTCTGCCCTAGACAGTCAGGCTTCTGTGGAGACTAAACATAAACCCAGACAGCAAGAAGGTCGAGGTGAAAGAAAACAGCGTTCTTGTAAACGTGTCCTGCTTCCCTGTCACCCCCTGAACACGGAGTCTTTCCGCCTGCTTCTTCTGGATCCCACATGCATTATCAGCCCGTGGGCTCCTGTCTCCTCGCTGTCTCCTCTGAAATCCCGTTGCAAGGCACAGGGCGAATCTCAATGTCAATGACCGAATAGTGGAATGAAGGAAACACAACACGTCCGTCTCACTCCTCTGCGGCCAAATTTAATTATTTTTAGGATACAGGCTTCTTCCGACAAGACCCTCAGAGCATTTGTGTACCCTGATGATGTTCTGGTAGCAGCAGGAGCTGCGCGGGAACCCGGAGCCCCTGGCTTTCTCGGGGGGGGGGGGGGGGGGGGGGGGGGGGCAGGAGGGAACACACCATTAAAGCTGACGCTATGTGTGGGCAAGAAAAACGAGTGTCAGTCTCCTGATTTAGGATCTCTGTATAAGGAAGTTGGATCCTCAAAGGCAGAGCCACTCTGTCAAGAGCACAGATAGAGTAAATGGAAGCTGGCTGGCTGGGGCCCCTGCGTGGACCACTTCCTAAGAACTGCGAGGCTTAGCTGAGCTCAGCGATTTCTAGGAAAAGTTGAAGTGTGTGGACAGCTTTTATCTCTTGTGAAGTAAAAAATTTAAAAGTGTGTGTGCACACTCACACATATGACCACAGAGGCCAGAAGAGGGTGTTGGATCCCTTGTAGGGGGAATCACAGGTGGTTGGTTGTGAATTATCTAATACAAGTACTGGGAACTGAACTCAGACCCTCTGGGAGAGCAGTACCTGCTCTTAACTGCTGAGCCATCTCTCTGGACCCCAGTAATGTTTCCTGAAGGTAGAGGATCTGGTAAAGGGGTGGGGGTGGGGTGGGGTGGTTCCTAGCCTCCCTGTCACCCCAGGAGTCCTAGGAGACTGATGGGGGTAACTGGGGGAGTGACTGGGGGGGCGGGGTAACGCGGGTGGGGGGTGGGCTATCTTTGCAGTCAGCATAAGCTTTAGGCTCCTGAACTCCAGGGTCCTCACTAGCGCTACTCAGAGGGCTGCATCAGGGAGGCAGCTGTCAGACCACTCACCCAGCACTCACTGTGAGTTGGTTATGGTAATTTTTTCTGACAAATCTCAGGGGAGAGCGCAGAAGGGGAGAGCTCTTGTTCCAAGTCACCGAACAGTCTCACATATGCTCAAAAGCCTTCTCTGTACAAATAAAGGAAGTGCCACTAGCTCCACTTTCCAGGGGAAAGTGACTCATTAATTGCTTGCCCAGAGTCACTGGCAGAACTGAGATTGAAAGCTAGGATGAAGGTCTGACGCCAAAGCACTGAGTGGGGCCCTCATGTAACACAGGGATGGCGAGGAGGGAGCTAGGTGGGACTGACAGCTAGTGTGGGGCCCTGGGTACCAGCCAGGAATGTGGAATTACACCAAAGACTCCCTTCAGGGCACAGCAAATGACTTTTCTTTTCCCCTCAAGGCCAGCAGTGAAGAACACACTGATTACAGACTGAGCTACAAGCCTCAGCCCCTGACTGAGGCTGTCATAGCAAGGAAGGAGCCATGCTGGAGGGTCGTGTGCAGAGATCCCGACAGAGTGTCAGGGATTTAATTGTATTTTATGGAGTGCATCTTTAGCTGACCTAGGGCCCGATTCTTGCCCTTAAAGAGTAAATAAAGTCCTTAAAACTAGAAAAAGGTGATATGAGGTCCAGCGAGTGAGAGGCACGTCGTTCTTGATGCTCCGTCCTTTAACAAGATGCCCTGGATATTTTTTGGATAGCCCTCAAAGTCTTTAAGGGGTTACCGCATCCAAATAAGAGAGACTGTGGTGCTAAAAATATAGAAAGGGCTTGTGGAGGAAGATCTGGGAACTTTAATGGAAAAGCCTGCAGTTCTTAAGTAAAAATAAGGGGACCAGAGAGAGGACTGAGGAGCCACACGCAGCCCCAAGCCCAGCTTTGTCTCCCCAGTGAGTGAATTGACTCTCTTTAAACCCTAAAAGCAAGTGGCTCCAGTAGATGGAATCTCCCAGGAGCACCCAATCCATGGTGCAGAGGGGAAGCAGGGCGGGGCAGAGATACCTGGGGTGGGGGAGGGGTCTCTGCAGGTGCCACCACAGGAAGCACTCTCCTCTGTCACCCGTCCTGATGTGGCATGATTGGTTTTTAAAGCCTTTTAAACCCTATTTTTACACCGAGCACATTTCTCTTCTCTTTCAAAGGAACAAAGGGATCACACAACCCACATGCCCTTCAAACTGGCAGCTGGGGAGGAAAGGCAGGGTGCAGATCTGCAGCCACAGAGAGCTGGTTCCCCCCACGTCCGCCTCCTGCATCCGACAGAAGGGCAGCCAGCAGATGCAGGCTCCGTGGAGCCACTCATTCTGAAGGTTTCCAGTGCCCTGGCAGCCAATTATTACGGTGGCATTCAGTAGTTTAGGGAAGACTAAACCCCTGTCTTTCTCCCAGATACTTAGATGACCCTGGTCAGAAAGACCGGTGTCCTTCCCTGTGACCAGGGTGAACCCACTGTGACATGCTTCACCTGCTGTGTGCACATATAAGTACTCAGAAGGGTTTTATTACATAGGCATCTGCATTGCTTAAGGAAAACAATCTCCTTTCACTTTCTGGGTTTCTCTTAAAATGGAAAATATTAGCACTATTACTCACACAGTTATTTTAAAAATGGAAGGACAGATGATTCATCTCCAACTCCAGGGACAGAGAGTAAGTATTGGGGTGACTTCTCTGAACCTTTGAGTTTTGGTCTCATTAGGAGAGATACCTGCCCAGCATGCATGGCATCTTTCAGGCTTCTTCCAATCTCATCAATTTCTAAGAATCCCAGGTCTCCCCACCCCCCAATCCTGAACCCCTACCAATCCCATCTGGATCTTGAGTGTGCAAGGAAAAAAATTCCACACTCATGTTAAAGATTCAGCAAGGAGATTGGCTGATTAGAGCTTCCCAGTGATGCATAGTAGAAATGTTACAGATTCAGAGTCCAAATTATCTTGCATTGAAAACGCCTCTTCATAGCTGTTCTCTGTGTCCACACTGACACCGTGTGACCCTCAGGCACAGGTTTTTAGATTGCATTATTTAGGTCTTTGTCAACTTGACACTATCAGGCTGGCCTGTAGGAAAGTCTGGGGACATTTGCTTAGCCATTGATGTGGAAGGGTCTAGCCTACTGCAGCCCTGAGACAGGTGGTCCTGGGCAATATAAAAAAGTTAGCTGAGAAATCAGTTCAAGGGAAGCCAGGCAGTAAACAGCGCTCCTCAGTGGCCTCTGCTTCAGTTCCTGTCTCCAGGTTCCTGCCAGAATTCTTGCCCTGACTTCTCTCAGGGATGGATGATGAGCTGTGAGCTGAAATAAACTCTCACAGTCTGCTTTGGATGCCAGTGGAAAGTGAATTAAGACAAGACCTTTGCTTCCACAAATCCAAAGTGAAGAATGTCATCGGATCACATCAGACACCCATAGCAGATTTCTTTCCTTTGTTCTAACCCGCCTACCTGATGTTCCCATGAATAGATCTGGGGAATGCCTTGATTTATGTATGACTTTCTTTTATTCTGGGATTATAACAGCTCGATGAAATTATTTCCATGTTGTAACATTATATTTGGGGTAGCCCTAATCCCTGCCCCTAGGCCTCTACCATGCATGTTTATGTCATGAGTAAACTTCCCCTTGTCCCCTGTGAGAGGAGAGATGCTTTTCATGAACAACGGAAGCCCAATAAAAGCCAAACCTATCCCTCCCCCCAACACAGACCATGGTCACGAGTTTTGCTTGGGGTTCTCCTGTAGGTCTGCCCATCAGTGACTTTGGGTGCCCATGGACAGGCTTCCTGGCTCCTGAATCTGCAATCTGCACATCACTTTAGAAACAGAAGAGAGAAAGGCATTGAACACACAGAGCTGTGAAGAAAACATAGATTTGGAGACACACACACACACACACACACACACACACACACCACCCCACTACCACCACAAACATCAACAACATTACTAGATGTTGCTGCCAAGGAAATCCTAAATCAAGGTAATGAGGCTTCCAGTAGTTGCCCAATAGCATTTGTTGTGAAGGAGGTCTCATATGATAGAAAGAAACTAAACAAATCTATTAGGGCTAGAGAGGTGGCTCAGAGAGCACTTGGCTGCTCTTGCAGGGGACTCAAACTTGCTTCCTAGCATCCACGTGGTAGCTCATAGTTACAGGGAATATGACGCCTTCTGGTCCCTATGGGTACTGTACACTCACGGTACACATACACATTCAGGCAAACACTAATACACATAAAATTAAAGGACTCTTTAAAAGAAACATATGTGTCAACTACAGGATAAGTTGGTTGCTAGGTAAACCCCATTCTAAGAGGAGTTGGTTGTAAAATGGCATTTTTTAAAGAGGAAGATGTTTGGGGAAGAGATAGTGAAGTTTTAACAAGATCCCACATGCTGGGTTCTGAACCAATTCTCTGCCAAGAGTCAGTCAGTACTTGAGCCTATAAACCACTTTACCCAAAGTGACAACTTTCTCTTCAAATGTGTCGTTGCTCTTTAAGACAGTGCCTCAGGTCTGGAGAGATGACTCAGCGGTTAAGAGCAATGACTACTCTTCCAGAGGTCCTGAGTTCAATTTCCAGCAACCGCATGGTGGCTCACAACCATCTGTAATGAGATCTGATGCCCTCTTCTGGTGAGGCTGAAGACAACAATGCGCTCACATAAAATAAATAAACATAAAAAAATAAAATAAAATAAAAGAGTGTCTCATTACATTGCCCAGGCTGGACTCAAACTCTGGACCCTTCTATGCCTCCTCCAGGTGCCAAAATCGCAGGTGTGCACCGCCATGTCCAGGCTTAAACATCTAATTTTAAAATTTGATGTTTTCAAACAAAATAAGGTCTAGGTGGGTGTTGTTTGCTTTTTTTGTTTTCACGGGGATAACCGCAAACATGTAACAGACACACAGTGACATTTAGGTAACATTTAAAGCAATGGGATAGGCACACCAGAGTTGACACATTGTAACAGTGCTTCTGGGCCTGCTCTTAGTTTACAGCCAGGAGGACATGTTTAACCCAGTTTATGTTTAACCTTGGGTTCATCAGCACACAGATTAACTGTGGTTCGGATTAGAACTCTCCTTCTGGTGCTAATTGTTGGGTGTTGGGGGGAGGGGGCTTTTGGTCCTTTCCAATCTGAAACTACTGATTTCTTCCTGTGTTCCCTTTCTCCAATCTGACACCCCCAAACATTCAGAGTGCATTCCCCATGGCTGACTGTACCCCCTACACACACACACACACACACACACACACACACACACACACACACACCATACACATCTCTAGTAGTAGTAACTCATCCTCCGAACAGCAGCCCAGGAGTGCCCTTGACACGAAAGGACCACAACAGCGAGGACAGTCTCTGTAATGACAATTTTAGACTTTTGGTTTTTTAACAAAACATGGAAGTATTATAAGAATACGTTTTTGGTTTAGTCCCAGGTGTGGGATATGAGGTTGCTTGACCTTGTTCACAGCAGCTGACTATGATTTGCCTCGTGCTCTATCTAGCAGGGGTTTGTTTTGCAGGAAGCTTCTGTGATTGTGTGACTTTGGGATTCTGGGGACTTTTCAAAGGGTACATAAATGCGAGGTCCCTAAGAAGCCATGCAGGTTGCTGGTTAGTGGTTGGTCATTGTTAGTTGCAGTTTATTAAGTAGTCCTGCCGCAGAAGAAGAAATTAGATATCCTGACAGTGAAGATGAAATTTGCCCCAAGGAACTCAATGCCCCTAATCAGCAGGAAGTAGTCTAAAGATAATGTCACCCCGTTTCCATTCTACCCTTTTGTCATCTAGTGTTAGGAGGTTGAAAGGGAAGAAATAGGGTAGAGAAGGGTGGAAGAAAGAAGAACTTACAAAGTAGCCAAAGCCCAACTACAAGTCTCCATGGCAACTCCTGAGCTCAGGACCCCTGGGAAGACCACAAGTTCCAAACATAGGCAAGCCATATCTTTGTCCACATGGGCTCTCCCTACAACCTACCCTAGCAGCCAGGCCTCTGTTTGGTTCCTCTGCCCTTAAGTGACCTTTCAGGCAGACTTAGACTGCAGCTGTGAGCACAAAGTGGTGCTAACTGTCCCACACTGGCAGTCCCTGCTTTCTCTGCCCACTTCAGGAGATGCATGTGCAGCCTGGCCCAGGGGGAAGGTTCTTTCACTCCATTTCTGAGCTTGCTAAAGTGAAGGAAAGTCATCACGTTGGGGGAGGGGGGGAATAAGAGACTATGCCATGTGTTGGGTGGTGGTGAAGCATACCTTTAATCCCAGCACTTGAGAGGCAGATGCAAGTGGATCTCTGAGTTCGAGGCCAGCCTGGTCTACAGTAGAAGTTCTAGGACAGCCAGAGCTATACAGAGAAACCATGCCTTGAAAGAAAAAAAAGAGAGAAAGAAAGAAAAAAGACAGAAAGACAGATAGGAAGAAAAAAAGAGAAAGAGGGGGAGGGGCACGGGAGGGGGAGAGAGAGAGAGAGAAAGCCAACCACGTTCTCCACACTTACACCATGGCCTCTTCTCCTTCCTACCCTTGGTTCATTGGCCTTTGCTGGTCCCCTGGTCCCTCTGAGGCAGGATACTCTGTCCTGTCTCCCAATCCAAGCTGGACTCACCATCTAGGGTGGACCCTAGCCCAAATCCTGAGGACACAACCCTGTTTGCAATTGGCATCTGTACAGCCTGACTCAGGATAGCTCCCATCTGCCTGAGGTCCAGGCCTTGGCTTGGGTTAGACGTTACCTGCTCGCCAGACTCTACCCAAGGAATGCCTCCCGTCTTCCCTTCGCCCAGCTGTGTGATGTCTGGGACCAGCCTTCAAAGGAGACTTGACCTGGTAGGTGAGCTACCCTGGGGGTAGGAGAAGGGGTCATCTTCTTCTCAAAATGTTCTAGCTTGTGTCAAGTTGAGAAAAATTAACAGCACTGCCTTAGTCAGGGTTTCTATTCCTGCACAAACATCAGGACCAAGAAGCAAGTTGGGGAGGAAAGGGTTTATTCAGCTTATACTTCTACATTGCTGTTCATCACCAAAGGAAGTCATAACTGGAACTCAGGCAGGTCAGGAAGCAGGAGCTGATGCAGAGGCCATGGAGGAATGTTAATTACTGGCTTGCTTCCCCTGGCTTGCTCAGTTTGCTTTCTTATAGAATCCAGGACTACCAGCCCAGGGATGGCACCACCCACAGTGGGCCCTCCCCACTTGATCACTAAGTGAGAAAATGCCCCACAGCTGGATCTCATGGAGGCATTTCCTCACCTGAAGCTCCTTCCTCTGTGATAACTCCAGCTGACACAAACCCAGCCAGTACAAGCACACTTCAAACAGGCAATGCCTGGGTCCTTACCGCGAGATCTCAGCTAGACCCATTTCTCTTATGTGAGCTATCCATTCTGAAGGTAAAAGTTACCATTGCCCCACTTGAAAAGAATGTTCCCACCATACTGGCCTATGGAGACATTTTTGCTATGAGAGGACCCAGCTCACTGTGGGTGGTGCCATCTCTGAGCTCACCAGCTCCTGGGTTCTATAAGAAAGCAGGCTGAGCAGGCCATGAGGGGTAAGCCCGTAAGCAGTGCTTCCCTATGGCCTCTGCACCAGCTGCTGCCTCCAGCTTCCTGCCTTGAGTTTCTGCCTTGACTTCCCTCAGCAATGGGCTGTGTCCTGGAGAGTTATAAACTGAGAAAACCTGTTTCCTCCTCGAGCTGGTTCTGTGGTCATGGTGCTTTATCAAGGCAGTAGAAGCCTAGCGAAGACAGGCAGACTCTGGGGGCTGTGAGTCTCCTTCTGAATCTTTGCAACCTCAACCTCAACCTACTGGTACATTCCCAAGCTGGGAAAGAAGGGATGGGAAATGCAACCTACTGGTTAGCACGGGCCATTTGCTCCTCTGGGCTGAATATGCCTCCTTGGGGTGTAGAGTACTGTTCATGTTTGTTCTTTGGAGTACCCAAGGCCAGTGAGGTTTTATACCCAGGCTCTGTTAGAACACATGCTCCTTTCTCCCTGTTGTGGGGAAGAGAACCCAGCAGCGCTTTCCCTAATGGTGATAGGCAGTCGTCCACGGCAGCAAGGCTGTGGTGTGCTGCACCAGTTGGTAAATAGAACGTGTTTGAATGGAGAGTGTGGGTGAGACCTCGCTGCACCTGAGGCTCGGGAGGGGACAAGGCTCTGCAGAATCTTCCCCAGGACCCCTCTCCTGGTAGATCTGCAGGATAGAAGCTTGGTCGGCATTCATATAAAGAAGCTAGGTGTGACATCTCAGTTATGATAGTGACGTCAGTTGTGGTTTTTATTTTGCAGACTTGAGACTTTTCAGCTTCACAGTGGCATGGGAGTGGTATGTCGTCAGTAGAAATGGGAGTTAAGAATCACACTTTGTTCGGCGCTCAGACTGCACTGCCCATCTGGTCCTTCCTCACAAGGCTGAGCACAGCTGTCTCTGCAGTGTGCTTTACTGCTGAGCTAGGATGCTCCGGAGGCCAGATGGATACAATGTATTCTCCATCCTGAATATTTTCAACCTTGACCCCATCCTGAGAAGCATTTATGATACAAAGAGTCCTTGCAAGCAATTATATGGACTAAGTGATAAGCTGAACTGGTATGATACAAAGAGTCCTTGTATCCTTCTAAGGACATAGAACTCCATGAGATCTATGTCCTTGGCCCATTCTACAGATGATAAAACTGAGACTCAGAAAAGCAAATATCTGGTTCCTGTGCTAGCAGCCTGGTTTTACATTTCTAACTGTGACTCATAGTTATAACCCAAGCAGCCCAGTGGGCAGTCCATCCAGGATTAGAGCCACGTTCAACTCCAATGTCAAGATGTCCTGTAGATCAGTAAGTAGAAATGTTATGGCTGTGACACCGAACACCCTTTGTCCTTTCCTACCCAGAGCTCCATCCTATTCTAAGCAATGGCTGCGTGCTGGAAGGAGCTGGGCCTTAGCTTCAGTTTGCATGAAGGGCTCGGAGGTACTCGGGCTTGACAACACTGTCCCCTATGTGTGGCAAGGATGGAGGTCGGCACTGTCTGAGAATAAGGCCTTTGAAGAAATAGAATTCTATTACAAGCAGGCTTCCAGTCACAGGGTCAGGGCAGGTGGAAAGAAGGAAGCAGACATGGAGGCCATGGGAAACTGGAGTACTAGTCCAGTCCCCACCTCCCCACAACGAGCAGACTCTAGCTTCCCAAGGGCATTTGGAAGATGGCACCCCAGAGCGTCTGGGGCACCCTGGCTTGGTACAAGAAGGATATGGAGCAAGCAAGACCTGCAGTGGGAGAAATGCCGTGATGTCATGGCTCCCTAAGGTTTCAACGGTACCTACTTCAGGCCAAAGTAATTGTATGTTGGCTCTTACACCAGGAAAGACAGGCTGGGGTGACTCTAGTGGACAAAGAAGCTGTCAGTGCATATCAACTCCAGAGGCATGGCAGGGGGCCAGGGGATTGGGGCCGGGTACACACTGGGCTTATCTGTTGGGTTTCACAGACCACATGGAGGTCAGCAAGAGACAGGAGGGCAGTGCAGAGTCATACTTTGCTGTAAGGGTAAGGGTCTGTAAGCACCACACTATACGTTAGAAAACATCTGCAGATGTCA
This sequence comes from Mus minutoides, assembly GCA_902729485.2. Lineage (NCBI taxonomy): Eukaryota > Metazoa > Chordata > Mammalia > Rodentia > Muridae > Mus > Mus minutoides. Next base: position 60,811 of record LR751687.1, read on the forward strand.
CATATCTGGAGGCTCATCACAGTCTAAGCAAGTGCTTGACAGCTCAGCCACAACCATGGCCCTTTCCAGTCGCCTGGGCTGGCTGTTAATGCACTCTATTTAGCCCATGCTGCCCTTGAACTTGCAACCCTCTTGCTGCAACCTCCTGAGGAGGTGGGACTATATAGGCCAGTGTCACCATGCCAGGCTGAAGCTTCAGTTCTAAACCAGTCACCACGTTGAAACGCCAGGACAGGATTCGATATGAGGTGCAGATCATTTGTAAAAGCCCACCCACTCTGCCTGGTATCATGGAACCCACCCGGAGTCCCAGCAATACAAGAAACTGAGCCCCGGTGTACCAGGCCAGATTCACCAGACTTGCATATTCTCCAGCCTAAAAAGGGAGTCAGTCCTTGTTATCAAGAAAATAATGGCACAGTTCCAGAGTGGACCTTGGGGTGATCAGACTCTTCTCTGGGAGTGGGTAGGATGGTGGGACTATCAGGACATGGTCTAATGGAGACACTACTTCCAAAGAACTAGTGAGAAACAGGGGGGGGGGGGGCCTCAGCTGGTCACAGCTGGGCAGGAGGTTGAAGCCCACTCCAAGGAGAGCCTGAAGCATGAACATCTGGAGGGGAATGAATGCCCTAGCATCTTCTCTCCTACATTCCTGTGGCCATTAGCATCTCCATGGACCCAATCCAACCAACAGCCCGAGAGCTGTGGGGCCTGTAAAGTCTAGTTCCTCAGATCCAGCCTCTGGGTCCCAAGGCCAGGGAGAGAAGGTAGGTGATGGATCCATAAGATGAAATGGCAATCACTGAGACCTTCCACAAGTAGTTCAATGAGTATCAACATCATCCTCTGGGAAACCAGAATGGGCCATCCACTTCCAGATCCGAAGGACTATGGAAGGAGAGGCCACAAAGCCCTTCCTGCAGTAGCCAACAAGCAGGACAGAGAGCATCACAGAACAAATGTATCCTGCAGGGCTTTCTGCTAGAAGGGCACAGAAGACACAGAAGACTGTGGCTCCCTGGAAGATCACTTCGGACATGTGACTATCTGGATGTGGAGTGAGGGGAATCTGTTTATAACTGGCCTTACTAACTAACCAGCCTGTATCTGAAGTGAAGAGACTGTGGTGGTTTGAATGGGCTTGGCCCAGGGAGTGGCACTATTTGGAGGTGTAGGTGTGGCCTTGTTGGAGGAAGTATGTCACTATGGAACACACTTCCTCCTTAGCTGTCTGAGAATGCCAGTCTCCTATTTGCCTTCAGAACAAGATGCAGAACTCTCAGCTCCTCCAGCACCACACCTGTCTGATGCTGCCATGCTTCCTGCCATGATGATAATGGACTGACCCTCTGAGCCTTTAAGCTACCCCCAATTAAATGTTGTTCTTTATAAGAGTTGCTTTGGTCATGATGTCTCTTCACAGCCATGAAAACCCCAAGACAGAAGTCTTCTCTAGAGACACCATCCCTTGCCCTTTTCTGTTTTGCCTCAAGCATTACTTCCCAGCACCTCCAGAGACCTGGATCTAAGAAACCTCTTTGAGAAGTAGACATTTTCCATCTCATGTGGCAGGAATCTGTTCTGATTAGGAACTTTTGGGGATTATTTTTCCTTTCAGTCCCAAAGGATGCAAGGGTACTCTAAAGGAAGTCTGTGGAGTAGACCCAGGGCAGGTAGCCAGGGAGCATCACAGAAGCAGCTGGGGTGAGCAGGAGGTGTGGGGAACATTACGAGTGAAGAAGTGATGGGGATTGGTAGAGCAAGAAGTCCAGAGTAAATGCTCTGAGGAAAGGCACCACTTTGTCACACACACACACACACACACACACACACACACACACACACACACACAGCCTGGAGGACACAGGTTCAGTTCCCAGCACCCACGTGGTAGCTCACAACCCTCTGTAACTTCAGTTCCAGGGGATCAGACGCCCTCTCCTGGCCTCCACCGGTACTGCATGCACACACATGGCACACATAAACTCAATGTTATAGAAAGCATTCCAATCATTAAGAATGCAAGCCTACATTAGAGACAGAGTAAACTTCCTGTTAATGTGCAGGTTAGAAACCCAAGCTAATGCTCTAAACCAGTCTGCCACCACCCCACAATATCTTACAGCTTCTATAGGTCAGGAGTCCTATGCCCAATAAAAGGAATTCCTGTCATGTCACAGAAACAGAAATTGTAGGGGTAAACGTTATCCAGGTAGATGCTTTTCAGGTGACTCATGCTTGCTAGTAACTAATAAGTCAGACAGACTTTGGCAGACTAAAGGACTCCTTTCTTTGCAGACAGGTGAAGTGGAAATTTCTGGTTGGGTCATGTGAAACAGACTCATGTTTTGCTGAAGCAAGACCCACGAGAGGACACGTGATGTTTGGAGAGAATATTTGTAGGACCCAGCAGACAGTGACAGTGTGCTTGCATAGCTAACCATGGTTAGCTGCGTTGGTCTCACATCTTCGCCGATCTTTACTTCATTGAATGAGGAGTGGCAGAGAACTTCTCTTGGTTTTCTGGCTAGTTCTGGTCACTTCCACTGACTTGTGCTGGTTAGGCAGAGGCCTGGCTGTTTCTGCTGCTGTTTCTGGGCTGGAGAGATGGCTCAGTGGTTAAAAGCACTGAATGCTCTTCTGAAGGTCCCGAGTCCAATTCCCAGCAACCACATGGTGGTTCACAACCATCTGTAATGAGATCTGATGCCCTCTTCTGGGGCGTCTGAAGATAGCTACAGTGTACTCACATAAAAGAAAGAAAGGAAGAAAGGAAGAAAGGAAAGAAAGGAAAGAAGGAAAGAAAGAAAGAAAGAAAGAAAGAAAGAAAGAAAGAAAGAAAGAAAGAAAGAGAGAAAGAAAGAAAGAAAGAAATCTAAGCCTATAGACAGGTCTATAGTGTGACCTTCATCCAGACAGTTGCCATATCGATAAACATAGTTGTCAGTTTCTGGCAGGGGTAGGGACTTTATCAAGCAGACAGAAACCAAAATACTTCAGTCAAACTTTAACTCATTCTATTTCTGCACACTCTTATAGGTTCGAGGAAGGGGTTTTTATTAGGCTGCTGTAACATAGAGTAATGCTTTCATTCTGGTAGCTACATATGCAGGAGTAGAAAATATATTCTTATCCCCTCCCCATCAATAGCTTCTCCATGAGCTGACAAGCCAAGCATGTGGTTGATACAGAACTGAGTCTCAGATTGTGCAGGGCAAGGCTAATTGCATTATAAAAATCACTGCCTTGGGACCAAGTGGCTTTCCCCGGTATGTCTGTGCTGTCCGCAGTCACCTTCTTCCTGGTTCTCCAAGGTTCTGTTTGTTGGGCAGATACTATGTTATCACAGGGATGCTAGACGTAAACCCACAGTGACTCCTCTTCAGAGAGACAGGGTGAGGGTGGTCCAGGGAGGGACTAATGTTTTACCTGCAGTCTTTACAGGTCTGTGGATTTAAGGAGAACAATAGGTTGAAAGGAAGAACACAGCTGAGATAGGAACAGCAAAATGTTAACATTGGTGTTGATATCGTCATGAACTCACCAACAGAATCAAACGTGTTTGTTTCTGGAAGTTTTCTACTTGAATCATCAGAGATGATCGCATCTAGGGCCTGGCAGATTTTCAGAGAGCCATAGCTGAGGGTCAAGGCTGGAACAGTTCCTGCCGCCAGTAAAGGGAAGCTAACGCAAGGATAGATCGACTGTTCCCTCATTCTTCAATAGCGATTTTAGGCTTGAGAGTTAGACAGAGAAGCATCTTGCAAAAAAACAGGTGAGATTGTTCCCCGGGGAGACTTAGCTTTCAGGCCACTGCTGCTCCTTGTCTAGAAGCAAAGTAAGTACTTGGTTGCTAAGGGGATTAATTAGTTGATATTTACGGAGTTTTAAAGGTGAAATATGCTCTGTAAATGTAAAGCATTGTTGTGCCCCAGCATCTCTATTGATGGTGATGATGGTGATTATTATTATTGTTATTATTACTATTACTGAAAACTCGTTCAGCCTAGTTTCTGGGTCTGACAGGGAAAACTGAGAAACAAACAAAAGGAACAGCAAGAATTCACACAGGGAAGCAGCCCGCTGATTCTTGTTTATTTTATTCTAAGGAATCTCTACAGGTGAGGAAGGCTTTCCTGATATGCCATAAAAGTGAGACCAAACACGTGGGTCCCATTTCTTTCAGTTTTGTATGTCAGCACCGGGTTGTCCTGCCTCCCACATCTGTCCTGCTCTCTCTGGGGCAGCAACAGGAGATGGGATGGCCACAGTCACCTGATGACAGCCAAGATGCCCAGAAAGGGCCCAGAAATGTTGGAAGTCTGTTAGGGTGCCAGCCGGGTTGGGGGAGGGGCATAGTTCCCTCCCTGCCACATCGTGATGGCTGATCTTGGTCATCAACTTGACTCTATCTGGAATCAACTAAAACATAGCTGCTGGCCACTCCTGTGAGAGACTTCCTCGGTCAGATTATTTGAAGCAGGAAGATGCCCTCTAACTGTGGGTGGCACCTTCTGCTGGCAGCCCACATAAACGGACATGGAAGAAGAAAGCTTGGATTTCTTTTGCCTTCTTGCCTTCACTCTTGCTGGCAGGGTCATCCATCCTGTGCCTGATAATAGAACTAGCTTTATGCTTCCAACGTAGACTGAAGACCCTCAGCTCTCCAGGAGTCATCTGAGCCTTCAGCAGCGGCTTGGGAGTGTTGGGGACATCCAGCCTCACGGCCAAGCAATGATCAGATGTGAGACAGCCCTTGTTGGACCACATCCTGAAGCCGGTCCAATAACTCCTTGTTCTGTCCTGTTTCTTTTGAGAACGCTGACACATAACAATTTTGGGATTTTGTATCAGCCAGATTATTTCCACAATCACTGTAGTGTGAATTGCTTTTTTAAAACTATGGCAACACCCAAAATAGGTCAACCGGAGGGAGCAGTCTATGTAGAAGCTTCTGGAATGTCAGATATCAACTTAAACACCGAAGCATTGGATCAAGGGCCTTGGACCTAAGATGGCACTCACAGGAAGGTGACAACTCACAGAGCTGGTGGCTTTGACCACTGATGCTTCGTTTGTGCACACCCCAGACGCTCCTCTTTCAAACACGTGTGGTGTGCCTCATCCGGCATTCAACACCAGTTTGCATTCTTTATGAGGCTGAACATGGAGCCAAGACAACACGTTCCGGAATAAAATTCTGACTGACTGGTGCCAGTGAGCCACCGTGGACAGGGTGACAGAAGAAGGGACACTGTGGAGCATGGGTTCTAGTCTAGTGTGAAATTAGCTTCCTCCGAGTTCCCTAATGAGCTGTCAGCTAATCACATGCTTGTGCATAGACTCTGCTGAGCGGCTGCTGAGGACCAGTTTGTGTAGATGGGATCAGTCTTTGGAATCAATCTTCTTGCATGGAGCAGTAGGAGGGCCCAGGACCAAGGGTCCGCAGGCGATTTTTGGCACACTGGGAATTTTGATATATTTCTACAGGATTCTAGGTTTTACATAGGGCCAGTGGAAAAAAAATGAATGCTATATCTAAAAATTTTGTGGGGCCTTGGTCATGTCTACAAATAAACCTGTTTTTTAAATGTTTTTCACCCAGCAGTGATGGCACATGCCTTTATTCCCAGCACTTGGGGGGCAGAGGCAGGCAGATTTCTGAGTTCGAGGACAGCCTGGTCTACAGAGTGAGTTCCAGGACAGCCAGGGCTACACAGAGAAACCCTGTCTTGAAAAAAAAAAAAGTTTTTTAACAGCCTGACCCCCCAGAGAGCAGTCACAGTACCGATGACTTTTCTATAGGTGGTAGAACTTTTGCATTGTGTTGAAAGGGCTCTAGAATATACCTCGCCTCTGTTCATCTCCAGTGTCCCCTTTGCCACACCATGACGGCCTGTTCATCTTAGGATGATCATCATATATCCAACATATAATGTCTGTGTAGAATTCACCCCTATCTGATTCTGCAGGGATGAGAGCCTTGTTGGTACTGAAGGGCTAGTGTGAATGTCAGCAGGAGGTAGAAGGGCATCTAGAGGCAACGATCTCCCCTGGACAGGATTAGTGTAGGGGCAGCTAGTTCCTCTGGCCTCCCTGCTCCGTGCTCTGCTCCCTCCCATGCTGGAAGATGTCCTGGTATCTGATGTTTAAGAGTTCCGGTTCCGCCGGGCGTGGTGGCGCATGCCTTTAATCCCAGCACTCGGGAGGCAGAGGCAGGCGGATTTCTGAGTTCGAGGCCAGCCTGGTCTACAAAGTGAGTTCCAGGGCAGCCAGGAATATACAGAGAAACCCTGTCTCGAAAAACCAAAAACAAAACAAAACAAAACAAAAAAAACAAAAGAGTTCCGGTTCCAAGATGGCAGCTCTAATGCTGGACATTCCAGATAGAGAAGACTGAGCCTCATATGGCAGAAGTGTGGAGATGGAGGACCTACTGTGTGAGTCCTGCTGAAACTCAGCCCTTGAAGCAACAGCATTAAGAGGCAGCCTCCTGAGAAAGACTAAAATCCAAGCCCCAGTCCTAGAGAGAGACCGGATCTTTGGCAGACACCCACCAAGTTCAAAATTGTGAGAAATTAAATTCTTTATCTATGAATTTTCCGATCACATTTATTCTCCACTGCCGTATAGGATGGCCTAGATTCTGTGCTCTCTGGTTGTTATGGTGGTTTGCTGAGCATACACACACACACACACACACATGTTGATATATATAAAGCAATACACGATGGGACTATATATATATATATATATATATATATATATATATATATGCCTTTGAGTTTATTACTTTGGTATGCATTTTCCATATCATTTCAGTATATGAGCTACATATTTCAGTACATTTGAGCTTATTAGTTGAAGAGTTAGGCTCTTTGAGAATCATCCTACCTTGCTTTATGTTTTCATTTTTATATTCTTATGTTACAATTTATGCATCTGTTGGTTTTAGTGACTGTTTTAGTCAGGGTTTCTATTCCTGTACAAACATCAGGATCAAGAAGCAAGTTGGGGAGGAAAGGATTTATTCAGCTTACACTTCCATATTGCTGTTTATCACCAAAGGAAGTTAGGACTGGAACTCAAGCAGGTCAGAAAGCAGGAGCTGATGCAGAGGCCATGGAGGGATGTAACTTACTGACTTGCTTCCCCTGGCTTGCTGAGCCTGCTCTCTTATAGAACCCAAGACTGCCAGCCCAGGGATGGCACTACCCACAATAGGTCCTCCCTGCCTTGATCATTAATAGAGAAAATGCCTTACAACTGGATCTCATGGAGGCATTTCCTCACCTGAAGCTCCTTTCTCCGTGATAACTCCAGCCTGTGTCAAGTTGACATACAAAACCAGCTGGTACAGTGACCTTTGTGGATTTGGGGGCAAGGAGGAGAGGGATCTTTTTAAGCGATCCATTTTCAAATGCTTGATCTCCCAGTGAGTGGAAGATAATGGTGGATTAGCAATACCAATTCACACAAGACAGAGGAATGCACTTAAAGCTAAGGACAGGCTAACGACAATTCACTAATGACCATAAAACTGAAAATGGAAAATCTACTGTAAAGTGTATATGAAATTAGAAAATTATTTAGGGTAATTGTAGAAATAGTAAATAAATAAGAGAAAGAAAGGAGACTGGAAAGGGGACTACACTGAGGCAGCGTTGATTAAATACACGGAGAAAGGCGCTGGAAAGACAACTCAGCAGTTAACAGCACTGGCTGTGCTTGCTGGGGACCTGGCTTTGGTTCCAAGCATCCACAGGGAGGTTCAAAACACCTGTAACTCCAATTCCAGGCGGTCTGTCGCCCTCTTCTGGCTTCTTCAGGTACTGCATGTCTGTGGTGCACAGATATACTTCCAGACAAAACACCCAAACACATAAAATAAAATAAATACACACATATATATTTTTAATTTAGAAAAGAAGCTGAAGGAGTGGGAAAGAATAGCATGCATAAGAGGTTACAAAAGAGAGAGAGAGAGAAAGAAAAAAAAACATGTAACAAAATTGAATCGATGTAGAAAGGAGGAGGGGGGAAGGCCAGAAGAGTCTGAGGACACTAAGGTAAAGTCAGAATCCTACGGAATGTGATGGGACACAAGAGACAAAAGGAAAGGAAAGAAACCAAGAGAAAGGAAAAACTCTAGTCCTCCAATGGAAAAAACGAACTTAGATTTTAAAAAAAGTAGATGGACGTATAGAGAAAATGACAGGGACATTTTTAAAATACAGGAAAGCAAAAGGCTTGCTAAATGTTGTTTTTTTTGTTTTTGTTTTTGTTTTTTAAGGTGGGGCAAGAATTATGGAGTTAACAAAAAAAGGAAACAAAAGGTGATTGGCTTCTTTCTCCCAGGTTCTCTAACACTGGAGATTGTAGTTTACCTACGGCGTGGGTGGTGGAGGGGGCGGCGCGCACAGCTACCTGTGAACCCGTCTTTCCCGTGGTGTAGCTGTTACGGAGTTTGGATTGGGCAGGTGGCTGATGCCCATCCTGTTGTCCTCACAGCTGGCGATTTCCTCCAGAAGCCTGTGCCAGCCACAATTAGCATTACAGTTTGTGGGTTGGGCAGGCTCTTGAACCCTCGGATCACACCCCTTAGGGGAATTATTATCTTTTGCTGGGGGCATCCCTGGGACTTCAGACAGCTCTGGCTCTCCCAGCTATGGTCAGCTCTGGAGTTTGGCTCACCCATTGACTTCCGGCTTAGAGTTATCCAACTCCAGTGTGGTTCTCAGTTGATGTGGTGTGTTTCCGGCCACTGAGGGTGAGACTATCTCTTTCAATGCCTTTCCTAGGCTAAGCCAGCTTCCTGCTACCTGAGACCTTAGGCTTGTGAACGTCTGGCCCTACTGTTCTCTATAACCACCTCTCTGGGCATCACCCGGTGGCTGTGGTGGGCCGCACTGAGGATCTATGCTTGTCCTCTGAGCTCAGCACCCCCCCCCCCCGGGCTAGCTCGGCTTTTTAACAGTAGGTCATTTCTCAAGATGCTGCCCAGCCACTGCCCTCAAAGTCATCTGTATGACCGAGGAGGGGTGCACAGGGGATAGGAGGATTGGGGAATGGCGGGCAGGGAAAGTCTCTGTGTCACCAGCCGGCTGGAGAAATCACTGTCTCTGTAAAACCAGCAGCTAGCTCAGTCTGAGGGTGGTGAGGGCTGCTGGCTGGTGCTGAGGGTGGGAGGCCTCTCTCTCCTCTGGCTTGCTTTGGGGAGTGGCTCCTGCTCCCCTTCTTGTCCCCCATCCTCCCAACTCACACGGGGGGGAGGGGGGAGGGCGGCGGCTGCATCGCTAAAGCTGTGTTCATCTTATTCTTTTGTAACGTCTCCTTTCTAGGCTCTTCCCTGGTATCTCTTCACTTCCTTCCTCTCTGGATTTCCAAAGTTCCTCTGTTCCTTTACCAGTTCAGGCGGAGGCAGCCTCCTACCTAGACGAAGACCCTATTTGTTATTTTTAAAATTCAGATTTAATTGGATCTCCTGGGTTTCGTTGCTTTTTATTTTTTTATTTTTTAAACATTTTTTTTCTTTTTTGCTGTCTTTGTTAAATATAGCACATCTAGCCTGCGTAGGTCTTGAGAATTTGGAAAGGAGGTTCCTATGCCCACAGTGACTATTCTCCAGGGCACACAATGGCTCAGCCTCCCTCCCTGGGGGTCTTTAGATCAATTTTCCATCCTGCTTCAAGCTATTGCTGTAATGACAGGAAAGCTCTCTCAAGCTAACTTGCTCTCTTGCTTCAGACTACATCCTTCAGGAGGAAAAAAAAAACCCACCAAACCCACAAGGAACCAGTCAAAATTGCTAAGTCACTCTGACCTCAGCCCCCCAGGCACACTAAGCTCTGATCATTATATCCTCATTATAATGCTAAATCCTCCGCCCATAATCTGTCCCCTATTAGCCTGGAGTGTGCAGTGTAAGGGGACCCAGGCACAGATACATGGTCTTTACTATGGTGACACGTCCTCTCAATATGCACCTATTATCAGAGCTCTTATGGGAAAAAGCCTGGGTGTTGCCAAACCCAACAGGCTAACTCAACCCCTCCTACCTCCACCTGCCAATTAAAGACCCAAGTAATGGTGAACAAATGAAAAGAAGGTTTATTCTACGTGGCCATAGCAAGATGAGGTATCAATAAAAGGGCCCAGTGGTTCCCCTCCCCCAGTCAGTTTCCTGGGTCTCGACAAGAGGTTTAGATGTATGTAAAAGGCAAAAGGTCTGTATTGCTAAGCAGTGCTGGTTATCGCATGGTCCCACTCACCCTTGACTTATCCCTACCCAGCAAGACAGTTCAAAAACTGTTACATTGCGAATGTGTTCATCCTGAGTGTGTAGTCTCACCTTCATGGGTAACTGTCCCAGTCTGCAGGCGGGTATGTCCTCAGAGATCTTTGTTCTTAAATCTTAGGGTGACTCAAGAGGCAAAGTCAGTCGAAGTCCTTTATCTTTATACGTTTAGTCCAAGTACAGATAAATGAAGACAGCCATACCTGGCCGTGCTCTGTTGTTAGCTACCTTGTGAGCCCAAGTGAAGAGTCAACACTTTTTAGGTGTTTTTAAGTGCCTGCTTCTTGATGGGTTTCCTAGCAAAAGCCCCTTACGTATTGCTAAGCAATAAAACTCTCGCCATTCCTTCATTGCTGAGTCTTGCTTGTTAGTATTGTTCTCAAGGGACGAGCCCCCTTGTTTTCATTGGCACTTTGGTGGCCAGCTCATCAGAAGGGTATTTCCTACCCCCCAGCCACTAAAATCTGTCTTCCTTCAAACTCCATCCACGCTGGGCAGAGATTTCTACCACATTTTCAATCTTGGTCTGCCCGGGTGTCTTGGCGTCGAAGTACCAGAGCTGATCCAAGATTCTGTCGGCTCTTTGAGTCTAGGGCCACTATCTCCGCTGTCTTCTCTCCCCAAACGGCCCATGGTTTCCACATGGCGGCTGTGTGGTGAACACTTATTTGTTGAAGGAGTTGGATTCTCACTCTGTTAACCTGGAACGCAAGAGGCAGTTCCCCCTGGGATCGGTCACCAGGGATGAGAAAGATGCTGAGAGATAATTTCATCTGTCTTTGCCTCCAGGCAAGCTCAGCAATGCCCAGCAAGAAGGATGGAGCTGGTTCTGCTTGCTAAGGAGGGAGGCAAGCAAGGTGAATCCCCAGTTATCTCCCTGTCCATTCCCCCCTCCCCAGCAGGAACACCTTCTTATGACCCAGCTTGAAGCCACTGTGTGTTACAGTGTCTGTCATTACTGGTACGACAGCATCTTACCGGCTTTTTTTTTTTTTTTTTTTTGACTGTTATGAGATTAGCTGAGATTGCTGGCGATGCCCCCAGAGGCTTTTTAAAGCGACTGTTTTAAAAATTGAAAACACCACTGGAAATGGAAGCTAATCAAATGTGCTTGGTGGGTGCATCCTATTTGGCTACATTTCATTTCTCCAAGCCCCCAGGACTGGTTAAAGAGGAACAAAATAAAGATTTTCCCCAGGCTTCAGCATTAAAGGGGAGGCAGGATGCAGGTTTTCCTACCTAGCGTTAATTAGGAGCCAGCCTGGAGGTGTGAGGCAGCAGAGGGAACCCCACTGCATCTTTCTTTTCCTGTTCCTCTCCCGTCAAGCCGTACAACCGGCTTCTTATAAAATGGTTCTTTAGCACTGCTGCCTGATGACAGAGCTTTCACTGAAACGTATAAACGGTGGTGGCAGGACTCATTGAGGGAGTCTCTATGTCATCAATGTAAATGGCGACCAAGCTTAGCATCAGGAGTAGATAACACGTGGGAGGGACCACCCCATTCAGAAGTCAGAAAGGGCACCAGGCCCTGTTTGCTCAAGGACGCCATTTCTACCCTTAGTCCTGCCATGATCAGGACCCATCCCAAGACACACCAAGGCCACTCCCTGCCAAAAAGCTCATGCCCTGACTGAGGGATTCTGAACACATGTTGTCAGGTGATGAATGTCTGCCCCGACATGGCTCAGTGGTTAGGAGCACTTGCTGCTTTTACAGAGGACCTGGGTTCCAGCACCCACATAGTGGCTCACCACCATCTGTAATCCCATTTCCGGGGTACATGATGCGATCTCAGAGACTCAGCAGGCACCAGGCATGCATGTGGTGCATATACATACATGATATAGATATATATGCATATGTGTGGGCCAAACACTCATGTACATATAAATACATCTAATTTTTTTTTTTTAGTTTCTGCCTACTTAGAGCTTTGATCGTGGCCTTGTCTGATCCCTCTAAATCTGCCATGATAGTATTTTTTAAAAAAAAAAAAAAAAAATATCAGTGGTTTGATTTTACCAACGAAGACTCCAATCCAGTCCTCCTGACTCCTCTTACTGTCTCTGGGTTTTTTTCCTCTGTCCACTTCCTGTCAACTGGCAGCTTGCTTCGCCTCTGATCTACTGTTGACTTTATTTAATCCTGTTTACAATATTCAAACAGAAAGCTCTTGGATTAAAGGTGTTTGCTAAACTGAGCCACACCTCAACTAAAAACAGCTTTTTCCCCCCAGTAAATAACAATCTTGGGGTTCACAGTGTGATCAATATCCTGCAACCCGGGATAGCCGAGATCCATGCCGACCTCTACCACACAACAGGCAATGTTGGGGAGGTCAGTTCTGGTACTGCAAGCTTTGAATCTCATGTAGTAAACTCATCCCAGCCCTGTGACCCCCAACTTAGCCCTGTGACTGTTGGTCTAGTCCAGTGGTTCTCAACCTTCCTAACGCTTCCAGCCTTTAATCCAGTTCCTTATGTTTGTGGTGACCCCCAAGCATAAAATCATTTCCGTTGCTATTTCACAACTCTAATTTTGCTGCTGCTATGGATAGTAATGTAAATATCTGTGTTTTCCGATGGTCTTGGGTGAACCCAGTTTGAGAGTCATTCCAGCCCCTCCGAGGGGTCGCGACCCACAGGTTGAGAACTGGTGCTCTGGGCCGTCAATGTGATGGTTTAGGAAATTCGCTGGGTTCCCAGTGTGCACTGATGTACCTGTGGTCATCGTTTCCAGAAAGGATTGGAATAGGGGACCGCACGCAGGAAGAAGAAGAAGAAGAAGAAGACAGGGAAGAGAACATGTTTGTCCCTGAGATCCCCAATATGACTGAGTGAGGGTCTCTCTCTCTCTCTCTCTCTCTCTCTCTCTCTCTCTCTCTCTCCAGCCACCGTCCACTGACTCCAGCCTTTTGATTGAGACTCAATGCCAGTGACCACAGGGAGCATCCGGCCTTAGGGATGGGTCGTGACTTCTGAGGCATCCAGCATCCTAGACTGAACAGCCACCTGCTCTCCTTCCCACGTCACTCAGCCCCTGTTAGACTACAGCCCCTCCCTGTAAGCCAGTCCATTAAGCCCTGTTTTATAACGTATTGGACCTATTCTTCTAATATCGCTGTCTAAACCACCCTTTGAGCCCCAGCTTCCTCATCTACAAATCAAGGATAACCTCCTGTTACAGTCTTTCAGTATTATAAACAATAGCTGAAATGACCCCATATATAAAGAGAAAGGGTTTCTTCTGGCTCCATTTTTGAGGTTGTTTTGAGGTCGGGATCCATATCATGGCAGAACATAAACATCCACATCATATCTGAGAATTTCTAAAGAAGAGAAAGGGACAGGACCCACTGTCCCATCCAAGAACATGTCCCAGTGTCCTAAAGCGCTCCAGCAGGGCCCACCTTTCAGTTTCTGTTACCCTCCAGTAACAGCAGGCTAGGGACTAAGCCCTTAACAATCTGGCTTTTGGAGGTCATCCCAGATCAAACTAAAATGGTCCCCAAAGGAGACCATCAAAAATAATGATGCTCTCAGGCTGCAAAGCGGCGTGAGCGAGCTGTGCGTAGAAAGCACTGACCTTCTCAGGTACCCGTGAACACCACTGAACCCTTGCCGCCTAACGTCTACAGTGCACAGTGCCTGGGATGATGCAGACAAATGAGGGGAGGGGTGTATGATAGTTTGGGTACCGTAGCTGGAAAGTGAAAAATGATGTGGTCTCCAAGAACCTGAGCCATCCAGAATGTCTCCTTTCAGACAGAAATTCTGGACACACCTCTCTATGCTACAAGAAAGCTATGGGGAACACATGCCACCCTGGTCCTCACGCTTGACAATCTGCCCCTCGGACAGTTCTCGGAGGAAGATCAGGACAGCATTCCTCCATTTTCCTGTTCTGGGTTTATGGCCTCTTACCTGTTGGGCACCTCCAGTTGTAGGTGCCCAGAGAACGTACTGTCACCAAGTACTGCTCACAGTCCATACTTCACAGAGACTCAAACACCAAGACCACAACCTCCGTGGCCGCATTGGAAAAAGATCCCAGGAGGCTGGAGCTAGGCAAGTCATGAAGAAGGCTGAAAAGATTTCCGTGGAGATTGTGGGAAACCAGGGCTCATGGGGGAATCTGAACCACACCCCCAAGAGCGAGTATTGTGATTGTCCTCCAAACAGAGATGAGGCAAATCCAGGCACTCATTTAGTAAAGCTGCCCCACCCCCACAGGATCAGTGCTGCCTCCCTGGCTCTAACCTGCCTCTCAGAACCACACAGGATACTTTGAAACAGAGTCCACTAGAGAGAACACTCGGGGCAAGAAAGTAACAACCTCCTGGAAATCTGTATCTGTAGCTGCGTCTGAACTCAAGGAACAGGAGGGTCACAGGGGGCAGACAGGCATTGTCGCCTGTCCTGAAAGCCTGCCAGTAATTCACAGAAAATGTCACTCTCTGGCTCACTGTAGTATTACAATCACAGCTTGCTATACACATCTTTATTTCCCTCTCCCTAGAGTGCGTCTCACCACGTGCCCCACAAGACTTCCCCTCTCTGTTATACCCTTAAGGGTTAGAGGCCACTTGGAATACATCCCTCAAACCAGGGTTTTCTTCAGTCCACGTTAATAAAAGAAAATGTATGCTTATGTCCCACGAGAATATGATGACATCCTTAATAAAAGGATGGGTCAGTGACCAAAGTCAGTTGGTAGGATGTCAGAAGTAATCATTACATCTTGAGAAGTGCGCCAAGCGACACAAGAGGCTGTGGTTGCTCCACAAGGGATGGCAGTCTTTGCTTAGTGAGAAACAGTCAGTTCCAAGAAATTGATTTATGTTTTTCACCGTAAGTAGAAAAATTTGGCCATGTGGTTTATCTGCATGTTCACCTAAATATTTTAAATCGTTTGCTGTTGATTTTGCTTTTCCTTTGTCAATACTTTGGGTGTGCAGCATACAAAACAGCCTCAAAGGTTCTGTGACAGTACCAGCTAATGACAGTGGGGTTCTGTGATAGTATCAGCTATGACAGTGGGGTTCTGTGACAGTATCAGCTATGACAGTGGGGTTCTGTGATAGTATCAGCTGTGACAGTGGGGTTCTGTGACAGTACCAGCTGTGACAGTGGGGTTCTGTGACAGTACCAGCTGTGACAGTGGGGTTCTGTGACAGTACCAGCTGTGACAGTGGGGTTCTGTGACTGTACCAGCTGTGACAGTGGGGTTCTGTGACAGTACCAGCTGTGACAGTGGGGTTCTGTGACAGTACCAGCTGTGACAGTGGGGTTCTGTGACAGTACCAGCTGTGACAGTGGGGTTCTGTGACAGTA
>LR751687.1:77862-135704 GCA_902729485.2 Mus minutoides
CTCCCCCTTCCCCTCTCCCCCTCACTTCTCCCTCACCTCCTCTCTTCCTCTCAGCCCCATCTCCCTTTTGCTCTGATATTGTAGGCTTGGCTTACAGGAACAAAGTCTTCCTTCAGGGCAGAGGGCACAGCTCAGCGGTATCTTGCTTATCTAACACGCTTAAAGCCCTGAGTTCCCTCCCCAGCCTTAACAAAAGACAGAAACAAAACAAAACAACCTATCTTTACCTCCCCTCTATTTTAGAAATTTGACCAGATACGGAAAAGCACTGGAAGGTGTTATGCAATTGGGCTAATTTCTCCCCGGAAAATTTAATCCCTTATTCTGTCAAAGGACTACTACCAGGATAAAGAAGAGGAAGGTCAGGCTGTGCTGATTAACATGTCCACCATGGTATGATGAGGAGAGGCATGCATGCATGTCCTGCAGCTCGAATGCCAGAGCTCAGCCAGACATTAAGTGGTAGCCAGTCACCCTGGCCCCTGGAGGCTCTGCCACTAGGTTGCACCTCTCTCCTCACTCTGCAGGGTACATATTGCCCTGGGAATTTCTGTGCATGAGTGTTGGTGCCTCTATGTGTATGTGAACCACATGTGTGCAGTACCCAAGGAGGCCAGAAGAGGGCATCAGATCTCCTGAAACTAGAGTTTATAGATGGTTGTTAGCTGCCATCTGGGTGCTAGGAATTGAACCCTGGTCCTCTGCAGAAGCAGCCAGTGCCCTTATTTGCCAAGCCATCTCTGCAACCCTTTCTATTGTTTATTAAGAAAAGAAATTACTAGCAAATGACTTTAAGGCATCAAAACCTGCCTAGTTATCATCAGCCACATGTAGACTAAAAAGGGGCCATTTACAACAGTGCAGACATGGGCCGCAGCCACCCAGAAAACCAGTATGTCTGCTGAACATTGCCTTGTCCGAGCTAGCATTGCAACCTCGTGTTTTTTAATTCCACAAGTTCCTTCTTAGTTAAAGAGACAGTGGAGAAAGCCTTGTCCCTCTGACCCACTCTCAGGGGCATGAACTCCGGAAAGTTCCCAGAAAACTACAGATATGCTAGCACAGACCAGCATGGCCTACAGCAGGGATTTTAGCTGTGGCTAAATCAATACAATTACTAATATTTGTCCAAGAAGCATGAGGTTATATAAGGTAGAGTCTATAAATAAATAAAAATTACAATAAATCTATTGGGATTAACACACCTGCCATGTGGGTGCTGGGATTCAAACTTGGGTCCTCCAAAACGCCAGGCAGTGTACTTAACCACTGAACATCTCACCAAGCCCCCCACCCCGTGTGTGTATGTGTGTATAGATAGCCCTCTATATATGTATATATATACACACATATATATATATATATATTAATGTTTAGCATATTCACCCCCTCCCCCAAGATCCACCCCATGCCCCATCCCATACCCACTCAATTCTGTATTCTCATTTATTAATTCATCAAGTCTGGCTAGTGTTGTGGTATATACACTCCTGGGTGTGCAGTTCTCTGGAGTATGATCAACCTATCAAGGGCCAAGGATTAGAAAACTACTTCTTTCCCTTGGCAGCGTTCAATTACCAATAGCTCTCCAGTTAGGGGGTGGATCTCCCCAGCTAGTTGAGGATTACTCACTTCCCCACCCCCACCCCAGCTCCCACCCCCATCCCATGCCCCAAAACCCACCCCCAATCTCCATCCCATCCCCTACCCTCATCCCATCCTCCATCCCCATCCCAACTCCTACCCTCATCCCATCCCCACCCCTACCCCCATCCCCATCCCCTATCTCCATCCTATCCTCCACCCCATTCCATCCCCCACTCCCAAGTCAATGCTGGGATTTCCCTGGTTTGAGCTTGTACAAGTCTTGTTCCTGCTGTGACAACCACATGAGTTCCTCCTTGCCACTGCCCTCCTGTCCCTTTGTCATCATCCACTGCCTCTGACTCTTACACCCTTTCCATCCCCTCCTCTACAGTGGTTCCCGGCCCTTGGGAGGTAGGTAGTGATGTGGATGCTCCATTTAGAGTGAGCATGCCATAGTCTCCTATCCTCTGCACCTTGGCTAGTCGTGGGTCTCTGTGTTAATTGTCATCTACAACAGAAGGAAGTTTTTCTGGTGAGGATTGGAAGAGATGCTAATCTACAGCTATAAGAATAAGTCGTTCACAGCCACATGTGGAGAGCTGGCCCTGCACCTCGCCTGAGTAGCACAGTCCAGCTGGCTCTCCTGGTGTGGGTTTGGGAGAGCTATCAGGCTGACCAACTCGCTACCACCCAGCCCCAGAACCAGGGCCCACCCCAACATCTACCCCATCTATGAACTGCTGGAGGGAGTGAAGGTGCCAATCCTGCAGATCCAAAGCTGCAGGAACACCTTGGTGCAAGGCAACAACGGGTATCTGAGAAGAGTCCCCGTGAGGATCCAGCTTTAATAGTGTAGCAGAAGCCAGAGGCCTCGAGCCAGACCAAGGACTCATCACAATGAACATTTGCAAGTAAAGAGGTGTGGGCAAAAGGGTGTACTGGGGGACACACTGTGACACGCTACAGCTTCCACAACTAGATTTTATTTTAATTTTCTTTCCAGGGGTTGCAAGGGTGGAGGGTGGATAGGAAAGGACGGAAAATGAGTGGGATTGGGGTGCATGGTGTGAAACCCACAAAGAAATCAATAAGTTAAAACAATCAGTCGTTCTCACTGTATGATAATTATACAGAGGTGCAATTTACATGTTTAACAGCTGTATTAACTGCTAAATTATTGTCTGGCTACATCCCTCCCTCCCTCCCTCCCTCCCTCCCTCCCTCCCTCCCTCCCAGGAGTGTCCGTATTCACCTAGACTTGGGTGGTTTCCTATCTGGCTCAAACCTTACTAACCCCGGGTTGGTTAAGGTCTGCTAGCTTCAGCTTCCTCATCTGAAGGCAGGGGGGTGTAATGGGCGTGGCTAACTGGTTTGTTACAGAGATTGAGAAGTCGCAGAGAATGGCAAGTTCCTAGCACACAGGGCGTACATGGTCCACAGACACCAAGGATGCTGTCACCACCACCAATATACCCAATGTGGCTTCTAACTCTGGTCCAGCTTCAGGGTAGGGTAGGCCCAGTTGGGCATCTCCTGCCAGGTGTCAAGTGTGACCTTTAAGATGCCGTGGGTAGAAACTTTTGCAAGCAACCCCAAGAGTTTTTCCAAAGCTGAATCAGCTAGATAATCTGCAATACATCCAACAGTTCTTGCCCTTGTTAGGAGACCTGTGGGGTCAAAGGCCCACATGTCTCTGGGGATCAAGTGCTTTCCCAAAAGATCTCCTCAGCTGAGCAATAATGAAAGCCCTGGTCACAGGCACTGTGTGTGTGTGTGTGTGTGTGTGTGTGTGTGTGTGTGTGTTAATGGGGTGGGGCTCCTGGCATAGTCACAGTGATACTTAGGTTGGAGACAGCCAGCAGAGGAAGAGGAGCAAAAAGTATAGTTCAGAAATTAATTCAGCATTTTGAGTCTCCCACACTGGAATATATAGGGAAAGGGAGGCAGGGAGAGATGGCGACCTTTGGTGAGTTAATGAGCCTGGAAGCCCCTTCGAGGATGGGGTGGGGTGGTTCCAGATACAGGTGAAACACTCCTCCCTCAGGTCCCAGCAGCCCCTGGGACCCAGTCTTTGCTCTCGGCACACACTTGGCACATAGATGAGCCTCATATCCGAGGCTATAAGCATAGTTACATCCCCTCCCCATTCGGCGGAACCAGCAGTCAGACTTAAAATCCAATTACAGTTCAGCTGTCTCCCCAAGGGGTAACGGTAATGACGGCTCTTTCCATGTCCCAGGCAAACACTAGTCCAAGCCATTGTACTTTACTCCCCTGGAATAGCTCCACAACGAGTATCATCTGCAGTGGACTGATGGAGAAATTAGAGGCTGTACGAGCTACAGAAATTGCCCAAACTCACTGTTGAGTGCAAATGGAGAGCCGGTGTCAAAAGGTCTATGCTATCACCTGACTTCCTCCTCCGTAGAAGAAAGAGCTTCAAATAGCTAGGCTCTGTGTGTGTGTGTGTGTGTGTGTGTGTGTGTTTGTGTGTGTTTGTGTGTGTGTGTGTGTTGCCAAGGTTTTCAACCTTGAATGTATAATTCCCCCACCTGCTTCCAGATGGGCACATCCTGGCAGAGGAAGTGCCCAGGGGTGTTTAATGCCAGGGGCTGCCAGCGGCTTGTAAACAGGGCCATAGACAACACCGGCACCAACAATTATACCCAAGGCTGAAAAGAAGCCAGCGTTGTGTCACTTCCCATCTGCACAAGCTACAGCCACAGTTTGCCGAGACAGTACCTTGTAAGTCTAGAAAAGCCAGATCCAGATATTTCTGGGCCCAAGGACAACAGGCTTCCTCATTAAAAAAACAAAACAAAAAAAAAAAAAAAANGGGGGGCTTGTTGAAGAGGGCGAACTGGCAAGGCAGGTGGGAAGGGTGACCCCTGCCATAGAGCTCTGGGTGAGCAGGAGAAAATTCACAGAGCCGCAAGCTGAGGCCAGAAGCCCGAGGGAAGCATGGGTGGAGCAGGGACATAGTGAGGTCAGTGTGAATCCCACACTGCCACCATACACGGGTAAGCACAGATGTGGCGATCACTCTGGGTCCCTGAGCAGATGACAAGAAACAGATTCTCTACGGAGAACTTTCTAGCTGAGACCACGGGACAGCAGAGGGCCACGGGACAGTGGAGGGCCACGGTGGAGGGGGGAGGGGGGAGGGGGAAGGGAGGGGGTATAGCAATGAGCCAATGAAGACTAGACAGAAACTCTGACTGACTGCAGGGGGATGGGGAGGAGGCAGAGAGGGATGAATGTCCTGGATTGCAGTGAAAACCTTCAAAGCCCTCGCAGAAGAGGAGGGCGGGAGTCTCGTCCATGCTAGTAAACCGGTGTCCGTGAGCCCAGTTTGCTTTCTATTGTTATTCTAAATACCATAACCAAAACCAAGAGAGGATTTATTTCATCTTTTTTTTCAATTTTTTTTTATTTTTTTATTCATTTGACATCCCGATCACAACCCCCTCCCTCCTCTCCTCCCAGTCCTGGCCTTACCATCTGCCCTTCTTAGAGAAGGGGGGACTCCCCCCCCCCACCTCGGGCAACTTCCAGGCTACAGTCCATCATTGAAGAAAGACAGATAGAAACCTGGAGCAGAAACTGAAGCAGAGACAACCACAAGGAACCTCTTTTCCTCCTTCTTTAAATAACCCAGGACCACCTGCTTAGGGATGACACCACCCACAGTGGACTTGGTTCTCCCACATCAGTTATCAGTTAAGAAAATGCCCAAGCCGGGCGTGGTGGTGCTCGCCTTTAATCCCAGCACTCAGGAGGCAGAGGCAGTCGGATTTCTGAGTTCGAGGCCAGCCTGGTCTACAAAGTGAGTTCCAGGACAGCCAGGGCTATACAGAGAAACCCTGTCTCAAAAAAAAAAAAAAAAAAAGAAAGAAAGAAAGAAAATGTCCAATATCCAGATGTTGACCAGGCTGCCTGCTCTCTGAAGGCCCTGGAAAGAATGCTCTTTCTGCTTTCTGCTGTCTCTCGAAAGCCACAGCTTTCCTTGGTTGACATCAGCATAGCAAAGTTCCTATGTCCTCCCTTGTGTTCAGATCATCTTGTTGTTTTTCTTATGAAGACACCAGTCAATGGATCTAATCCTACAGTGAATCTTTGTGAAAAGAGCCTGTATCCAAATACAGTCCTATTCATGGGTAACAGAGGTGGGACTTGAGTATCTCCCTCTTTCTCTCTTTACTTTTTAAAAAGTGATTTATTTATTTTTATTTATGTGAATTGGTGGTTTTCTTGTGCGCGCACATGTGTGTGTGTGTGTGTGTGTGTGTGTGTGTGTGTGTGTGTGTGTTGGATCTATTGAACCTGGAGTTACAGACAGTTGTGAGCTACCATGTGGGTTCTGGGAATTAAACACGGGTCCTCTGGAAGAACAGCCAATTCTCTTAACTACTGAACCATCTCTCCAGCCCCTCTTTCTCTCTTTTCAAAGATAGATTTATTTATTTATTTATTTATTTATTTATTTATTTATTTATTTGGTTTTTCGAGACAGGGTTTCTCTGTATAGCTCTGGCTGTCCTGGAGCTCACTTTGTAGACCAGATGGCCTCAAACTCAGAAATCCGCCTGCCTCTGCCTCCCGAGTGCTGGGATTAAAGGCGTGCGCCACCAAGCCCGGCTCAAAGATTTATTTTTATTTTATGTGTGAATGTTTGCCTGCATAAATGCCTGTGCACCACATGCATGCAATACCCATAGAGGCCAGAAGGAGGCGTCAGAGTCCCAGGAGCTAGAGATTCCCAGGCGCTTACAGATGGTTGGGAACCACTAGGTTCTCTGGAAGAGCAGCCAGTGCACCTAACCACAGAGCCATCTCTCTAGCCCCTTGAGAATCTCTTTTGTGAGGGCTGTAATTCCAACTGGTACAATGTCCAACCCTTTCCTGCACCACACTTGGTAACTGAGAGCAGAGATATGTTTAATCGCCTTAGCAGTCGGCTGGGTCAGAAAAGGAGTCTGTTGGTGGGAGCTGTAATCCAAGTCTGTGAAAGCAGCTGTGATTCCCACCTGCTGTGCACCCTGAGGTGCATCCTGGGAAAGGAACAGCACACAGTTCCTGCCTGTCTTTCTTCGATACATCCCTCTCAGGAAGTAAGCCTTACCGTATCTATCTTGTTCTCGGTTGTAGGACCAGTTGAAGCCCCTGCATTCCTAAGGAAGAAAAGAAAAACAGTTCTCCTGGAGATGATCTGAAAGAGACAAGTTTTGGATTCTATATGTCCTGACGCCTTCATTTGAGTGACCCTTGCCCAGAAGGAAACTAAACATTATTGATTAGATTTGAAGATATGGCTGGAGAGAAGGCTCATCAGTTAAGGTTATATACTACCCTTGCAGAGGACTGAGTTCAGTTCCCAGCACCCACAATGAGGTGGGTCACAGCTGCCAGAGGCTCTTGCTTTGGGAATCCAAGTCGTCTGCTGGCACCTACATTCCTGTGCATGTACCACCCCCGCACCCCGAGACACAGACACCTACGCATAATTAAAAGTAAATCTTTAAAAAACAGAATACATCTACCCTTTGACCCAAAGGCTCAAAAGTATAGGAATTTATCTTGCAGAAAATAGTCTTCTGTGTGGGTGAAAGCCTCATTAAGCTTTCTTTTCTTAAGGTCACACCATTTTCAACCCTAGAGGATTAGTTAAGTGAGTATGACCCACACCGATAAAGAAATAGTCTCATGTCCTTTAGAATTGATTTTCTAGCATTTAACTGAAATCTGACTGTGTGGGCTTTAACAACACAGGAATGCTTATGGCCAGGTGATAAGGCTAAAGGGAGATGCCCCAGAGTGGATATGATGAGTCTACTTAACCATCTTCCATGTCTTTTGGTTGGCCATCTTGCTCATGACCTGTCTTCCCCACCAAATGCCTGCAGAGCACCCGGGCACCATATCTGCTTGAAGGAAGAAGAAGGATAGACAACCTTCCCCCCCCACACACACACACACACCTCCTTTCCCTAGAAAACAGTATTCCCAGAAGTCCCAGTCAGTCTGCTCGCAGTTACATCCAATTGTCCATGGCTGGGTTAATGGCCACCCTGCGCACAAGGGACACTATAAATGGTGGTCCTCCATTAAATTGGGTTGGTTTGAAGTTGAGTTGGTTTGGAAAAAGGAGCAGAAACGATGGCTCTGAAGAAAAGTCTGGCATCCCGGACGTGTTTAAATAACGTCTGTCAGCAGCATGTACGGTTAACAGACAGACCAGAATAGTATTGTGGTATGCTACCATATGTGTGCTCTTCTAAGTGGGGTGTGTGTCTTAGCTGTCCTCATGTGCTACACACTATATGAACTAACTCATATGAACTAGCTTTTGGAAGACAGAGACCCCACCCCACACCCGAGGAGTCTCACAGCATGTCTGCTGGTCATCAGCATCACATCTGCAGGCTATGAGTTCAAGTCACACTTCCCCAAATGCAGCCCATGCACTGTCAGGAAGACAGCAGAAGCTGGGTAGCATCCCTCCTGCTTTTCCCTTCTACCCTGAGCGGGTCAGAAAACCTGGAAAAATAGCCTCCCTGAGCTCCCAGTATCCTCCCACCCCAAAGCAGGTCATAAGGACCCCCTTCCAAGACGAGCCCTCCAGAGCCCACAAGGAAAGGATCGAGTGACCCACTAAGCCGTGGGTCAGAGAGAAACCACTTGCCTGTGACTCCTCTACACTGTGACTTTTAGGTTGTATTTTATTCTGGCACTCTTCTCTGGCTAGGGCCTTAAAGGGGCTGTGGTGGTTTGAATATGCTTGGCCCATGGAGTGGCACTATTTGGAGGTGAGGCCTTGTTGGAGTAGGTGTGTCACTGTGGATGTGGGCTTTAAGACCCTCATCCTAGCTGCCTGAAAGCCAGTCTTCCACTAGCAGCCTTCAGATGAAGATGTAGAACTCTCAGCTCCTCCTGCACCATGCCTGCCTGGATGCTGCCATGTTCCTGCCTTGATGATAATGGACTGAACCTCTGAAGCTGTAAGCCAGCCCCAATTAAGTGTTGTCTTTGTAAGAGTTGCCTTGGTCATGGCGTCTGCTCACAGCAGTAGAACCCTAACTAAGACAGGGGCCTTAGAACCAGATAGGAATGAGACATAGGGAGCATGCCAAAGAATGTGACATTTGTTTGTTTTTTTTTTTTTTTTTTCACAGTGATGTAGCATCAGTCAATGAGCTGAGGGGTCTGCTCACTTTGGGGGAGGAAGGCCCACCTGAGATGGCAGAATTACCGAGAGTGTTTTCACGTGGCTCACAGTCTTAGTTATACTCCACTGCGTCACAAACAGCTTCGGGAATACAAATTAAGTTTTGTTTCCTGGCCAAAGGACGCCACAGCAAGTGTCTAACCCCGCCCTGTTGAGATGGAGGCCTCAACTTACTAGACTCTAGTGGCTCTCAACCAAATTAACTCTGTGACCCTTTAACACAGTTCATCATGCTGGGGTGACCCCCCCAACCCCCGCCCCAACCATAAAATCATTTCACTGCTACTGCATAACTGAAAATTTTCTACAGTTACAATTTGTAATGCAAATATTTGATATGCAGGATATCTGATAGGCAAAACCCGAAAGGGGTCGAGACTCACAGGTTGAGAAACACTGGCCTAGAGTCAGTGTCCTGCTTAGTAGGTAAGAAATGTTCACTCTGAGAACGGTAGAATTAAGAATTGGGATGATGGCAACATGGCTTATCCCCTTAGTCATGTCGAGAAGGCAACATGGGAGGGCCAGGCTTCTTACTCATTTGATGCGTAATCGAGCAATAGATTTAGACTTAAGATTTTAAGCTGAAAAGTACAAGAGAACAAAGCTGGCAAATGATGCTGTAATGTCTAAGGACTCATGAGTAATCCTGGTGAGAATTTTAACTGGGCATGGCTTTGTGTACTCACAGTCCTAGGACTCAGGGAGGGATGGGGGTTGGGGTCGGGGGAGGCAGGAGGATTGCAAGTTCAAGTCCAGTCTGTGTCTGTCTCAAATATCCCCAAGGGCTGAGGGTGGAGCTCAGCATTAGGGTGCAGGTGGCAAAGCTCTGGGCACCATCTGTAGCACTATGAACTTAAGAAGGGTTCTTCTCCGGGTATTGTTCTAGGTAGCCTTCTACTTCTGTGATCAAACCCTGACCTAAAGCAACTAGGGAGAAGAAAGGGTTTATATTGTCTCTCTGACTACAATCTATCATCAAGGGAGCCAGGGCTTTAATGTGCTCAAGGCTGGAACTGAAGCAGAACATGGAACAAGGGTGCTTGCCAGCTTACTTGCTTTCTACCTTTTGTTTTCATATTTATATAGTCCAGGCCCACCTGCCTAGGGATGGAACCACCCACAGTGGGCTGTACTCTCCTCCACTGATTAGCAATCAAGAAAATACCCCACAGCCAGGGCGACAGGCCAATCTGACAGGCAAGTCCTCACCTAAGGTTTCCTATTCTCAGGTGTGCCAAGTTGACGGCAAGTAATAAGAAAGAAAATAAATTAGAGTTACCTATAAATGTTTAAGAATGTGAGATGGCAAAAATATCATTTTCTTCCATCCATCTTAGGTTCATTAGTTGAAAACCAGGGAAACAACAACAAAACGACTTTCTTCCACACATGTAGAGTCTTCAGCAAGCTATGAGTTAAACTGATAGAATGATAAGACAGATTATAGGGAAAAGGCCATATTTGATGACACAAATAGACACCAGAGTTCTTCGTCCTGCAAACACAAACTTTGGGAAGGGTCAGATATCTAAGCTTCTATAGTGTGCTGAGTTCCAGGGAGAAATAGAAGCTCAGTTTCAGGAACTGGAGGAGCACATGTGTCTCCTTACACAGACTGGTGCCTCTCAAATGCTAGAGTTGTCTAATGCTGTCTGCTTCTGTACTTCAGGAGTATGGCTTCTTTGTGGATGCAAATTCCTTTTACAAAGGATGTCTCAGAGCTCCTAGGTGCCCAGTCCTCAGAAAACCTAGCTCAAAATATGGCAGAAAAGCCTAGCATGGTGGCTCATGCCTTTTATCCCAGCACTTGGGAGGCAGAGGCAGGCAGATCTCTGCAAGTTCAAGGACAAGCCTGATCTGCAGAGTGAGTTTCAGGACAGCCAGGGCTACACAGAGATAAACTTGTGTCAAAAAATAAAAAGAAGGAGGAGGAGGAGAAGAAGGAGAAGAAGAGGATTGGGGGGCATTTTTCCCTGGCTCCTACAGTAATGTGTTAGGGTAACTGTGTTTGTACCCCAACAGGAATCATCACAAGAGACAGGTTAACAGAAAGGAGCAGATATTTCTTTCTTTCCTCCTGCCTAGGTGGTTCTGGCCAAGGTCCTAGCACTAAGTGACGAACATCCTTGATATAAAAGTTACAGCTCTGTTTTAGGAACAGTTTAGGGACCATTGGAATAGCTCAGTGGGTGAAGAAAGGCATTGCTGCCAAGCCTGAGGACCAGAGTTCGTTTGTCAGAATGCATGTGACAGAAGGGAGAGAAAAGACTTTCATCAGTTGTTCCCCGATCTCCGTGTGTGTATCACAGCACACATGTACATACACAAAATATATAATAGGTTTTTTTTCAGGAAAGGTTATGCTTTTATTCAAATAGGAAAACAGGAAGCCAGAGAGGGAGCCCCAGGCTGGGATAAATAATGGCTACCCCTCCCACACAGAGCAAGTGGAGAAGGCCCCTACACACTCTTTCCCATCGGTGTGGGTCTCCTCCTCACTGCTGCACCACCCAAGGGGCAGGGTGCCATCTTCCCTGGGGTGGAGTGGTTGGTAGCTTGCTGCACCCCAGACTCCTCTCCTCTAGGGCTGTGGTCCTCAACCTTCCTAATGCTGTGACCCTTTAATCCAGCCCCTCAGGTTGTAGTAACCCCCAACCATAAAATCATTTTTGTTCCTACTTCATAACCATACTTTTGCTTCTGTTAACAATTACAGTGTAAATATCTGTTTTCTGATGGTCTTAGGCAACCCCAGTAAAAGGGTCATTCAACCCCTAGTGGGGGTTGCGACCCACAGGTTGAGAACCATGGCCCTAGCATATCTTGGGGAGGTCGAATGGTTGGTGCTGTCAGCAGCAGCAGCAATAATGGGTGTCTAAGGGTGCACACTGAACAAAGGCCAATGGGACTGTCCAGAGGCAGTTTGTGAACACTGAATCGTGGGAGGAGAAGGGGGCGGGGTTAGCCTTGCGGATGGGAACAGCCTGGAGTAGGCTAGCAAGGTGAGTGACCACTCCCACCGGCCCTAGGCAGAAGCCAGGAAACAGGATCTCACCCTGGAGATATTTATTTTTAATCGAAATAGTTCGTTCTGACTCTAATATGAGTGACTATGGCCTGGGAACGTGGATTCCAGTTAGCCTGGATGCTACAATAGCATTCTGTACAGACAGCTACACAAGAAGTTACACGAGAGGTTCTAGAACTACTGAACAAAGAGACTCATAAATCAATATGTGTGATGAACACGGCAGGCCAACTACAGCAGAGCAGGAAAATGTTTCCCATGGAATTTAGATTCCCATCCAACCTCACTTCAGAGCTGGTGAAAGGCTGGAGGTCTGCAGAGCTCAGCCACGCATTTCCTCCTATTTACTGGCTAGTCATGAGGATGGGGAGGCAGGTACAGGCTGAAAGCAAATGGTTATTGACTGCACTAAGATAACCCGAGGTAATTTGGGCTCTTGACCTGCAATGTTCCAGTCAAAGTAGAGCTGTCTTCGGGATACTGGGAACATTGGCTTCCCGGAGAGAAGAAGCAATCACACAAATACAGTTTGTGTGTGTGTGTGTGTGACATGGGCTCTTTCATAAGGAAATAAAAACTTGAAGAAATAAGGAAATGGGATGTTCTAATACTTGGCAGGATAAAGCCTGAAGAGTTGGGGAGAAAATTGCTCAGAGCAGTGGGAACTGCGTAAGTACGGACCTCAGATGAACCTGTTCCAGCTCCTCTCTGTGCTGTATCTACTGGAGGGAAAGAGGACGTTCCTTTTACTTTTCCAGGGATAGGATGTTTCTCTTAGAGGCATCCGTGACATACTCAGGAGAAGCTCACGGGCATCCATCTGACCTACCAGCTCTCAAAACCTTCAGCTTCTAAGATGCCATATTTTGGCACTGTCTTCCCTGAGTCCCTGAAAGGGGCAGGAACGGGGCTGGAGCAATGGCTTAGAGGTTAAGAGCACTGGCTGCTCTTGCGAAGGGTTCAGCTCCCAGCACCCACATGGAGGCTCAAAACCATTTGTAACTCCAGTTCCAGGGGATCCAACATCCTTTTCTGCAGGAATATGATACATGGATACCCAGGCGAGCAAACATTCATACACAGAAAAGAAAAAAAAAAAAAACATTAACTAAACTGCAAAAGCCCTTTTATAGTAACTACTAAAATGTATCAGTTATGGCTAGTGATGAAGTTCACTGGAAAGCTTACCTAGACACTCCAGGCACTGGGTCCATTCCTGCAACACACACACACACACACACACACACACACACACACACTTATATAAACACACATGTGTGCACACATTCATTTCTGAAACAGAACAAGATTGATAACTGAAGAATGACATTTAAGGAATTTATAACTGATAACATTGAAGGTTAAGCACAGTAGCAAAACTAATCACATTTGACTTTTATTTCCAAAATTTGCTTTCTGGGATCTGGAACATTCTCATCAACACCTTTAAGGTCTGAGACGTTTGCCTGGTAGATCTCACTTGTAATCCCACTTATAAACACTCAGGGACAGCAGAGGCAGGAGGATAGCGTGTTCAAAGGCAGCCTAAGCTTAGAGAATGAGACTCTGTTACAAACAAAAGCAAAATTAAGACTCTGTTCTAAAAGTCTTAAATTGTTCTTGAAAATCTTAAATTAAAATTTTAATTGTTAAAGTTTTAATTGTTCAAGTTAAAAAAAACAAAACAAAACCAGAATTGGATTCAAAAATCCATGGGAAATTTAAAAGTGCAAAGTAGCATTAGGAAGTTTCCAGACTGTGGCAGGTGGTTGCCCCGGGGATGTAAGAGACTCAGACAACTGGATTTTATTCTGTACTGCCTTGAGAGCGTTCACGGAAAAGTACCAGAAGCGTGGGTGGCTCTCCACCCCAGCAGAGCTGTTAAAAGCAATGATGTAGTTTGGATGTCCCAGCTCTCTTCCTCCATAATCACAATGACGCTGGCTGTGTGTGTGCACTCCCCAGATTATGCTGGCGGCCCACTGAGGTCAAGGAGTCGATCAATTCATGCTCTACCACATTGCCTCTGTGTATATCCCCCACCATCTATTTCCAGCGGAAGGGAGACCCCTGCTAAATGATAGGAATATGTAATATAGCTAAGTAGTGAGTGTGTGTGTGTGTGTGTGTGTGTGTGTGTGTGTGTGTGTGTGTGCTGGGGAATACAGGCTGTAGTGGTTCAAATATGCTTGCCCCACGGGAAGAGGCACTACTGGGGGGTGGGGTGACTTGTTCGAGTGGGCGTGGCCTTGTTGGAGGAAGTGCATCACTGTGTAGGCGGGCTTTGAGGTCCTATGCTCAAGCTTCGCCCAGTGCAGAGAGCATCCCCTTCTGTCTTCGGATCAAAATATAACTAAGACACAGGCCTATGCCACCACATAGGGAACCCAGAAATTTTCTGAGGGTTTTTTAAAAGACTATTTATTTATTTATTATACAGCGTTCTGCCTGCATGTATGCCTGAAGGCCATTTACATATATTTGTTATTTAGTGTCCTCAAGAAGTTGGCCCCATAGATACTAAAATCTACAGACACTCAAAACCCTTCTATAGATGGAATTGAAATGCAAATCTGTTTGCTTTAAATTAACCCTAGGCTGCTTATTATACTATAATAGAAATCCCATATAAATATTTGTTATGCTGTTTTGCTTAAGGAGTAATGACTAGGAGAAAAAATGTTTGTGAATATTAAGTATAGATCTGATCTTTAATTTTTAAAAATTATTTAATGTGTGAGTGCTATGCCCACACATGCACATAGAGGCCAGGAGAGGGCATCAGATCCCATGAGACTGGAGTTGCAGATGGTTGGAGTGGCAGTGTGGGTGCTGGGAACCTCACAAAACAAGATCTGAAGGAAAGGAAAAATCTCTCAATCTCTCTCTCTCTCTCTCTCTCTCTCTCTCTCTCTTTCTCTCTCACATACAAACACTCAAACAGGGCCTCACTGTGTAGTCCTGGCTGTCCTAGAACTCACTCTGTAGAACAGGCTGTCCTTGAACTCATAGAGATCTCCCTACCTCTGCCTCCAGAGTTGCAGGGGTTAAAGGCACATGCCACTGTACCTGGTTATACTATATTCTTGAGTAGAAAAAGTTAAATCTAAAAGATCAGTGTCTCCAAACATTACTACATATATTTAAAAGACTCAAATTGAAATAATAAAGGTGCAGGAATTTTATTAAGTAAACCTAATTTTATTTGGAAGAATAAATATCAGAGAATATCTCCCACAAAGTAAAAAAGACTGAAGGGGGGGGGGTTGGTCATGTATTCATTTTACCAGGTATCAGAATGTACTTAGAAAATCGCCATGACTAAATTCATATGGCACAGCCACACAGCAAAATATTGGTTCAGTAGACAAGAAGAATCCAAAAGTATATCCCCAAACAGAAGGAATTTAGCATAAAGGTGAAATTAAACGCAACAGGCGAATGGTAGATGAAATGATCAAAACATTGTTCCCCAGAGAGGATGTTTGGACTTGCAATTTCAGACATTAAACAAAAATAAGCCCCATTTGCACTAATGCCTGAGATGCAAAAAAATAAAAAATAAAATAATAAATACTCTCAAGGGAGATCTGGGATTCTAGACATAAAGCACAAGTGTGGAGAAATCCTTTCTGGCAAGTCTGAACACCCAGATGGCTCCTCATTCGGCTGTGTCAGGTTTATTTTTTATAATAGGGGATTATTGGGCAGTTCAGCCTGACCATCAACTTGAGATCCTCCTGCCTCAGCTGCTGACGACTGGGGATTACAGGTTGTAGTGGTTTAAGTAAGCTTGGCCCACAAAAAGTGGCACTACTAGGGGGTGTGGCCTTGTTGGAGTGGGCGTGGCCTTGATGGAGAAAGTGTATCTCTGTGAAGGCAGGCTTTGAGGTCCTATGCTCAAGCTCCCCCAGTGCAGAGAGCGTCCCTTTCTGCTGCCTTCGGATCTAATTATAGAGCTCTCAGCTCCTTCTTCAGCACCGTGTCTACCTGCATGCTGCCATGCTTCCCGCCATGATGATAACGGACTGAACCTCTGAAACCTGTAAGGTGGCCCTAATTAAATGTTGTCCTTTATCAGAGGTCATAGTGTCTCTTTACAGCAACGGAAATCCTAACTAAGACGCAGTCCTCTACCACCACATTAGCTAGGGAACCCAGAAAATTTTTGAGTTTTTTTTTTTTTTAAGATATATTTATTTATTAAGTATATAGCATTCTGCCTGCGTGTATGCCTGCAGGCCAGAAGAGGGCACCAGATCTAGTTATGGTTGGTTATGAGCCACAACATGGTTGCTGAGAATTGAACTCAGGACCTCTGGAGAAGCAGCCAGTGCATTTAACCAGTGAGCCATCTCTCTAGACCTTATTTGAGGGCTAAAGAAAAGAAACATAAGACTATTGCAAAAATAAAAATAAATTAAGCAAGAATCTCATACAATATATTTTGACCTTCCTGATTCCTGTCCGACCGGTCCCCACCTCCCTGCCTGCTCCTCCCAGATTTGCGTTCCCTCTTCAGTTTTTTAATAGATCATCAACTCCACTTTGTGTTGTCCTTATTCTCCCAGCAGGTCAACCTACCTACCGGGAGCCACATCCTTACAGAAAACTGATTTTCCTCTCCCCCCTAAAATCAAGGAATACCCATAGTTCCTCAGTTGGGGGTGGGGTGGAGTCATACATCTCTTCCCCTTCTCTACTGGAATGTTCACATGGCTGCTCTGAGTTCTTGGAGCATAAGTCCTTCCTGTCTAGGAGACACCATTTCCTTATTGTAAGAAGACTTAAAATAGCAAAACACATCATAGAAGAGGATGATAGGGGAAAACTAATCTAGAAAGATGTATTTAATGTAAATAGCCAAAGACTTAGGGACTAGTAATGTAAAGAGCCCTTACAAATCAACAAGCCAGACGAGCCAAGGTTAAAAATGTGTAAAAGCTACCAACAGCTGTACTTGTCTCCCATCCAAGTACAAACCAGGCCTGACCCTGCTTAGCTTGTGAGATCAGACGAGATTGGGGTGCGTTAAGTGAGGTATGGCCATAAATAAGTCATACTTTTCTATGCTTTCCACATGCCCAGCTCTATGGAATTCGGGTCCAGCAACACATGCAAATTCAAATGCCTATGAAGTCTGATTTTTCCTTGTATTTTACCTGTGGAAAGACTAAAGCACAGAGCTCACCTGGCCAGTGACTGTCAGAACCAGGATTCTAATCCAGGCATCTTCTGTGGGAATCAAGAGTTCTGGGATCAAATCCAGGGCCTGCTACAGGCCATCTGTGCCCTGCCCTGTCACTGACCACACTTCAGCCCCTCCGCCAGATGACATGGGTCCAGGCTATGTGCTAAAGTGCTAACTCCAGCCCCTGCCCCAGGTGTCTTAGGTCCAGGCTATGTGCTAAACCTCCAACTCCCTAGGCTAAGCCAGGAAACACTGTTCAAATTCCTGAGGTCAGAGTGGCAGAATCCAACAACTGCCAGCAACATCCCACTCTAAACCTATCCCACTGACTTAAATCATGAAAGGATAGTACAGTGACCCCTGGCAATCACACCTTCACAGAGTACAAACAGCAAAATGCTGTAGATGCTTTTCAGGAAAGCCGTTTGGAAAACAATTCAGTAGTAAACTCATTTAGGTGCTTTTTAAAAAATCTTACTTCTTTAAATGAACCAACAGTCACACGCCTGGGGACTCCAGCACATTTAGAAAGAATGGGCTTGCAGAATACAGCTACCAAGGACTTTAATATACCAAATCGTTGTCTCGGGGAAGGAAAACCCAGGAACAGTGGTGCCCAGCAATGGAAGGGAGCTGGAGTCTCTGTAGTTTCTTCCTGTAGTCTTCTGGAACCTTCTCAGGGATGGGGTATGCATTCCTTCCTGCTTCCCTGTGCCCAACCAACATGTTACTTAGAAACGTGGTGGGAGCCATAACGGGGATCTATAAGGCCCAGACATTAGCAGCTGAGGATTTCCCTGCAGAGCTGGGGGCATAAACCAGTCTCTACCCCATAAAACATCACCAAATCATTAAACACACCAAATCACTCAGGATATAGATGATTACATGAGCCTTTACTGAGTGGAAAAGATATGTATATTGTTCAAATTTTTAAAGAAATGATGAACATGTGCTTTGCAGTGTTTCAGATTTATATTTTTAGGGATATGAGTGTTTTGCCTGCAGGTATATATGTGTATTACTTGTGTACAGTACCTGCAGAGGCCAGAAGAGGGCATAAGATCCCCTGGCACTGAGGTTACAGATGGCTGTGCATTGCCCTGTGTGTGCCCGAATCCCCAGCTGAGTCCCCTGCAAGAGCAATCCATGTCTTTCACTGCAGAGCCACCTCTCAGCCCATGCTGGATGTAATGATTATATGAACATGGAGGTGCGTAGGTTTCTAGGACCCAGGCGGTGAGATTAGGGTTAGTGGAGGCATTGGTCGAGATTCATGAGTCCCTTTCATCTGGGTGTGAGGGAGTTTATAAAGAAATCAAGGAACTTGGACTAAGATTTACACACATGAATTTACAGGAATGCTTGCTCTATGTGACGTGAGACAAGACCTCAAATTTCAGAACCGCATGCTTGGCAGGAAGGAAGGAACCTCAAGCGTCATGCGTGTGTATGTTGACCTGCAGTCTTCAACAAGCTGTGTGACAGAGGGACTGTGTGTGGGCTTCAGAGAGCCCAGCAGGCAGGGCTGGGAGAGATCATAGCCAGTCTTTCCCTTGTGCATATCGAGCTTTTTCCGCTGTTATAACCAGTCATCTCATGTTTGCATAATTTGGAAAGCATCCAGCCATCAGACTACTAGGGAAAATGCTGCTTCTGTACACTTTTCACCTTGGCCCCACAGGCCTGCAGAAGGCTAAGCACTGTTCTTGCCGCTGGCTGATAATGGAGTGGGGCTCAGACCCCGTGAGGAACCTGCCTTGTCGGTGCACCCCTCAGCGGCTCTCCTGGCCCACGAGCTGGGTTCCTCAGATGCCAGGCTAGTGGTACCTGCACATAGTGGGCTGTGCTGGAAGTAAAGCCTAGAAGGTCTTGGCTCATCCTTCTCCCTCTGTCTGTCTCTCTCCTCTCCCTCCTTCCTTCCCTCTCCTTCTTCCTCTCTCTCTCCGCTCTCCCTCTCTGGTTCCATGTAATCTTTCCTTTGCCTGTGTTCTCCACATTGTACCAGAGCACACCCCAGGGTGTCCTCTCCAGAGCACATGCCCAGCTGCTTGTATCTGGAACGTTTGTGCAATTCTTTCCTCTGTTGTTGCATTACTGAAACATAGATGAATGCATTGAGGCCAATGGTGTCATCCCGGCAGAGACAACTCCGAACTTGAGAATGAACTCTGCCCGTGACATAAAATACAGATGAATGCACGATAACCACTATCGATATACATAACCAGAAAGCTTATTGCCTAACCGAGTTTGAAGCAGCCAGTATCTGCCAGCAACCCCACCGTGTTATCTGCAGCCCTCAGTGGTAGCTTCACATAGTCAAAAGAACATTCATAAACACCATCTGCTGCAGGGAGGAAGCGGTGCTTACAGCCGTCCGTCCTCTGCCCCACCGATGTGTCCTTCCTCGACAAGAAGGGCATCAGGCTGGAGGCCTTGCAGGTCCACACCTCAGGAAGCCCTGGGCCACAGACCTGTATGCCATCCCTTGGCCATATCAGCGTCTCTGATGAACACACCCCTTCAAATCCCTGGAAATCAAGGAGTACACATTGTGATATGGCCAAATGGCTGTAGCTCTGAGTGGCACTGACCTCTTAATCTTACCTTCCTTGGTGGCAGTCATGTGTGCTTGTTTTTCCTGTGGGTTGTTATTGCATT
Organism: Mus minutoides; assembly: GCA_902729485.2. Classification (NCBI taxonomy): domain Eukaryota; kingdom Metazoa; phylum Chordata; class Mammalia; order Rodentia; family Muridae; genus Mus; species Mus minutoides. The sequence goes on from LR751687.1 coordinate 97,561, forward strand.
TAATGTGTATGGCTGTCTGCGTATATGGTTGTGTATTGTGTACATGCAGTACCGGTAGAGGCCAGAAGTGGGCATCTGATGGTTGTGAGTTGCCACGTGACTTCTGAGAACCCCACCCATGTCCTCTACAAGAACAGGCATCTTAAGCACTGAGCCATCTCTCCAGCCTTTTGAGGCAAGGATTTTGAAGCTAGATAGTTTTAGGGACTCAGAAACATTCTTTCCAGACTCATGCTGAGTTGCTGGGTTTGACCAAGTCCTGTGGGTTTTCCCTCAGCCCTAGCTGTCAAATGGGGAGTCTAGCCCACCCCACCCCCAAGTCCAGAGCCCGGGTACCTGAAAGTCGAGCCTAGACTTGCTGCTTACTTTGGGCGCTCAAGCAAACCAGGGCCTCTCTGAGGACTGGTATCCCCTTTCTCAGAGAAGGCTTATACAGATCGTTTCGCCTTGTGGATCTTTTATGAGAATCAAACTAGAAAATTTATGAGGAGTTGCTTTGCAGACCATAAAACATTCAGGACATAGGAGGTGCTCCAATTGATTTGCTGGGTCTTGGGAAAAGAGAGGTTCTCCTTAAGGTTTTCTATACTCAAGCATGTATGAAATAACACGTGCACACATGCACGCGCGCTGGAACACACACACACACACACACACACATTCTTCAACTGGGATTCTTTCATGGCTGATCTGACCTCACTGGCAAGTCTTCTATAACACTGAAAGCAATGGCCTCAATAGATTCTGTTTCTGTCGGTAGAGATGGGGGGGGGGGTAGGGTTTGCCACAAACAAAACTTTTAAGGAGCACTGTTCTCTCTGGCCACAGTTATTCCTGCTAGGTGCCAGGCAAGTGCCCCAGTCTCCAGTGTTTCCTAAACAGGAGCTTTGAGACCAGAGCTAAGCACAGTGTGTCGCTTCAGACTCTCAAAATGCAAATCAGTCTTGCAACTTAAAGTTCAGGATATTCTTCTAAATTTAAATGAGAGCCACTTTAAATCTCAGGAAGGCAATCTGGCCGAGATTATTAAAACCAAAAATAATCATCTTTTGGGGGCGGAGTCTAAAGCACAACAAAGCATCCGAGAAGCCCCGTAGATGTTGGCAGTGTGCCAGATGCAAGGTGGGAGGGGCGTCGTTTAACAATCATTAACTCCATTGCACCAATGAGGAAAGCCGAGCTCTAGGCCTAGCCAGCATTACCTTTCCTCGGGTGTGTGCACTGAACTGTATAGCTCCATTCTTCAAGCCAAGCAACCGCCACCTCCAGGAGTTCAGCTGTGCCAGGATGCAAACTCACATCAGGAGGGCTAGGGAGGGTAACTGGACCCTCAGTTTCATCTTCAGCTGCTCAGTCCCACCAGCTGTAAGCAATTCTGCCCTGATTACACCCGACCTTGGGGAGGAGCTAGAATATATAGGCTGGTGGGGAAACGGGGGGCGGGTCCGGGGCCAGGGCAGGGTGGGCAATTACAGAGAAGACCAGCATCCCTGCTGGGTAAAGATCTTCCAGTGCAGGTTTTGGTTGGAGAGACGACACCCACACTCCTGAAAGCAGCCTCCCACCCATGGGAAACCCAGTAAACACTGGCTCTGGAAGTGAATGCTGGTGCCATCAGACACCCACTTGTTGCTGAGATGTCTCCCCCAAGGAAGGGATTTCAGCAACAGTCACTGTCAAATGAGTGTTAGTTAGAGCCAAACTACACTAACCTACCCTAACCAATGGATAGAGAATTCCAGAAGGCCAGCTCACTGTAGAGCGGGTGGCATGCCTTACTGGCTCATAAATGGTCATCCCGGCTCCCCTCACACTAACCCAGAGTGTCCCAGAGAAGAAACGAGACTCAGGCGGCAAAGCTGTAGGTATCATCAAGTACTGCAGGCTGTCTGTGCACACTGGTGAAGTGTTCACTGAGTCCGTATTAGAGACATACATGCAGAAGGTCAAAGTCTCCAAAAGTAAAAGTCACATTTTAAACCATGCACACGTCATAGCCTCAGGACAGTGGTGTCAGAGTGAGTTGATTTATTTCTTTATTGCTGGCAACATGTTTATAACCAAAAGCTGAAGACACAGGGTGCAAAATCCCACTTCAAAGCTTACACATGCAGATATCTCTCTCTCTCTCTCTCTCTCTCTCTCTCTCTGTGTGTGTGTGTGTGTGTGTGTGTGTGTGTGTGTGTTTCAGAACACAGGAAGATATAAACAATTTTTAGGGTTAGAATGGAATGAAGTGCTTAATCTCCTAAATTGTCTTCTCTCTTTCAGAATATTGTATTTGTAATTAATAAAATGGGGAAAGGACAAATTTTTATTAACCCATTATGCACTTTAGTGGCGGGTCACACAAATAAATATGGATATGACCAAGACATGATGGGGAAAAAAATCCCAAAGTCAGTCATTTGAAACTTTTACTTTTCACGTGAGACATGGTGGGGGCGTGGTCTCTAAAGCAGTTTCCTGATCTCAGTTAACCTTACCTGATAAAGAGTGGAAACACAGATTTCCTTCTCAAGGCCAAACACTTTCCCATGAAGCTACCAGGAAACACCTGTTCCTTTTTATAAAAATAAAAATTGAAAATATGACATTTTAATGAACCTATCAAAATTCAGTTAGAGAAAATGGGTAGATTCCAGCCTCCAAATGCAGAGGCAAGAAAGTCCCCTGGGATCAGGCAATCTGGAATCTTCCAGTGGATGTGCTGCCCGTTTTGAGTCAGGGACCCCAGTCTAAGGCAACCCTTGTGACTGTGGATCCTCCTGAGACCTGCACCAGGGTCACCTGGGGACTTGTTAGAAATATAGATTCTTGGACTCCATCCACACCAGGTGAGCCGACCATTCTGAGAATGGAGCTCCGCCAGCGTTCCCTAATGAGCTCTCCAGGTGCTTCTGAAGCTTGCTAAATTGAGCCAGAGACTATGGCAGCACATGTCCAAGTGTGAAGTACAGAGAAGAACACCCCTCCCGCCCCCAGGGACCTTGTTAGACTGCAGGTTCAGATGCAGTCAGCCGGGGCTGGAGGCTGGGAGATCTTTTCCAACCAACTTCCCAGACATGACAATGTTGCCTCTTCAGAGATGAGTCTGTGGAGCAGTGAGATACTCCCAAAGCCGTGTGCCCACGGCAGGCTGCGGAGAGCGCAAGCTTCACCCTCTGGGTCCTTCCCACTCAGAGGGATGCTCAGACCCACATGGCAGGCATCTCCACCAGAAGCTTCATCTACATACAGTCAGGTCTCCCTGCATTGAATCCTCCCCTGTGCAGATCATCCAATCCATGTACTGGCAATATTAAAGTCTCCACTCCAGACAGCTGTTAGATACAGAGTGACAGAGGAGCAGAATGCTCTGGCCATGTGAGCTACAGATACTACCTTACCTTCCATGTTTGGAAAACCCTGTAGCCTAGGAGTCAGAGGAGGTCTCCATAGATCTGCAATCTCAGTGTGGGGAAAGAAGCCAACATGAAGGGCTGGAGGTGACCAGTCAGGCAGAGGCATTTGTAAGTGTAAAAATGATAGGAAATGAGGGGGTCCCCTCAACAGAAACAAGACAGTAAAATTTGGGTAAAATTTGATCCAGCAGGGAAGCTTCTCTGCAGGTATGTGGGTAGCTGGCAGGCCCTGGAGTGCCCTCAGCTGCTCCTATGTCTTCCCTGCCATCCCTGTGAGAAGTGGATGTGTTCTGAAAAGGCTTGAACCAGGGGTGCTATAGAAAGCAAGCACCCTCTCCTTGAACTCTCTATGGCCTGTGACCTCTTCATCTTCAAAGCATAGCCATCTTCAACTCCCTCCTCCCTTCCACATCCATTCAGCCTCACATCTGTCCCCTGCTTCTTTCTCTCTTGAAATTTCATTAAGGCCACTCCATTGGTCCCATGCATTCCCCCACCTCAAGATCTCTGAGTTCAGCATATTTGCAGAATCCCTTTGGTCCCAGAGATAAGAATGGGGCCATCTTTGGGGGACAAGCTGGCATCTTTCTGCCCACCACAGCAGCTACGGGGAGCTCCTTCCCCAGGTGGGTCTCTCCCATGGAAGACAATGTAAAGACCATGGCTTTACTCAGAGCCCAGGTAGCCGCAGTACTATGCGTGTTGGCAGGATGGGAGTTATTTACAGCGCACATGCATTAACGAAGCAGTTTGCACGAAGTGTATTTATAAGAGAGGGGCCCCTCAGAGCTAAGTAGGGGAGGCATCTGGTTCGAGGGACAACTGTGTCTTACAAGGAGAGCTTAATGAAACCAAAGAGGTGTTTTTATTACCGGGCCCAGCTGCCCCCTTGCCAACCTCAATTATATCTGAAGTGCGGCGGAATAATGAGCCTCGTTGAGGAGCATCCTCTCAAGCTTGCTCTACATGAGTTTAGATCTGAAGAGGGGTCTGAGGTGAGTGAGTGGGCATGGCTCCTCTGGAGCATGGACTCTGTTGACAAGGCCTTCTACTGCTGTGGGGCTGAGACCTTGAGCTGGAGGCCCCACTGGACCAGCTTAGCTTAGCTGCTAAGCTCCCTCTAGGAGGATGTGATTTGGGTGTGTGCTTCTTGCAACTGGGTTAGAACATTCCCTCCTCTTGTAATTCCCATCATTGCTAAAATTATTTATATATAAGACATAAGCATCGCTTTATATCTTCTCTCTATATAAGGATTTACATATATATAAACATCTTTACCGAGAGATGTAAGCATCATTTATCCCTCCTCCGCCGCCACCCCAGCAGCAAAGGAAGGGCTGAGTCCACCAAAGCTCACCCTTCCCAATGAGTGTCTGGAGCTTCCTTACAGAGCAGTGGGTGAGGGGTTACTGACAGGAGAGAGGGTGGCCTCGAAGCAGCAAGGTCTGTCCCCAGCACTGGGGATGACTCTCCTATGGCTGAGTAGATGGAGCTCTGTACTGGCTGGTTTTGTGTCAACTTGACACAAGCTGGTGTTATCACAGAGAAAGGAGCCTCCCTTGAGGAAATGCCTCCATGAGATCCAGCTGTGAGGCATTTTCTCAGTTAGTGATCAAGCGGGGAGGGCCCACTGTGGGTGGTGCCATCCCTGGGCTGGTAGTCTTGGGTTCTATAAGACAGCAAGCCAAGCAAGCTGGCCTCAAACACCCTCTGCAGCTAAGGATGGCCTCCAGCTTCCTGCCTCAACGTCCAAAGGCCTGGGATCACAGGTGTATGTCACCAAGCCTGAGTCTTCCAGCTTTAATTTCTTTCTGTAGTGGTGGCTAAGGATTGACAGGCTCAAGCCCTGGGGCTGGCATGACCCTGAGTTCAAGCCACATTAACCAGGATTATTAACAGCGATGCCTTCCACTGTGAGCTTATCATGGGGGGCAAAAATGAGTTGTGCAGAGAATAAAATAAAATAATAATAAATAAATAAACCCACCATGTACAGATCCTCAGCTGCCCGGGAGCAACAGAACTGTTTGATATGTTACTGTTGTTTATGTTACATTTCTCCTTCTCACTGCTTTCCCCTTGCCGTTCCAGCTCTGGGAAAGCAGTCTGAAGTATTTGATATATGACCTGTTAGTCTCATAGACAGGCTTTTCAAAGTCAGAATTAATTCTGGGCCACAAGTCACAGCTAACAGCCCATGGTGTGGCTTTAACAGTCCCCACATGTGCTGTGTGAATGATTGCTGGTCACCGTGATCACCATATTCTGGTCTAACAATTCAATTTACCCATAAAGTAAATTCTTTATAGGCCGATCATTTTTATGGATGGTGTATAAGTCTGGATTCGTCGTTGTAAGCTATAGAAATCGATCCTGGCCCAGAGCCTCACAAATGTCCAACAAAGGGGGTGTTGGTGCGGTTAATTCACTCCATGCTATAAAGACTTCCTCATCTTCAGTATTCGGCCTCAGAGGCCTCAAGACCCAGAAATTGGAGAAGAAAGTGGAAAAGGAGAAGGGTTCACACATGAGGACCATTAGCTAGAGCTCTGTCATGCAGCCTAGCTGCAAGGGAAGCTGGGAAATGGGTTTACTGAAAGTCCTTGGACTTTCAGCTTCTATAGTAGGAAAAACAGATTTTTATTCCCACTCATATCTGTGGGACTGTGATAGGCAACCTATTTTGGTTGAATGGGGCTTGTTCCAGTGACTCAATATAGAAATCTACAAGGGACGGAAAGGCAAGCTATGTTCCCAGAATCAGGTGCCCATCCATAATTCTGTGACTATCAGTCATGCAGACAATGTCCCAAGCTTCAGGCAGTCTGGCTAGACTCTACCCCAACAGTTACCTGACTATAGCCAGGTATGCTCCTCCCCACAGTTACCTGGCAACAGCAAGATAGCCCAGCCCACTATAAGAGGGGCTGCTTGGCCCCCTCCTTGCTCTCTTTAGCCATCACCTTTCTTACTCTCTAGCCCTCCTTCTCTCTCTTTCCCTTCCTGCTTCTCTCCATGTGGCCATGGCCGGTCTCTCTCTCTTTCTGCCTTCTCTCCTTTCTCCCTGCTTTTCTACAATAAAGCTCTAAAACCATAGACTATCTCTGATCATGAAGGCCCACAGTGATTGAACGATGGGATGGGCTTTCTCCTAAGGAGTCGTGTCTAACCTCCCGCCAAAAGGCCATCCTGTGCTCCAGCCACGGACCTGACCAAAGACTCTCGCCTGTGTGGGAACCATCCAGTGCTCCTTCTCCCCTACCCTCTCCTCCCTTCATTCTCAGGGCCAAGTGCCACCTTGGGGCCCCTATTCTGTTCTCAGCTCCTCCACAGTATCCAGCGTGGGGTGCTGGAGGCTGAGAACCTGGTGCCTGGGGCTGCCCCTTGTCCACCACCCACCATGTGGGGTCAGTGGCTTAACACAGCCAGACGCCCACCCGGGGCCACATGGAAATCGTGCGCAGTCCTCCTGCATAGCAGAACACTGGATCTCTGGTGGGACTCAGGTTCTCTCCCACTCCCCTCTTTCCCCCACACCCACTGCCCCACACATATGCATGTAGAAGAAAAAATCCCACAGACCTAAAAAGGGGCCTCGACATTTAAACAGCTAAAGAAAAAAAAAAAAAAAAAACAAAGGAAGGGGGGGGGGGAAGAAGGAGGGCCCAATACGGGTGTTATAAAAGAGACTCTAGGGGCCACTCCTGGGGTCATGAACAGCACATTGGCTGGGACCACCAGGATGGGGTGAGCAAACCTTCATCCCAGGTGATAGGGGACAGAGGTAATGGTTTATGTCCTTATTCCTCTTGGGACCCCTTCTGCATGATGAGTCTATGACCGTTAGTTTGGATCATCCCACCTTGGACAGGAAAGTGTGTGGGCTTCATGTGCCACTGCCACAGGGAGACCCAGGGCTTACCCTGCCAGGCTCCTGGCATTACAGCTCCCTTTTCGGCTGCAACTTCATGTGTCCTCCTACAAGATGATGTAGAACCGAATGCTTCTGTTTTCCCCCAGAGAAGTTACTTGAAAAGCTTTTGTTGACCACGCCCTGAGTGTAAAGTCTGGATTGATGTGACGTATCACGGGCTTTGTTGTCCTTTGGGGAGGTGTCCCCTTCCCCGCCAGACCTCAGGACTACATCGGCCATGGCATCTGCCAGTCAGCATAGCCTACAACTGCTTTGAGTTCTGTCCTCAACTCTCTAGGCCTCTGGCGGCACCCAATCCCACAGTTGCCAGCATAGGGACCATCCACCCTGAACAGGTGTGGCTGTACCCATACACCCTCTGAAGAGTTCCTTGTTAAAAGTCACCTCCCTCTGTCCTTGTGTCATGCTTTCTCCTGCCAGGACACAGGCCTATCCAGGAACCCGCTGACCCTGGACATGATAAGGCCATTCCTGCACCAGGTTTGCTCACGTAAAACCAATTCAGCACACTGGCGCCAGGGTGCTCCACACCCTTGGGAGACTTTAGTGCAGTGTTTCTCATTCTCAATCGGAGGTTATAGCATCTAAACAAGCTACACCCTACACAGTGAGATACGAACTCTGTGTAAAGTTGATCCCCGTATTTATGCTAGGAGCTCCTGGTTTGTCTGTCCATCCGTCTGTCTGTTCCCTACCTCCATCTGTCTGTCCTTCTGTCCATCCATCCATGCAAAGGCCATACTTTTTAATCGCCTTCTCATTGGTAGAGCCACACTTTGGGATTCTGATAGAGAGTTATGGGAGACATAGCAGCCCTCTGGAGTTGCCCCAATCTGGCTCTCATGACAGTATCCCTAGGATCTTATGGGCAACAGCAGCATGTTCACCTACCAAGTAGGACTTATTGAGGAGGGGTCAAGGCTCAGGGTGATGGGGGCGGCAGAAGTTAATGGGAGCAGAGTTTGGGTTTGGATAGCTAGACCTCCAGAGTGGGATGGTGGTGCTATTTCCACAATGATGAGAAAATTGTTGGTGCCACTGAATTGTGTGTCTTAAAAATGGTGACAATGGTAAATTTGAGTGTTTCACTCCAGTTTAGTGGCCAAAAGAAACAAGTAGTTAAAAAAAAGAAAAAGAAAAAGAAAACAGTATGAGGGGCAGGAGAGGTGGCTCAGAGAGCACTGGCTGCTCCCCCAAAGGACTCAAGTTCAATCCCCAGTACTCCCATGACAGCTCACAACTGATGCATGTAGGGGAAACACCAATGCACATAAAATAAAAAAAATATTAAAAGAAATAGTATGAACCTCAAGAGCATTCTCTGAGGGGGAAGATGCCAGACACTCACTACATGGCTCCATTTATGAGACCTGCTGGGGGAATGAGAGAGATGGCTTGGTAGTTAAGAGCACAGGGTGCTCATCTGGAGAACCTGGGTTTGATTCCCAGCACCCACATGGTGGCTCAGGACCATCTGTAACTCCAGTTCCAGGAGATCAGGCACCCTCTTCCTGTCTCCACGGGCACCAAATGTGGCTCATATAACATTCGTGCAGGCCAAAAAATACCCATTCACATAACAAATTAAAACAGCAGCAAAGGAACTACTGTGAGTATTGATGTCAAAATATAGAAAAAGTGAAGTTGGGCTTCCAGGGATGAGGGTTTGGGGCCCACTGTTCATTACAGAGGGGATGCGGCACATTTTAATGAGGCACAAATTTCCCTCTTGTAATGGTGCTGATTAAGAAGCTGTTTCCATTGACCAAAATTCCTCAGGGCTGGGAGTAAATGAACCTAAAGTCCCAGCAATGAGGAGGCTGAGGCAGGGGGATCTATTGAGCCCAGGAGCCTGAGCTTTAGGCAACATAGTAAGACTCTATCTGAAAACAAAGAACCATATGGGTGTGTTTGTGTGTGTGTGTATATACACACTGTAGTAGTCTGTAGTCATAGTGCATATATATATATATATATATATATATATATATATATATATATATATTGTGTGTGTGTGTGTGTGTACACATATTATAAACTGACTATATAAATTATATTTCAATAAGCTATTACTGTCGCTTGAGAATTTTTAGTTATTATAAATGACAAGTTCCTCGGGCCAGCAGGTGAGGTACTTCCTTAGCTTCCCTTTAGCGTACATCTGCCAAACACCCAAAGAACTCAACACACCCGCAGCCTCTTAGAGAAAAGAGCGAAAATTCTCCGGCCACACCAAACTGTGAGACCCGAGGAGATGGAAGGCAGAGGAGGCAGGCGAGGGAAGGCAGGGACTGCAGGGCTGTCTCTCATCCTGCCTATCCCTGGCTGCCAACTTTCTGTGCCTTGCTGGTTCGGCTTCATTCCAGAGGTTTCCAGACCCTCCCCCTGCTCACTCCAGGTGACTCATCTGCTTGCAGAAAAGTCCAGCCCTCTCCTTTCTGCGTTTTATTTGATGCTATGTTCAAAAAAAGCAATTTGGGGCTCAATTGAACATCACATGTCTCTTGATTAAATCTCCCATCTTTCTCTTGCCTCCGGAACGTATCTCAGACACGGCCAGGCACTGTGTAATTCATTAGAGCCGGATGCCTGGAGGAGGGCACTCGTGGACCTTTAAAACACTGTGGACCAAGGCAGCCCTGTTCGGAAGCTACTCCCTCGCTGGAGAGCTACCCTCCTCCACAGCCCTCCCACAACTCTGTCCACAAGGTCAGAAAGAACTTGGCTCTTTTTTCCAGTTGTGAAAGCCAGTGTGCCCTTTAGGCAGCAGCTCAGAGAGAGCCAGAGGCCATGCACACTGTAGTAGTCTGGGTCCCCTCTGGTCACTGTTCATTTCAACACAAGGACATGTTGCAGCTCCTGGGGAGGCCATACCTTCTCCTTCTCAGAAAACTAGTACCTGAATGGCTTCTGTGTGTCTGCTTGGGTCATTGCCTCTGTCGGGAATCAGCCCAAGGTTTCATGTGAGCTGATTTGGCCAGCAACCTGGAAGAAAAAATGTTCCTACCAGAGAAGAGAGACAGACTCAGTCTGTGAGGACAAGATGTTTGCCATTGCCACAGAGAAGGACCTGAAGAATCTTAGGGATGCCAACGCCCTTGGTAAGTGTCTTCCAGTCGCTGTGACAGACACTTTGACCAAAGCGACTTAACAAAGAAGGGTTTCATTCTGGATTACCATTCCAGACTGGAGTCACAGTCCCACAGTGACATGAGATGGCAACCTTCATCTGCAGTCAAGGAGCAGGACAAACATGAGCAAGGGCTAGTTCACTGTCTCATTTTTATACTGTCCAGGAACCCCAGCCCAGGCACTGGCCCCAACCACAATTAGGTTCAATCTTCCCCACCAGGTCTGGCAGCATTTGCTTCTAATCCCAGCACTGGGGAGGCAGAAGCGGGTGGATCTCTGTGAGTTTAAAGCCAGTCTGGTCTACAGAATGAGTTCCAAGACAGCCAAGAATACACAGAGAAACCCTGCCTCAGAGAGAAGGGGGTCTTCCCATATAAGTTAATGTAATCAAGATACCTTCCCACCTCCCCCGCCCAGGGATGCCCTGGGATCATCTCCTGGGTGTACATTAGGAACTCTGTTGCTGGATAAACAATTGCAGGATTGTAATGAAGACTGGATGAACTTATTCATGCCAACCACCAAGCAGTCACATCCTGTGTAAGGAAGTGGAGGCCCTGGTTGCTGAGAAGCAGCAAGACTATGCTGTCCACCAACTCTCCATGTGGCTTTAGCGTACCTGTCTATGACAGCATGATTTAATGTCTGTTCATCATGATGACCCTGTGAAGAGCTGTGCCAGGACTGTGCCGCTTAGCCTGATGAGAGGAGTCCTAGTTCAGCTCAGGCTACTATAACAAACTCACACAGACAAGGTGAGTTTATAACCCACAGAAATATGTTTCTCACAGTCCCAGAAGTCTGAGACCAAGCCACCAGCTTGGCTGGCTTCTAGTGAAGGGAATATTCCCAGTTGTACACTGTGGGCTTAATGAGTTCTTACACTTAAGAAAAGGGGAGAGAGAGCTCTCTGGAGACCGGCTCATAAGTGGAGTGTTTCCACCCACGGCAGCTGTACCATTATTACACAGTCATTTCTCAGACCTGGTCTCCCAATCATAGCCCTCGAGGTTAGAATTTCAATACGGGGGCTGGAGAGATGGCTCAGCAGTTCAGAGCACTGACTGCTCTTCCAAAGGTCCTGAGTTCAATTCCCAGCACCACATGGTGGCTCACAACCATCTGTAATGGGATCTGATGCCCTCTTCTGGTGTGTCTTTAGACAGTGACAGTGTACTCATACACATAAAATAAATAATCTTAAAAAAAAAAAGAATTTCAACATGGGGGTTAGGACAGGACAACTATTCAGGTCACACCCCTCCTGAGTATGACCATTTCTTATGTTTCTTGCCCTTTGATGCTGCTGCTGACATCTTATGACTTAGACAATCACATATATGAAACACCTACTTTAGCACTAGCTACAGTCAGTGCTCAAATAGTGAAATTCTTACCACTTCTAGATTTGGGATAAAGTCGTGAACAAGCATTCCCATTACCTTTCACACTAACCTGATGGGGCTGGTAAGGCAAACCAGAGTGAACTTGGCTCCAAGCCCAGTGCAGCCAGCCCAGAGTAACTTTCCCATGGAGTGAATGACAAAAAAAGACAGCCAGGATGGAGCTGGAATTAGAACTTACTTCACTGTAAATGAAAACACCAAGCTTTGGTGACCAATGCTTGCTCTTTACTCCCAAGAGCGAAAAGGCAGATTTGGAAGGCGCTAGAACTGGCAGCCTCCAGAATTCTCACCTGAGTGCTGAGCTACCAGATAGATCTTTGGGCGAACCGAAGAACTCCATCCTCCACCGAGGAAAGTTACCTCAGCAAAACCCTACCACCCTCCAAGGACTCCTCACTGAAAACCCTCAGGTTCTATACTTCCCTTGCTCTACCCTGCCTCTGCTCCAGCCCAGCCCCTCCCCCACCCCCCATCCTACCTACCCTGTTCTAGATACAGCCTCCAACATCTCTAGCTGGTATTTCTGTAGCAAACTGTTGCTCTCTAGTCACATTAGTCTCTGAGCTAGACTCTGGAACCCATTTTCTGACTGTGTCATTCATACTCCTGGCGTCGGGTTGTGGGTGCAGTCTATCATCCCATACTTGAGTCTCCAGCTTGTATGGAGCCCGCCCTACTGTGTGCCAGTTCCTGATGAGAGTCGAGGAGCAGAAAGTAAAAAGCCGAGTAAAACATCGCCTCTGCCTTTCCTGACAATCTGTTAGGACAAGACAGACAGGGCAGGTAATCAACCTGGACACATGGCAGATCGGTCTGGAGGACATGAGCACAATAATTATCTCTGAGGAATTGTCTGGAAGCTCTTGTTTCAGCAAATTCAGCAGAGTCCTAGGTGCTGACTGGAAATACATATATTACAGATTCTATTTTTCTCAGTCAGACTTAATTGGACAGATGTTTTACTAAATCAAATTCGATTAGGCTGTTAGTTGAAGCTTTCACTTTGTCTAATGAGCACAGGCTGCCCCCGGCACATCCCACCCACCTCAGGGAATCACAAAAACATGCAAACAAAACTAGGCAAGCATGAATTCTCTCAAGCTTATATATATATATATATATATATATATATATATATATATATATATATATATATAAGCTTATACACACACACACACACATATATCCACACACACACACACATATATATATACATGTATATATATATACATGTATATATATATGTACATGTGTGTATATATATGTATGTGTGTATATATGTACATGTGTGTATATATATATGTGTGTGTGTGTGTGTGTGTGTGTGTGTGTGTATATATATATATATATATATATATATATGTGTGTGTGTGTGTGTGTGTGTGTGTGTGTGTGTGTGTGTGTGTGCATGCAGGCTTGAGAGGTCTGTGAGGCTATTTTTTTCTATAAAATGTCCCTGTTGGTTGTTGGGACAGCCAGAGCAAAGTACCACAAACTGAATGGCTTGTTGGCTTCACGGTGCTGAGCAAGGAATCCAGAGCCTTGCACCTGGTAAGCAAGGGCTATTAGTATTGAGCTGCATTCCAAGTCCTGGAATGAGGAAATTTTGTCTTACAGTTTTGGAAGCCAGAGGTCCAAGACCAAGCTACAGGCAGGGCTGGTTTCTTCTGAGGTCTATAAAAAAGCAAAACAGTCTCTCAGACTCTGGGGGATTGCTGGAAGTCTTTACAAATGTTTCATCCTTCATCACACTTAACTAGAGCCTACCCTAGTGACCTTGTCTTGGTCCTCAGCCCCATCAGCAGATATAGGTCTCTGTCTCTGGCTTTTGCTGGTTAGAATGTCAGCATGTTTGAAGAAGGCAGATTTAACTCATGATAACATCAGGTTTTATAGTAGTTACTTTTCTATTGCTGTAAAGAAACACAATGGCCAAAGCAACTAATAAAAGCATTTAATTTGGGGCTTGTTTACAGTTTCAGAGGGTGACCATCATGGGGGGAAAACATGGTAACAGGCAGGCAGGCATGGTGCTGAAGCACTAACTGAGAGTTTACACCTGATATAAAAGTTGGAGGAAGAGGTAGAGCTAACTGGGAAACATCAAAGCCTGTTCCCCAATGACACATCTCCTCCAATGAGGCCACACATCCTAATTCTTTCCAAACAGTCCCACCAGTGGAGGACCAAGCATTTAAATGAGGTTTATGGGATCCATTGTCATTCAAACCACCACACTTTGCAAAGGGCAATGGATTGAGATTTGGTTCCCAGCTGATGACAATATTTGGGAGGTCCAGGAAATTTGAGGAGATGAAGTTTATAGTGACAATTTTGGAGGTTTGATTTCTTTTATTAAAAAAAAACGCAGAAATGTTATAAGAATATGTTTTTTTTTAAGATTTATTTTATTTATTATACGTAAGTACACTGTAGCTGTCTTCAGACACTCCAGAAGAGGGAGCCAGATCGGATGGTTATGAGCCACCATGTGGTTGCTGGGATTTGAACTTATCACCTTCGGAAGAGCAGTCGGGTGCTCTTACCCGCTGAGCCATCTCACCAGCCCCAAGAATATGTTTTTTGTTTTAATCCCAGATGTAAGATGTGGGGCTGCTTCAGATTGTCCACAGCAGCTGATTATGATTTGCCTCATGCTCTAGCAGAGACATGGTTTTGCCAGCAGCTGATAGTTTCTGCGATTGGGTAATGTTTAGAAATCTGGGGACTTTTCAAGGGGTATATATATATATATATATATATATATATATATATATAGGCTCCGAGAATCTTGGTGGGTTGTTGGTTGCTGTTGGTCACTGTTGGTTGCTGTTGGCAGTGGTTAGTTAAGTAGTTATGCACAAAGATGAAACAACAACAAGAAGAAAATAGATATCCTGATGGTGAAGATCAAACTTACCCCAAGGAACTCCAGGCCACTAATCAAACAGGAAGTAGTCTAATGATAGCTTCACTCCCTTTCCGACCCCTGACTTCGGGGATCTCTTTCCTTTCCCCTCTATCCTTTTCTCTTTCTTATCTGTGTTAGGGGTTGAAAGGGTGGAAGAAGGGCTGGAGAGATGGCTCAGCAGTTAAGAGCACCAAATGTTCTTCCAGAGGTCCTGAGTTCAATTCCCAGCAACCACATGGTGGCTCACAACCATCTGTAGTGGGATCTGATGCTCTCTTCTGGTGTGTCTGAAGAAAACAATGGTGTACTCACATAAATAAAATGATAAATAAATCTTAAAAAAAAAAAAAAAGGAGAGGTGGTGGAAGAAAAGGGGTGGGGAAGGTTAGAAGAATTGACAAAGTAGCAAAGACCAGCTACAAGGGTCTACCAAGATCAGCGTTCTCAACCTTCCTCATGCCAAGACCCTTTAAGACAGTTCCTCACGTTGTAATGACCTCCACCATAAAATTATTTTCATTGCTATTTCAAAACTGTAACTTTGCTACTGTTATCATTCTGATAGTTGATAGTTCATAGATGACCTCTATGAACAAGTTGTTCAACCCCCCATAAAGGTCACAACCCACAGGTTGAGAAGCATTGAGCTAGAGGAAGTTTGTGTGAAACTAGTCTCCTTATAAATAGCTATCAGGGACTCTGGGAAGAGCTTGGTGGTGGAGTGACAAGTCAACCATGTTCAAGGCCCCGTGTTCTGTTCCCTCAAAGTATTGCTCCCCTTCAAAGTACACTATAATACATTAAGAAAATTACCATAGAAAATTAATATACAGTAATTACCCTTTCAATAGGAATATACTTTGACCCACAGATACCACTGTTGGGGAATAACATATCTAGAACTTGCTGCGGAGACTGAACCAGAGGCATACAAAAAGGACTCAAAGCCCTGAAAATATTTTGTCATGTTAACAATATTAAAACATGTGTATACTTTCTAGCCACCAATTATAGCCCTCAGTCCCCTCAAGTGTCGTTTCCTACTTCTGCTGGGAGACTTTTGATGGGAAAGTTTGCAAAGCTCTGTCTTCAGGAAATAATTCAGCTGATGCCTCTAGACACAGAGATACAGGTTGCTACGTTGTTGCTGTTCGCAAACCAGAGACAAAGAGCTATCTCTGCATAATCTGTGAACATTTGCTTCTGTCTGGCTGGCACCGTGCTAGGGGCTAGGATACAGTGGGGAAATTATGGCTCATGTGGACTAGAGAACTCCCTGAGCAGATAAAGTCTTGAGTAAATGTGTGCTGTTGACTTGGGCACAGCTGCACAGTTGACACTTCGTGCAGAAAATGTCCATCTTAGGTTTCCCTTCCTCCCATGTTACTGCCTGAAGTCTGCTCCCTTACAGAGACTACTCTACCAAGATTAGCTAACCCTGCCTCCTTCATCTTCATACAATAGCCCTGCTACCATATTTATCTGTATGTAATAATCCTGTTGCTATATTTATCTGTGTGTAACAACCCCACCTTTCCATTTATCTGTATGAAGTGACCCCCACCTCTCTGTTTATCTGTATGTAGTGACCCCACCTCTCTGTTCAGCGGTATACAATAAACACACTGAGCTCTTGGGACACTGTGGCTTCTCCATCTGAGAACCCAGACGACCCAATCTCAGCCTTATTGTGTCTGTGTGTCTATCCTGTGTGTGTCATTCCCTTGCCACCCCAGTTAAGTCAATGCCTGGAGCCGTGCAGGGACACATCGTGGTTTTCTTTCTAGTTGCTAGAGACTGTGGTCCCAACTGATGGATGTCTTAATAAATAATATCTGTAACACACCAGCATGTCATTTGAGCACTCAATAGGAAATACCTGTAGATACCTGTAAATACCACTAAGGTATTTTCCTAAGGACTGAAAATGTTGTACTCTCCTCTAACTGTTTGAGTTCTTCGTGTTTGTTGGCTCTCATCTGCTTGGTTCAGGCCCGTGTCTCCGGAGCTTCAAGCAATGCCTGGAACATTGAGAGGACTCAGTGGACATGTGTGGAGGGAAATTAATATAAGGAGGCCATGAGGTCACTGGCAAAGTGAAACTGAGACACCTGCTGTCAGGTTCAGGCTGTGGGATTGTGACTGGTGCTTAACTCCTTTCTTCCTGAAACGTCGGTTGTGTAAACAGCTGCTGGGACGCATTGTTGAAGGTCATGAATGGACTTAGAGTCCTAGATATCTCAGGTGCACATAAGGCAGAGAGGAGTCAAGAGCTTAAGGAGATTTTCTTTTTTTGAAACTAGAATTCTAGGCAGTCCCTAGGGCAGAGAGACTGTCTGATCTTGATCACTTTATCTGGGCCACAACCATTCCCTGTGATCACTGGACCACTGCGCAAAAAAGGATGTTACAGCAGTAGTGTGAATGAGTAGGACAGGTGTTGGGGACCCCTCTGCACCCCATCTCTCCCCTCCATGGCAGTGTTCTGTGCTTGTTCTGGCTTCTTTCTCACCTGTTCCTCTAAGAGAAGGTTGTGATTTCCCATACTCCCTTGACTTCAGACAGGTTGTGTTGTTGTTGTTGTTGTTGTTTAAGCTCTGTTTTTGTTTTATGTGTTTGGGTGTTTTGCCTGCATGTATATATGTGTACCATATGCATGCAATGTCAGGGGAGGCCTGAAAAGGGCACTAAAGCCCCTGAACTGGAATTACATATAGTTACATATACATGTAGCTGCCACATGGGTGCTGGGAATCAAGCCTGGGTCCTCTGCAAGAGTTATTGGTGTTCATATCCACTGAGCCTTCTCCACAGCCCCATCAGACAGGTTTTTAAAAACACGCTTTGATGAAGACGGAGTGGTCTGGTACAATCAGCAGATATGGGAAGCTGAAATCTCTCACTGAAATACTGTGTCCAAGCATGAATTATAAGAACCCACAGCTCCTCCGGCCACACATAACACACACACACACACACACACACACACACACACACACACAGAGAGAGAGAGAGAGAGAGAGAGAGAGAGAGAGAGAGAGATACACCCGCACATGGAGAGACCACATCAAACATACAGATAGACACACAGGCACGCTCAAACACACCACACAGAGAAACACAGACTCACACCACACAGAGACACAGAATCTCTCTCTCTCTCTCTCTCTCTCTCTCTCTCTCTCTCTCTCTCACACACACACACACACACACACACAGATACATAGACACACAGAGATGTATAGACACACACCAGACACACAAACACACACACATACACACACAGATACCACACCAGACATATAGACACATAGAGACACACAGATACACACCAGACACACACACACATGCACATACACACACACAGAGATACCACACCAAACACAGAAACACACAGATACACACCAGACACACAGACACACAGACACACAGACACACACCAGACACATTGACACACACACAGTGAGATATCACACCAGACACAGAGACAGACACATACACTATCCCCTATGTCTCATAGAGTTCATTTAAAATTTGTGTCTCAAATGTTCCCTACTCCCTCCCCCAGAGCCACCATCTGAGACCACAACCCACCTCATTTCTGCCACACCCCTAACCAATGATGGCTTCTGTCCTCAGCCTCTTGAATCTCCTTTCTCTATGAAAGCCACTGCATTCATTGCTCTATGGCACCACCTTCAGTGGCACCCTTTGTCTCGATGTGAATTATGGACTCCTTAAGAGAGGCTCCTCAAACCTGTCAAATCTCTAGCCTCCTCCCTGTACTGGCTCTGTCAGTCACCCCATGGGCTACACTGATGGCTTCAGGCTCTGTCATCAGCCAAGCTCTTCTGTGCCCCAGGGCCTTTGCACATGAGCTTCTCCTGCCTAGAACATCCGTATCACCGCTCTGCTCCATTAACAGCAGCTCATCCATCAGCTCTCAGCTTTGAGTCATCCTCCTTGGTGAGCCTTAACCTTTGACAGAGATGAGAAAGCCCTTCTGTGTTCTCTATGCACCCAGTACTGTTCTTCACACACTTATCTGAGTCTATAACTGTGTGGCTATTGCTTGTTGTTTTAGCTGCTAACTTCACCGAGCCAAGTATGTTCCTGCAGCACTGGCCACTGTGTCTGGATCCAGTGCCCGATGAGGCACGGGCTCATGCTGTGCCTTCAACACATATTTGTCAAGTCAATGATTCACCGAACAAACCCACTCCTGAATAAATTTAGTTACAACAGGTCGAGGCATATCAAGCGACATTTCTTGCAATTTAACAGATAACTTGGATTTGTTCAGTGAATCAACCCACTGTAACTGAATTTATTCAAGAGTGGCATGACCGGACTGAGGTTGGAGCTAAGTAGCAGAGCTCCCGCCTGGCTCATGCAGGGCGTAGACCTCATCCGCAGTGTGTCGAAATAAAACAGTTTCCATGATGAAGCGTTGAGGCAAAGCATCTCTCTCATGCTAACAGAGAGAGTATCCCTCAAGGACACACTTCTTCAGTTGACAGTTCATTTTGAGAGGTAGAGATATAGCGGGCAATCAGATACAACCCAGGGTGGCAGGCAGGGTTTATCTTGGAAACATCATTAAGCGTCTTATAAATTAGGCATCTCAGGGCTGTGAGGCACTCTGCTTGTCTGACTCGAAGATTCACCAGTCAGGTAAATGTTTCCAGTGACGGATGCAGCCCAGGCGGCTTTAAACCACACGGAGCTTCTATTGGCTTCATAACTGAAGAATTCGGTGATCCTTTGGGTTAGGTGTCCTTTTGTAGACCAGTAATGTTACAGGGTCCCTGTGGCTGTCCATCACAGACACTGTCATCCTGACTTGTGGTGGCTATCACCACACCACCCTGAACACACCTGATCGCATCTTCTACTGCATGACTGGGGGGTCTTGTTTCACATGTGCCAACACATTGAGCCCCTCAGTCATCATATCTTCTCACCAGCTGAGCCAGGGAAGACAAAGACGCCTTCAAGAAGTTTCAATCTTGGTTTTAAACCTGAACCACACGGTTTCCAGTGTTCTGCCCCAGGACCCCAGCTCTCCACAACCTGACCTGACAACATGGAAGAGTCCCAATTGGAAGGTGAGAGCTCTTCCCCCTTCTCCAGAATGTCTCTGTTTTAGGGCTCACGGTGCATTTTCCATTGGAAAAAAAAACCTCCATATTTACCAAGACTTGCTTTACGTTTTTATAAAAAAGATGCACATTTTGTTACTTTTCTGTTGCTGGGATAAAACACTCAGACCAAGGTGCCTTAGAGAAGGAAGGATTTATTTGTGCTTATGGTTCCAGAGGGGTAAAGGTCCATCATCAACACAACAGGGAAGATTGGCAGTGGGCAGGCATGGACACTGGAGCTGAGAGCTCACAGCTTAAACCACAGGCAGGAAACAGAGAGCTCAGTGGGAATGGATCAAGGCTTTTGAAACCTCAAAGCTGGCCTTCAGTGACATTCATCCTCCATCAAGGCCAAACCTCCCCAAACCTACCAGAACAACTCTTCCGACTAGGGACCACACATTCAAACAAATGAACCCACGGAGTGACTAGGGACCACACATTCAAACAAATGAACCCACGGAGTGACTAGGGACCACACATTCAAACAAATGAACCCACGGAGTTCGTTTTCTGACAAACCACCACAGGGAGCCCCCCCCCAGTTGATACTGTGTGAACTGTTCATCCTATGGAAATGTTGGAGTCTCCACCAGGGCAAATGAAATGATTTTTTTTTCCAAAAGTCATAAGAGGGCAGGAGAGTGGCTCAGTAGGTTGGGTGCTTGCCCTAGAAGTTTGGGGACCAGAGTTCAAATACCTAGAGTCCACAGAAAAACTATGTGGGGTGGCCACCTTGCCCTGGGGAAGGTGGTCAGCCGGACTACCCTCAATAGTGAACTACAGGTTCAGTGAGAGCCCTCACCTCAGTATATAAGGAAGAGAGAGTGATAGATGGAGATATTATATGTCAATCCCAGCTTCCACAGGCATGCGCACATAAGCACACACAAGCGCAAACACTGCATATACATATATGTAAAAACACATGTCAGAACAAGATGGTTTATTTAGTGCTGTTTCTGTTGATGGAGGGGTGGACATTTGTGGCGTCAACAGTACTGTCACAGACACCTGCCTTGATGTGCTCTTAGGGAAAATTCCAGAATCATCTCTGGCAGTAGAATTGCTGGGTTACTTGCATTTAAAGATTTATTTATTTTATTTTATGTATACGAGTACACTGTAGCTGTACAGATGGTTGTGAGTCTTCATGTGGTTGTTGGGAATTGAATTTTTAGGGCCTCTGCTTGCTCTGGTGGGCTCCACTCACTCCTGTCAACTCTGCTTGCTCAGTTCCTGATTGCTCCGGC
Organism: Mus minutoides; assembly: GCA_902729485.2. NCBI lineage: Eukaryota > Metazoa > Chordata > Mammalia > Rodentia > Muridae > Mus > Mus minutoides. The sequence continues at coordinate 118,748 of LR751687.1, forward strand.
CCAAAGATTTATTTATTATTATAATTAAGTACACTGTAGCTGGAATTTGGACTCAGGACCTTCAGTAGAACAGTCAGTGCTCTTAACCGCTAAAGCCATTTCTCTAGCCCAGGTTACTTGCATTTTAAAAAAATATTGTTATGTACAGTGGTACTCATTAAATGTAACACTGACAAGAGCAGCTTCCAGGAGGAAGGTTCTGGAAGCTAGTTCTGTCCACCCTGGAGAGGAGGCAGCAGAGCAGCTTCACGGCTGAGGTAGCCCTGCATACTCTAGCCAATCAGGAGGTAGAGAGGAGATTGGTCTAAACCAAAATCTGATGTTGCCTTCAAGGACTGCCCTAGTGACCCACATCAGCTCTCTAGGCTGCTGTGAAAGAGTCCGCAAGCTCTTAACATAGCCCCTGAGGCCAAGTGTCCAAATGCAGGGGACATTTGCCTCTCAAACTGCGCAGGCAACAAGCTTGGACAGCTGTGAGTCACCGGTATAGTCACTACTGCCATTTGCAGCCTCCACATGCTGTCCTGAATTCCAGTCAGTATCATGGTGGTGGCAGGGTAGAGAGCAACAGGGTAGAGATCTGGCTTCCAAAGTTCAGCAGGTAGAGAAGGCCCCGCTCCAGCTTGCTCACAGGTACCAAACTCCACAGAGCTTGTGTGCATCCGCTGCTGCCCCATGCTCACCAGCAATGAGTGTCGTGAAACTTCACAATTCTGCCAGCTGGACGGATGGGCATGATATTTTGCTTTGATGGGAGAAAGGATCAGAGGCTCTCTGTAGTCTCCTGGTCCCTGGAGCTTCTTTGTCTTGTTCTGCCATTTCAGATGTCTGCCTGGGATCTACCAGGATATATGTATCTCTGGTATTCCGGGCCTTTACAGACTGAGGCATTGGTAAGTGCCAGTCTATTGGGGTTCCAGATAGACTCCGTGTTTACAATCTCTCTTCACCAGTCTATGAGTGCATTTGTTTATCTGTACTGGCTTTTGCTTTCTTCTATTTTAAGGTGGTTTTTAAAAAATTTAAATCCTTGGACTGCGGGGCTGTGGGTGTAGGGGAAGAGGAGAGTAGGAGAGAGAGCCACATCCCGCCAGAGTTCAGGCACTCTGGGGGTGGGAGAGCAGATGTGGGAAGACTGCCAGACGCTTTCCACGCTGCCCCCAGGTGGGCATCTGGATGTGCGAAGCCACTGACCCTACATGGCCTGGGGTGGACAAGGGGCAGCCCCTGTACCAGGTTCTCAGTCTCTGGCATCCCATGCTGAATACAGCAGAGGAGCTGAGAACAGAATAGGGGCCCCGGGGCGGCACTAGGCCCGGGAGATAAGGAAAGAGGGCAGGGGGAGATGGGGGCGCTGGGTGGTTCCCACACAGGCAGGTGTCTTTAGTCCGGGCCTTGATGAACAGAGGCAGTCTATGGTTTTAGAGCTTTATTGTAGAAAGGCCGGAGGAAAGAGAGAGAGAGAGAGCGGCCATGGCCAAGAGGAGAGAAGGGGGAAGGGAAAGAGAGAAAGAGAGTTAGAGAGTAAGAAAGGTGAAGGCTTAGAGAGAAAGAGGTAAAAGCTTAGAGAGAGTAAAGAAAGGAAAAGCTTAAGAGAGCAAGGAGTGGCCAAACAGCCCCTCTTATAATGGGCTGTGTTATCTTGCTGTTGCTAGGTAATTGTGAGGAGGAGTCTAGCCAGAAGGCCAGAAGCTTGGGACACTGTCTACGTGACTGTTAGCCACATGCCTCTCTTGTCGGGGCTGTGGGGGGCAGTAACTTTGACAGGAGCCTGGGGTCCAGTAGACATGATCGAACACCTTCCATCACATGTAGGTGGAGATTATCACCCACTGGGTTCAACTGGGGTTCAAGACCTCAGCTCGACTGGAGATCAGGCTCTCTGTACATAACCCATTGCCCCACACTTGGACTTTATGGTTTTTGAAAAGATCTGGTTATTTTTTTAACCCTCCAGGCCCTTCTGCCCTTACAGGAAATAACTAAAGCACAGAACACAGGGCTGGAGAGACGGCTCAGCAGCAGGGAGAGCCCTGGTTGTTCTTCCAGAGGACCCATATCTATCAGCTCATAGCTGCCAGTAACTCGGTTAGAGGGATCTGGTGCCCTCTTCTGGCCTTTGTGGGCACCCACATGTGCTTGCATGCACATGCAGACACACACACACACACACACACACACACACACACACAGCCTCTCTCCTCTCTTCCTTTTCCTCCTAGGCAAACCCAGAGCCTTGGGAATGCCAAGCACCTTCTTTCCCACTGAGCTTGGTATGTTTTTAGCCCCTTTCAAGTCCACATTCTTTGCCTGTCTGTCTAGGCACAAGCTTCTTAAAAAAGAAAAAAAAACAAGATTTTATTTATTTATTGTATGTGAGTACACTGTATCTGCCTTCAGACACACCAGAGGAGGGCATCAGATCCGATTACAGATGGTTGTGAGCCACCATGTGGTTGCTGGGAATTGAACTCAGGACCTCTGGAAGAGCAGTCAGTGCTCTTAACTGCTGAGCCATCTCTCCAGCTCTAGCATAAGCTTCTTAAACTTTACCCACTCACATATGGTTCCCACTCACACATGGTTCCCACTCACATATGGTTCCCACTCACACACGGTTCCCACTCACACACGGTTCCCACTCACACACGGTTCCCACTCACACACGGTTCCCACTCACACATGGTTCCCACTCACACACGGTTCCCACTCACACACGGTTCCCACTCACACATGGTTCCCACTCACACACGGTTCCCACTCACACACAATTCCCTATTGTCCAAGAAAATTTCACTGAAACCCAGAATTATATAAAATGCATACACACAAAAATCAAACACTTAGAGGGCGGGTGGAGGCTGCGGCAGCGCACGCCATTAATCCCAGCACTCAGGAGGCAGAGGCAGGCGGATTTCTAAGTTCAAGACCAGCCTGGTCTATAAAGTGACAGCCAAGGCTACACAGAGAAACCCTGTCTCAAAAACAAAAAACAAAAAACAAACACTTATTGTCATGACAGATTGTAAAGGATTTTATTTTGAAACAGTTCTTGGACATACATATGATTTTAGTGGTTAAATATAAAATTTGCATGCAAATTTGTCTCTGCTTTTTAAACTTTTAGCTATTTTGAGACAGGATCTTTTGTAGCCATGGCTAGCTTCCCGCTCACTGTGTAGCTGAGGATGGCCTCCTGACCATCCTGCTTCTAGCTCAGGCCTGGGACACCACCCCCACTTTGTGGGTGCTGGGCAAGCCCCCTACCCACCGAGCCATACCCTCGTCTCTGCTCACTTATTTCTGTGTAAAGAATTAAATCTTAGCTGAACATTTGGTTCATGACAGCAGATATCTTCGACATTTTTCAGAATCGATTTTTTGAAATTGTATAAACATCAATGATGAGAACACTGCTCCTCATAAATACGTGACACATAACAGCAGAGGTACGGCTAGGCCATTTCAGAAATTTCTGGAAATTCTGTCCAAGTCCCAAGGCAAAATTCATTTACTAAGTTTTAGGCAAATTCAAGTCAGCAACTCAAACAGCAGTTTTTCAAACAAAAAACAAACAAACAAAAAACCAAATATTCTTACACAACCCAATCCAAAACTGTGGGTTTTTTTTTTTAATACTTTTGTGCGGAGAAATAACAGGAGAGAAATTATTAAGTCTTTGTTTTTTGTAATTAATCCATGATGACTTTATAGGAGCAGAGCAGAAACAGGGCAACCCAAAACATCATAGTCTCAAATCCAGCCAGGATGTTTTTGGGAGCATTAGTTGATCCCCGTGTGTGACAGCTCACACAAAGCAGTGTGAACATTGCCTGTGTACAGCCGTGGCTATAGTGAAATCACAGGTTAGTGCTGGCTGAGGCACCTCGGATCCATTAGCATTTTAACTCTGAGTTAATGTTGGTTGTAGGAATGCTTTCCCTGGGGGTCTGAGTGTGAGCGACCTGAGTGGCCATTGCAGCTTCTCCCCCCCCTTAGATGTTCACAGCCCCGACTGCTCATCTGCAGAGACCAGCTAGCCCCTCCCACTGTGCTGTGCCTAATAAGCAGGTGAGGTTCTGGCTGCTGGCTCTAGTAGGTTCCCTCCATCAGAAGCAGCAGACACCCACCTGACTCTAGCTTACCCCCTCTCCCCCCAACCTGCCCCATCTGTGTGTGTGTGTGTGCCTGTCTGTCTGTCTCTCCCTCTTTCTGTCTCTCTCTGTCTCTGTTTGTGTGTATGTATGTATGTACTTTTTTTATTCTCTCACTGCCCTACTCAGGGTTGCAGGATCCAAGCCACGGGAGACTTGATAGTTGTGGCACATCCAGAAACTGTCTACTGTTGTCAAATTTCTTATGACCTCATGGGTTCTTTAGAAACCTTTGGTCTGGAATGCTGCATGGGAAAGGTGAGAAGATAAATAGACCAGGAGATGGCATTGGGCGGGAGGGGGAAGGACACTGGGCTGCCATCAGGCTCAGAGGGAGACTCCATAGGGTATAGAAAAGCCACATCATAGAGAGCTTCAAATACCAGCTAAATGGAGAGTTATTTTCTACAAAACTGGACAGAGCCTGGAATATTCTGTAGATGATGGAGAGGATTGTAGAGAAGCCATTCAGAAAGCTGTGTTGGTCATCAGGAATGGAGCTAACTAGGCCTGGAACCAAGATGGTATCCACAGGAGATAGGAGGGAGAAGGAAGGTAGGGTTTGCTGTGTGTGTCAGAGTTGACCCGAGGCATAAAGAAGCCCTTGCTGCCCCGGGGGATGGGCAAAGAATGAGGAACCCAAAGGCAAGGAGGTTCTTCTTGTGGGTCTGTCTCCCTCCTTACATCTCAGTGTATCTTACAGGGCCCAGGAGAAGATCTACATGCACATACCTCAAGAATCCTGTCTCTTCAGAAGGCTCCAGAGTTATGATATTGTCCTCCGGAGGCCTAAACAAGGTGGTGCTGGCTCAGTGTCAGGGCCTGCAGCCAACAAGTGTACCTCAGCTTGTCGTGTCCCTGCCACTTAATGGATATTTAGCGGTCTTTGTGGGCCAGGAGGAGGCAATGCCCAACTTCCACACTTTACACAGAGTCGCTGAGCTGATAGGTCCTCTCTGAGCCTCAGGAAATGTGGCCCTGCTGCGGCTCTCTGCTTTCCAGGGTGCTGAAGTTAGCTTGACAGAATTCTTTTTGTTTTTTGTGTTTTTTAAAAAGATTTATTTATTTATTTTATGTATATGAGTACACTGTAGCTGTACAGATGGTTGTGAGCCACCATGTGGTTGCTGGGATTTGAACTCAGGACCTTCGGAAGAGCAGTCAGTGCTCTTAACTGCTGAGCCATCTCTCCAGCCTGGCAGAATTCTTTTTTCTCATATGGCTCTATATTACGAAGAAGAAACAGTAGCTCTTCCAAGGCCAGTCTAATGTTAAGGAGATCCGTTTCACAGCACTAGCCTGGGTCCACAACCCTGCCTTCTGACCTAGGACAATTTCCACCATGTCCATTCTTGCTCAACTCTAGGATCTTTGTTTTTAAAAGTAGAGTCATACTCAATAGATTAAAAACCATCTAATTTTATTATTCAGGGTCTGTTGGAACACGGTCCATGAACAAAATTTTGTGTGGGTAGGCTTCTGAGAACTTGTGAGAAAACTCCAAGTAAACAAGTCTTATAATCTCTGTTCCTCCATAACATGGTGTCTTAGGGTTCCCACTGCTGTAAAGAGACACCATGACCAAGGCAACTCTTATAAAGGACAACATTTAATTGGGGCTGGCTTACAGTTTCAGAGTTCAGTCCATTATCATCATGGCAGGAAGCATGGCAGCATCCAGGCAGACATGGTGCAAGAGGAGTAGAGAGTTCTACATTTTGTTCTGAAGGCAACCAGGAGGAGACTGACTCTTCCACACTGGGCAGAGCTTCAAAGCCCACCGCCATCGTGACACACTTTCTCCACAAGGCCACGCCTCCTAACAGTACCACTCCCTATGGGCCAAGCATATTCAAACCACCACATATTGGTTGTTCTTGGAATGTGCTTCCGTGCCCCTCCCAGGTGTAGTAAATTGGAGTGGGTTTGCTTCATACCACCCAACATCATTCTGAATGATGTTTCCAAGCACAAGTTGTGTCCCTGACTGTATACAGCCTAAACTCATGTGACCTTGTCTTTGTGACTGTATACAACTTGGACTCAAGTGAATTTTCCCACATGACCTTGCTTAACCTTCAGAATATAAATTATCTGATGCTTTGAGTAAAAATGGCTACTGCATGAGTCTTTGGTCTATTTCATTTTTAGGTTCCACTCTCCGAGGTTCATGCCATCAGAGCAGCATCAAGAGCCAATAATATTATTTTATTATGAAGTATAATGATAAACCTATTACACACCTTTAAGACCAAGAATCTTAATATGGTCAGCCCTCTACATTCACTGATTTAAAACAAAGAAACCACGGATCACAAACATTGGGAGACATTGTGACCACTCCATAGGCAGCAGAGTAAAACAATGTTTCTACAGTGTTTAACCTGTGTGAGGCTTTACCAATCAGCTAAAGATGCTTTGAAGTGTTCAGGTAGGGACCGGCAAGATGGCTGATGACATAAGGACCCTTGCTGCCCATCCTGATGACTTGAGTTCAATCCCCTAGGACCCACAAGGAGGAAGGCAAGAACCGACTCTAGTACATTCTCCTCCGACCACCACATGCTCGCTGTCCACTTGCCTGCCCACCTCCACCATACCCCAGCCCCCATCCACCCCAAAATAAACCAATAAGCATACATAAGTACTCAGAAGGCTGTTCACAGGCTATACACAAGAGCTATGATACACTGTTTTATACAAGGAACTCAAGCATACGATTTTGTCTCTGCACATGTCTTGTATCCAACGCCCCTCAAAGTGACCCTATTACCAATGGTGCCTTGCAGAATTCTTGGTTGGCTCTGCTCTCAATTCTACCAATATCCATCTGACTTCCTTTCTCCATCAGATTTTAATCTTTTTGTGGTCTAAGGATGCCTTGAAATTCCATCCCCACCCCAGCACAAAGCATATGGTAAAAGAGTGATGAACATAGACATATATATAATCATAAGTAACGCTCCCTTAGGACTTCAAAAGCAGGGGACGGAATTATCGTATACAGTTTTCATCGTGGTGACTGATGCCATTTGCGTGTAATTAGCCTTTACTTCCTACTCACAGTTTAATTATGAAACTGATATGGAAATTTATGCTAATAGTTTGCCTAAGCAAATGGGTCCACTGCATTTGTGGGAACACTTGAATGAATTTTAAAACACAGAATTGTAGTTTCATAGAATTCTGGAAAGGGTGGGCAGACATCACCACCACCACCACCACCACCCCCCCGGGGCCACCACAGGTTCTAAAGCAGTAGTTCCCAACCTGTGGGCCGCAGCCCTGTGGGGCTGGGGGGGGGGGTATCCAATAGCAGATGTTTACATTACAATTCATAAAATTACAATTCATAAAATTACAGTTATTAAGTAGCAAAGAAAAAAATGTATGGTTGGGTGTTGGGGTACATTGTGTGAGAGTGTGTCTCTGTATATTCAATGGTTAAATTTGTACCCCGCAGAGAACTAAATGCTGACACGATTCTGGTATTGTCATTTCTATGGCCCATTACTAGGTTTTCTATTTTGTAAATATTAGTTCTTCTTCGCCAGCCTAAAGCAATCTAGAATTGTATCTGATTGGCTGAAGTAAAGATCTGACGTCCAGTAGCTGAGCAGGAAATGGAGGGGGGAGGGGGAAGGGGAAGAGGAAGGGGAGGGGGATTGAGAGATTCAGTCAACGGAGCAGAGCCGAGCTGTCCACGTGGTGGGACGTCGTGCTGACTGCCCTAGCTGAAAGGCCTAAGCTTTAGAATATTAAAAAGCCTCTCTGTCATTATTTCTATCGCTGACAGTCCAAGATCCGAGATAGACCCGCTATAGTTTGGGGCTCACCATAACTTGAGGAATTGTACTAAGGGGTTGCAGCATTAGGAAGGTTGAAACCACCGTATGTCTAAAGGTAAGCCGGGCTTTCCCTCCGTTTCTACTGAACCTTCAGGATTCACAGCAGAGCCTGGGAATGCTCCCCTGTTAAAGTTCTCAGGGCTGTAGCTTAAGCCAGAAAAAGATCAGCATCTTTAAGGCTCCAGAGAGACAGGAAGCTGTGGCTGGCATGCCACTGTTGGGGATCACGTGCTTCTACACCCCCTTCTCCATGATCTCGTCCCCAGGAAAGCCACGGTCGACGTGTTCCCTCTTAAATGACGGCTGCCATTGGCAAACACTGCCCAGTGACCACAGAGACATCTTACAACAGTTGCAGTTCTTATCTGTATCTATTTTTTTAACACCGTGAAGACACGAGGCCCGGAGTGGTACTTCTGTAAGTCTCCCGTCCTTTCCCATAGAGCGACACCATAGCCCAACCTCTCTGTCCTCAAAGCAGCTGACTGAACCAAGAAGCATCTGGCTAGGGGGCAAGACTGGGGAAGGTGATGTCAGAAGAGATGCAAAGCCTTCTGGGGAAGGTGACGTCAGACAAGATGCAAAGCCTTCTGGGACAGGCATTTCCCTCCAAAGTTACTGTTTCGTACTACACTCGTGTTTGTCCATGGTACTTTGCCTCAGAGAAACCATTTATCTGCATAGGGAACCCCAGCTTTGAACCTCGGGCTACACTCGCATGCTCCAAGTGGGAAAGCAGAATGCCGGAATGGCTGAGGGTTCCCATGGACACTTGGCTTCGGTGATGAAAGCTCTCAGTCAGTGTAAGGCCACAAGCCCCTAGCACCACTATCAGAAACACCGTGAATCAACCCGGGAAACATGCTCTATTCCAGGCACATGGAGCTAGCCCAACTCTCTTTAGACACACAGTGGTTGCTGTGGTTTCAACCCTCCCTCCCCTGCCTTTATTCATTTTCACTGGGGCCACTGTTGTATGGGCAAATCTCTGGATGACTCTGTTATGTCACCATACAATGGGTGAGGACTCGAACGCAGAACCATGAACACATGCTCAGCGTGAGCTGCACACTCCACACTCTTCACTGCCCTCACCACAGTTCCCTTTAAATGCAAGATCTAGCCTTCAACCGAGGCCCGGCCCCCTCCCATTAACCTGCCCACCCCACAGTTCCTTCCTTGGCTGCTTTTCTGGGTCAAACCTTAGGCGCTGATACAGAGCAAAGTAGCCTCCAGAGAGACAAGGCTGACAAGGTGCTGTGACGGGAGACTCCCTCCTCCACCGCCGCCGCAGAGGACTGACCCGTAACTGGACTGATTCTTCCTCCCAGCCAACTTCTCCAACCTGGCCTCCCATAGCAATCTAATCAACAATACAAACTCAATTCCAGAAGTGTCAAACTAAGGCCCACAAACCGGAATCAATTAACATAAGGCAAGACAGGGCAACCCCCCATGCCCCAGCTCTCCCTCCCGTCTCCTTAGAACTTCAACAAACCCCTCCTCCCCCTCCTCCCCCCATCCCAGCTTGCAATGGTACCAAAAGCAGATTGTGAGCCGGGAACCCCTGACACTGAGGCTGGAAGCTGTAATTACCCAGTGTATAATTTGGTTGCTAAATGGATTGTTTACAAAGGTGTGCATGATGAAATCACAGGCTTGACAGAAATGAGGCGGGCTGGGAGGGAGGCAGGGAGGGAGGCAATCATTAATGTTCCCCCCTCCCTCCAGGCTGCCACCTGCCAACTGCGGCTGCTACCACCACTGGCTCTCTGACCTCACTGAGTCACCAGGGCCTCGTGTTCCATGACGTGGGGAAATACCTGGCCTCGCTCCCTCCCTCAGGTTCCATCTGGTAATGATTCCCCAGGAAAGCAGGCTTACCTCAGCATAGCAAGCTGGCAAATAGAGTTCAGTTGTTACAGGCCCCCAGGGTTAACCCAGAAGGAAAATGAGCCCAGCGGAAGCCCTGGAAGACCTGTGGGCCAGAAGAGGAGATCAAGGTTCCAGGGCTAATTCCACCTTCCATGACTGGGGAGCTGCCCTGGAAATAGAGCTGCCTCATGCTCTTTTCTCTGTGGGAATTAAAAAACAAAAAAAAAAAACAAAAAAAAAAAACAGAGTACTGAGCATAAAGGAACTGGAAGAGGGTTGGTGATCCTCAGTAGAGTCCCCAAGATGTCAGCTCAGACTTCCTGAGGTAAGAGAAATGACTGCTCAAAAGCAAGATGACATTTGAGTCTGGAAAAGATGGCTCAGCGGTGAAGAGCACTGACTGCTCTTCCAGAAGAGCACCCACATGGTGGCTCACAGACACTATAATTCCAGTTCCAGGAGGTCTAAGACCCTCCTACCCTGGCCTCCACAGGCACTGCATGCACACATATGGTGCATAGACATGTGTGCAGGCAAAGCACCCGTCTACATAAGATAAGAAGTTTTGTTTTGTTTTGTTTTGTTTTAACATTTGCTAGGACCCAGGAATGGTGGCCCACATGGGGACCTGGATAGTGAGCTAACTGCAAAAAGGTTGGAGAGGTCAGATGGTATCAAACCCAAGCAAAAATGTCATTTTAGAACAAGAATAACAAATGATCATGATCTATATACACTTATATCAGGGGGGCTATAAGAATAAAGATCCGAGAAATCACAAATAAATGAACATGTCAGGCATCTTCATTAGGGTTTTGTTGCTGTGAAGAGAGAGACACCATGACTTTTTTAAGGGACACCATTTGATTGAGGCTGGCTTACAGGTTCAGAGGTTCAGTCCTTTATCATCAAGGCAGGAACATGGCAGCATCCAGGCAGGCGTGGTGCAGGAGGAGCTGAGAGTTCTATATCTTCATCTGAAGGCTGCTAGTGGAAGACTGGCTTCCAGGCAGCTAGGATGAGGGTCTTAAAGCCCACACACACAGTGACGCACCTACTCTAACAAGGCCACACCTCCGAATAGTGCCACTCCGTGAGCCAAGCGTATTCAAACCACCACAGCAAATGACTGAGTGTGGTGGGGCTTGCCTTCAGTCCCAGCATTCCAGAGGCAGAGGCAGGGGTCTCCATGAGTTCAAGGCCAGCCTGAGCTATATATTGAGTTCCAGGCCATCTGGGGCTACATAGTGAGACCTTGTCTCAATGGACAACCAAAAGGAAGAGGAAGAGGCAGCAGTGGCAGCAGCAGTGGCATCGAAGAAGGAGGAGGAGGAGGAAGAAAAAGAAAGCAAAGAACATAACAAGAAATGGTCCTGCTTGCACTAAGAAACGGGGAAATTAGACTTTCCTTCATTGCTTAAACACAGAAGCTGCTCTCAGGATCGCATTGAGCTGTTCTATTACAGGAACATCTCCAAGTGTGTCACAAAGTAAGTCACCTACAATATTGCCAGACGACAGGATGTCTCACTGTAACCTTCATGGACACACTGTTACATCCGCCAATGAGCAGAATCAACGCAATGCACACAACTATAGTGAAGAAGGGAGGAGTCGAACATTCCTAAGGGAGCACTCTCCACTCATGGAGAGAGATGTCTGGTCCTCACAGCGCTTTTGGTGTCCTTGGGAACTCTAGGCAAGCGGTGCTGGTTTCTGTCTGACCCAGTCTTTCTGGGCCTTGTTAGCTAAGCACCAGGATAGCACAAATCAACCAAAGGCTGGTGTCTGGGTTGTCCTGAGAAACTCCCCTCTGCAGGAAATAGTCATGGTGCTCACTCTGTGACAGGAGAAGGGAATTCCTGGGCATTGGTGGGGACGTGAACTGAGTGGCCATGGGGGGAAACTGTACAATGGACCCACAGTCTATAGATCGTGCCATTCACGCAACACTGGCTGCCTTGAGAGATGGAGGGCACACTTTCTCATCTTACAACAATGAGTACCAGGATCTCTCTGCCTCCGGGAGTCGAGATTGCTCTCGGTGGTTCTCACCACTCAGGCACCCGTGCAGCATCTCTCCAGGCCTGTGACACCTCAACCTGCTTGCTGACTCTAAACTTCTAGAAACTTCCAGCTTGCTCCCTGCTGGGATGAACAGCTCAAGTCCAGAGCCTTGGAGTAATTGCACTCAACAGGCTTCTGCACTGCTGCCACAGGGGAGGAAGGACCCAGTGTCCAGCTACCAAAGGAGCAAGGGACACCCAGAGGCTGCTTCCAGCCCTCGACAGTGCTCCTGTTAAATGTTTGCTCTCCCTGGCCTCGCTGTACCTGCATATAAACAACAGCTGGATTTGGGCAGCTTCTGTTTTGCAGGTAGAAGGAGCCAGCAAGATGGAAAAGAGGAAGCAACAGGCTAGTGTACTCCAGGAAACACGGCACATAACACTCATAAGGGCCTGGGGTTCTCCTGCGGGCAGTCGGGCCTCTGTGTCTATAGTCAGGACCGCAGTGTTGGCTAGCACTGCTGTGACAACCTTCTGTGATGCTTTGGTGCATCGGCATAAAGGCGCCCATTAACCTGCCCATTAATACAAAAATTAGCATAAGTGAAGGAAGACGTTGGACCAAGGGCCTCGTCTATGATGTTCATTCTGATGATTACAGAGGCTTGTACAGAGAAGTTAACAGGTTTCAGATGTCACTTGGTTTATAGTAGTTGTTAGAGAAGAGCCTCATTAATACGGTGGATATGAATTCTCTCGTTTAAAAGAAGAGAAATGGAGGCACAAAGAGGGTTTTCTGGTTCTGTGCCTCAATCAAAACCTTGCAGGAAGAGCCAACACCTCTAAGGGTTGACTGGAGAGAAATTAATAAAGATGTTTCCAGAAGTTTACAGAGATAGACAGAGGCAAACCAACCCCTGGGTGTCCATGCAGGAAGCTGCTTCCTGCTGAAACCTCAAGGGGCAGGTACAGAAGGTGATGTTAAAACCCAGAAAGGGTTCCTAGTAGAGCTGGGGGTGCTCCTGGTGGGAGCTGGGGGCCCAAAGGGATCTGCTCTTACCGGCAGGAGGAAAGGGGAACCAGAAAAATAAACAAACACTGCCACTCTTCCTTCGTGTAATAGCTGAGATGGAAACAAGATGTCAAGGGAAACAAAGCCAGTTCTCAGTGCCTGTGAAGGAGAAAGCCGGAGAACGAATGTCAGGGGAGGAACGGTTGGAGACCGTCCAATTTGTGTGGTGACATGTGCAGCTTGGGCAGGGAACCAGTGCAGGATGCAACTTTTTTCAATGGACAAAGAAAATGGAGGGAGGAGCTGGTGATGAAGAGCACGCCCAAACTTGACTGCAGAGCCAGCTGACCAGTTCCGGACAGCGCTTAAAGGTGCAAATCAGCTACAGACCTACCCTCACTTCACCCAGCAAGCTGGGCAGAGGAGGCAAATCTCTGGGTCAAAAAATAGCCTAGAAAATAAGTAGATAAGAATCTAAACACGTCGTTTCTGCTGCAAGATCCTGACACTGCAAAGCTCCAATCCTAAAGCTTCAATCAACAAGGACATTCTTCATTCAAACCAAATCCAGAGCCTGCTGCATTTTGCCTGCTCCTTGCCGCTACTTAGGGCGCCACCTAGTGCCCATTTGCTTGTACAGCACCCTCCCGCTTAAACCTTGACTTGGAAAGTCTTGTTGATAGGGGAGAGAAAAATTGGATTTCACACATTATTTTTCTTGAACAAAACTCTAAACACATGACTTAAAAACAATTACTTAAGGCAGTGTAGCTAGTGTTTGGATATTTATTTCTCTTCAACAACTGCTTTTAGAAAAAATGTTTACAGAAATTGGCTCTTTTGCATATGAAATAAAGATAGCCTGCACGTTTTGCAGAATGTGGCCACATATACCTAAAACTTATTTAGCCTCTGTTAGGGACTGGATGGTATCACATTCTCCCACCAAGATTCACTGGTGCTTCCGAATGAACATAGATCTGAGATGAGGCCCCAAACACACTTTTTCGGCTGTCCCTATCCAATGTAGGCAATGTGTTTATGGGTATTTGATTACAAACACGTAGGCACAAAGGGAGATGAACACGATGAGAAGCCGTGAACGGGCTTGGGAGAAAGCAGACTGCCTCTACCTCCACCTCCATCTCCAGTCTTGTGAACTGGAAAGAAGAGGCTAGAGGAAGCGGGGCAATCTGGTGCTTTACTGCGGCAGCCTTGGTTGTCTAATCTAGCTCTGAAATGCCTTCCATCGCTCACCCGGGTGAGAGGCTGATTTCTCTCCCAGGCAAGGTGTGGGAAGACACGGGAGACCCTGTCTGGGTGGAAGGAGTTGAGCCGCCACTAAATCTCTCTGCTCTTGACAAAGATTTTGGCCTTTGTGAAATAAGAATGGTCCAGCGAATTGGGAATGAAATGCCTGTTTGTTTGTTTGTTTGTTTGGGGGCGGGGGGGGGGGCGCGGCTCCTAGCACAGTGCCTGGCTTACAGCACCCACTTCACGCTCTAGGATCAGCTTTAGCAAGAGTGTGGGCACAAGGGTACCATATTTCCCACAAGGAACCTGATCAGGCCCCCTCTGGACCTTCTGTAGAGAAAGGGGAAGTTGGTTACTGAGTGTCAGTAGAAAGCGCCCCCCTCTCCCTCCCGCCCGCAATCTGTGGAGAGCTGAGAGATTTGCTTCCAGACAGATGCTAACTATAGTTACAAGCGCCTTGAGGATGATGCCCTCTATTGAGAGCACACACACAGTAAACAGGGGGTTAGAAACAAGGAGGAAGGAAAGATAGGTGGACTGAAGCAAGAAAGCAAAGGAGGGAGGCAGGAAGCGCACAGGGCCTCAGGAATGGACACTGGAGGGTCTCTGGAGCAGGCAGCCTCCCTGGAACCGCAGCGCCAGTTCAGCCGCTTGCAAGATCGATGCCTGGGAAGGGCCATTTCCTCCTCTGGCGGCGGACGGCAGTCGGCGCGCGGCGGACGGCGGGGCCATTAGTGACTCAGTGACGCACTCACCGCCTGTCCATCAAGGCCCTCCTGAGCCATGGTCACCTGCTGTCCGGCTGCACGCCAGGTCTGCGGAGTCCAGGTAAGGACAGGGCGCCCCCTGGCGGACGTCACTTCGCTGTCGCTTTCCCGGATGTTAGGGCTTGTTTTGAGCCAGGGGAGTTGAGAGTTTTGCCATTGGGTGCAGCCATCTTGGTGGCCAGGTTCACGCAGAGCAAAAAAGGGAAAGAGAGAAGAGGCAATAAAAATTACTGGGAAGGGCAGGCCGACAGAGTTCCACTGGGGGCAGATGAAACCACGTTGGCTCTGTCCTGGAACCCTGCTTCCCACGCAGGAAATGAATGAGCTACAGTTGCAAGCAGTTTCTTTACATATGTTGAACGAGTGATACTGCGCTCTACAGGGGTTTTGGAATGATAGAAGTTGAAGAAAAAAAGTTAAATTCAGACAGCTAGCCTAGTTCCGTTTTTGTTGCTGTGATAAACACCACAACCAAAAGTAATTTGGAGAGAAAGGGGGTTATTTTGGCTTACAGGTTACAGTCCATCACTGAGGAGAGCGGAGGCAAAAACTAAAGCAGAGAGGAAGGCTGCTCTCTGGCGTGTTCCCCAGGCTGGCTCACCTTCTTTCTTATATAGCCTAGACTCACCTGCCCAGGGATGGCTCTGTTCACAGTGGGCTGGACCCTCCTACACCAATCAATAATAAAAAGATTATTCCCCACAGACATGTCTGCGGTCCAATCAGATGGAGGCAAGTCCCCAAGCGAGGAGTCCTCTGCCCCGAAGTATCAAGTGATGCCTAATACCATGACATTAGAGTAAAACATTAATCTGGGGTGACATCTATTCAGGCCTAGCAGAGCCCAGGCTTGCGTTCTATTTCCTGAATAAAATATAGAATGGTGGGAAATGCCTGAGAATTTCAGCCACCCCAATCAGGTGGCATGGATTCATTGCCCTAGAGCTTCCTCTCACCAATAAGCAGGCTGCCCAGTGGAATCTTTCAGAAGGTGAAGCAGATGTCTCTAAGCAATACAACCGAAGGCTGAGTGTGAGAAAATGAATGTCAGGGATGGATTTCAAGTGCTGGGGAATGGACCCATAGCCTTGGGCATAGTAAGCAAGTCCTCTCCCCTTGGGCTATGTGAGCGGCCACTGACAGATGTATCTTTTTATAGATAAAACCAGACAAAACGAGGTGTGTCCCTCTGGCACTGGGGTCTGACACCTTGGGAAAACCAGAAAGTGTGGAGCATCTTAGGTACACAGCAGGGAAGCAGCCTCTTCCCCAGTACTTGGCAACATAGAGACTGTGCCGTGCAAGCCCCCCCATCCCCCTGCTGAGAAGGACCACAAAGTGAAGGCTGAAGGGAGCCATGCCTCCTTCATGGATAAGAGAGGTGCTCAGACTCCACCCCCCCCCAGGGAACCCCGAAAGGACAGACAGATGGAGGACAAATTCTTTAAAATTGTGTGATGTGGATGAAAATAACACATACTGCAAGTTAGCCCTCATGTTAACCCTGCCTGAGGTTGCTCATGCCGCTAATCTGAGAGCCCCTGAGCTAAC
The DNA here is from genome assembly GCA_902729485.2 of Mus minutoides. Lineage (NCBI taxonomy): Eukaryota > Metazoa > Chordata > Mammalia > Rodentia > Muridae > Mus > Mus minutoides. Next base: position 135,215 of record LR751687.1, read on the forward strand.
CAGAGCACAGACAACAAAAGGAAGAAAAAAAAAAAAAAAGGTGGTGGCTTTTGAGCCACAAACTCGTGATAAATGACATTAAAAAAAAAAAAAAATCCAACCGAATCTCATAACAAAGCCAGCCAGCGGCGCTCTGGTGTCAGCAGATATGAAACACCTGTTGTGGTCAAAGTTAGCTTTGTTTGCCGAGGATGCAAGGGAGCCGGATTTTGTAGCAGTTGTTTTTCAAAGCGGGGGAGGGGAGGCTCCTAGGCCGGCCTCATCAGCCCAGGCAGCAGTGTGTGAGACCCACAGATTCTCACTCTGCTCAGTGAAAGCCCTCAAACTCTGCACAGAGGGAGGAGCAGCCTACTCCAGCAAGCTCCTATGGCATCTGGATTCTGGTGCACGCTCCAGTTCAAGTCAGCCACCATGACTTTATGTCAGGATAGATTCCAAAGCAAGGGGTTTAAATAGGATTTGGAACTTAGGAAATAAGGTTTGATGGATG